>SJXQ01011920.1:70346-141766 GCA_006408695.1 Aepyceros melampus
GGGGTTCGGGACTGGGAGTTCATGTACACTCGTGGCTGATTCATGTCGATGTGTAGCAAAACGAATACAGTATTGTAAAGCAAAACAAACTAAAACATAAAAAATTAATTAATTCTTAAAAAAAAAAGAATCTATTAAATAGAGTTTTAGTTTGGAGTAGGAAATGAAAGAGTACAAGCTTTGTTTATGCAAGCTTCTAGGCCAAAATTCACTACTTCCGGCATGTTTCTACTTTCAGGAGATAGAAAGGAGAGTCAGAGTGTTCCTCTTTCATTGGCCATTTGTTAAGTAACTTTAAATCAAAATAATTAATATGTTATGTATGAAGCACATTTTAGGGGAAAATTTAGGGCTCCCAACATATGCACAAGAATATATAAATTATAACACCAAGTGAATATGAATAAAGTGTGATATTATCATTGGAATATTATACAACAATCAATATTTTAAGCCTTATGTATATGTAATATATGGAGAAATTTTAACATTACAGTATTAAATAAAAAGCCAAGTCCTAGAAAATTACAAATAGCCTGATTGTTTTTATAAACATTAAAATACCTAAACAACATGCTTTTTGGAATATACATATATATATATATGTATATATATATATATGATAAAATATCATGAGAAAAAAGTTTAAAGATGGCAGTTACCTCAGACAGGAAAGTGCAGAAAAATAATATAAGGAAAGTCACAAAGAATGTAATAAACCAAGGTTTACCATTAATCCAGTTCTCTTTAGCTGTGTTTAAAATGAACAAACACAATTCAAGGACTGAAAATTAAATGGTAGAGGGAGAGAAGGAATCCTTGGGTTCCTGGCTTGAGCAACTAAGTGAATGATCATGCCATTTACTGAAATGGAAGAATAACATTTCATTTGAGTTTTTCAGGGAGCAAAAGTAATTTTTCCTAAAACCTCTGAGTTCTTAGCTAAGGCCCTGTAATAAAAGATGTCTTAACAAGAGAAAAACAAACAGAAATTTAATAACATGTATACCTGACATATACATGGAACATACCCAGGAGAAAATGTGTAACTCCCCAAAGGAGCTTAGAATTAAAGATTAAATACCATCTTAATAAGGAGAGAGAAGAGGGGTTATAGGCCTCTTAGGGGGAAGTCGGTGATTTTTAGGACCTTTAGAAAAACAGACGGAAGGTGAGATAGTTTGTGACAAAATTTGTCTAGGTGTGGTGTCAATTTCCAGTATCCTGTGACTGTTGAGAGTTTACTGTTGATGGATCTCATGGAGAGGCAATTTAATACAGTTGAATTCATTTTGAAAGTTCTGTCTTTAGGCAGATAAAGGGAGTTCAGAGAAAGTCTCTCCCTGAAAGTCCTGTTTTTCAAGTACCTACAGCTCATCTAATCAATATAAAAAAGTGGCATATTTAGGGATGGCATATTCTATTATTGGACTTCCCTCATGACTCAGATGGTAAAGAATCTGCCTGCAATGTGGGAGACTCAGGTTCAGTCCCTGGGTCAGGAAGATCCCCTGGAGGAGGAAATGGTAACCCACTCTAGTATTCTTGCCATGGACAGAGAGGCTGGTGGGCTACAGTCCATGGGATTGCAAAGAGTTGGACAGGACTGAGTGAGTAACACACACACACGTGCGCACACACACACATGCACACACACACACACATTTTATTGCCTTTCAAGTTGAGTATGAAACATCTATGTGTAGAAGTCAGGAACTCACAGTGGGATCAGGACTCACTTGAACACAGAAGACATGGAGGAGCAGCTGCAACTGCCAAGATCCTTATTACTTTCTTTGCCTGGTCATACAGCTAGATTGCATGACCCAGCCATCCATGCAATTAGATAATAATCACATGACTAAGTTCAAGTCAATGTAGTTTGAGAGGATATGATATGGCTCTTCTACATATCCTTTTTCTTCCTGAGGTTCCAAGGGTGGTATAACCATAAAATGGAAAAAACCAATGTCCTGTAATCATTTTAAGGAGCATAATCACCCACAAATCGTGCCTGCCTTGAAGAGTTGCATGATCAAAAAATAAACTTGTGTGCTTGAAATAGTTTATATTATTAGAAACATATAAATCATATACATATATAATTTTATATATAAAATTGTGTGTCTGTGTGTGTGTGTGTGTGCACGTGTACTCAGTCATGTCCGACTCCTTGTAGCCCACCAGGCTTCTTGGCCCATGGAATTTTCCAGGCAAGAATACTGGAGTAGATTGCTGTTTCCTCCTCCAGGAGATCTCCCCGACCCAGGGGTTGAACCCATGTCTCTTGCATCTCCTGCATTGGCAAGCGGTGTCTTACCACTAGTCCACCTGGGATGCCCCAACAAAATTGCATGTCAATATATTAATACATTGACTTTAATAAGCATTAACATATGTATTAATAAATGTTAGTATAAATAGTTAAATTTTAGCACAGATTATCTATGTGTCAAAGCAGTTAAATCTATACCACCTAATATGGGAATTAACATTTTCAAGTGCAGTACTGCTTTCACAAAAACTGATAAAATATGTAGCAATGAAGGACTGATTGGGCTCACAGCAGGTAGTTCAGAAATAGATTTTACAGTCTGCAAAGATGGAGGCATGTTAGGTAGAACTGTCACCTTCAATCACTTGGAAAGAAGATCAAAGGCATACTGAGTCTATTGCTCTGGAAGCAGCAGATGGAATGTGTTACAATACCAGTACTTATTGGTTGTTTCTTGCTGCTTATAGGAAGTCATTACAAACAAAATTTGCAAACAGAAACTAAAGAATTTCGGGACTGAAGTAGCCAATTTCTTATAGATTACAAAGAACAGGAGACAATTTAAAGAAGGCCTATTAAAACTACTCACTTAAAAAAAAAAAGGAACTCAGCCTTGTGGCAAAGAGAGATTTTTATATATCTACCCAAGCCTTTTATTCAGATAGCCTCAAGGTAAGCACCATTAATTTAGGAGAAAGGGACGTGTGTACAAAGAAGAAAAGAAATATGGAGGATGCATCTAGGCAAAAGCTTAGGACATTGTTGCTGCTATCTAGAACTCCCTAGAAGCAAATAGATCAAAAGTCTACTAAGTTTTTAAGAGAATTGCATTGCCAGTGAAAACACAAGCCTGACCTAAAGATGCCTTTAACCGCTCAAGTCATAAAACATCCCAGGGGCTCAAAACTTGCACCAGCAGCAAGCAGGCTACAAAAGCTCCATATGGCTGCCTGTGTGCACTTAAGATATAGCCAGGAGGGAAATAGGCTAGGAAGAGCATCCCAGAGGGAGTTCTTCCCAGAGAACAAAAGGAGGATATGATGATTCTAGTCAAGGAACTTTCTTCACTGCCAGGCGTCTTCACTGGCTGTTCCCAAGATCCCATCATGGCAATGGACCAGACTGATGACTGTTTTATAGCTTTCTCTTTTTGAATGTAAGTTTTTATGGTGATTATCCTACTGCTATTCCACTAATGAATATTGGGTGTGTCTAGAGGTTGTTAACCATGAGTGATTTTATACCCCAGGGTGTTACTGAACCAGGTTCATTCGCCTGATAAACAGCAAACCAAACACTGAGATGCTGAGGTTTGTGGCAGAGAAGAGTTTATTCACAAGGCAGTCAAATGAGGAGACAAGAAATCAAGCCTCAGATCTGACTGCCTGAAGGCAAGGGGTTGGAAATATTTATAAGATGAAGAAGCAGGATGGTCTTAAGCATGGGGAAGGGTGATGGGAGGTGGAGAAAAGGTGAGGTCATTGGTGTTCCATGCAGGTGTACCTGAGCTACGTGCCTCTTCATGGCATGCATGTTCAAAAATGGACGTGTTTTGTATAATCTGAGGATGGAGTTTTTGACTGTGACATCAAAAGGTTATTCATCACTGTGCTGGCCTAGTTTTAGTGTTAGTTGTCCAAACCAGTCTTAGCTGACTTAAACTGGACAAGAGCTGACTCAGGTTCCTGAAAAAACAGTTTAAGCCCCCATTACTATAGCTACCCATATGTTGAAGGCAATGTCTATGGGGTGGTTAAGAAATCTTGCAACCTAGGCTACCTGAGGCTTGGAGCGTATGCAGTTAAAGAAAGAGAAAAAAGGAAAGAAACAAAACAACTAAGGTGCATATAATCAGTGAAGGCAGTTTACAAGTTAAGGAGTTTTTTTTTAACAATCAGTTTCCTAATCTGTTGTTCTTAGGTCAACAAATTCTGCTGGTAAACAGCTGTTACCCATATGGGGCACAGTTTCAAGGGGACATTTTGCAACATCTGGAGACATTTTTTGGGGTCACAACTGGTGAGGCTGGGGGTAGCCACTGGCATCAGTGGGTAGAGTCCAAGTATGGTGCTGAACTTGGATGGCATCACTGACTCGATGGACATGAGTTTGAGCAAATTCATAAGATGGTGAAGGAGAGGGAAGTCTGGTATCTTGCAATCCACGGGGTTGCAGAGTCAGACATGACTGAGTGACTGAACAACGACGAAATGGAGCTAAACATTACACAGGGCATCTGCTACATGAAGAACACCCAAACCATCTGCCTTCATGAATTTTCCGTTTTGGATTTAGGTGAGGTTATATGGCTAGTTTCTACCCAGTGGAGCAGAAGTGATATGTTTTGTGGCTGGTGATTTCAAGTGAGTAGGTGGGTCTCCTGCTACACTGGCTGTATAGATGTAACTCTAAATGATGATGGAGCCACAAACTGCAAAGGGCCTGGGTGTTTCATTCATCACCCACTGACCAGAACATCACCTGTGAATGAGCACTGATATATTCTGTGTCTGTTTACTATGGTAATCCTGCCCGTCTTTATTAAGATGGTGCTTTAGAGACTATATTTTAAAGAAAATAATTTGTGAATGTCTAAAACATCATTGGCCACTCATTAGCCACTTTTTTCTCTATTCACTTGTGTGTCTTGTATTCAAATAAATGTCTAATGTCCTCAGAATTGTAAAATGTCTATCGCCATTGCAAGAAGAAAAGAGCATTGCCCAACTTTAAGGGATCCACAGTCTGTTGGGAAAATTAGATACTTAAAATAATATCTAACAATACAAGGTAGAGAGTTCAGGAGGTACTTGCTTTGGAATGCCATTGGTTTGTCCCTGTAGCTTCTACATCCAATGGTAGCTATAAACTTAAATGCCAGCCATAACTTTGACATATTAAATATAACCATTTTCTCCCTCGTTCCACATCTATGAAAGAAGGGGAAATTCCATGAAATGATAAAGAAGAGACAATCAGAGAGGAGAGAATCTGCTGCTTCCTTGGGGAGGACCTATTCAAAGGCAATCTCTTTGGAGAGATCTGCCTTCTCACCTAAAACGATGGGGACAGGGAGCCATGCTGGGTACTCAATAAAGAACCATCACGGGCTGAAGTTCTGAAGAGGCAATATTTCCAAACTCTAAGAATATGAGTGTCTCAGAGTAAGGAGGATGCAGGTAGGAAGAAACATGAACCATTGCTACTCAGCCAATAATTAATGAAACAAGAACAACAACAAAGCAAACAGAAGCTGAAAACCAGTATTATTAATATTTTGCAGTTTTTAACAAGTCCCATGTACTGGGCACTTAAGGCAAGCTAAGCACTCTGCTCAGTGGTTTTAAACATCTTATTTAAACCCCAATAACCCTGGTGGCTCAGAAAATAAAGAAGCTGCCTGCAATGCAGAAGACCTGGGTTTGACCCCTGGATCAGGAATATCCCCTGGAGAAGGAAATTGCTACCCACTCCAGTATTCTAGCCTGGGAAATCCCACGGACAGAGAAGCCTAGTGAGTTACAGTCCATGAGGTCAAAAAGAGTCAGACACAACCAAAGTAACTTAGCATGCATATACCATTATTATCTCATATTCATTTCACAAAATGAGAAAACTGAAGATCAGGAAAGAAAAATGTTATGTCCAAAGTCATTCACCCAACAGAATATATTGCTGGAAGTCAAAGAGACCTCTTTGAATCTAGAAAGATTGTTTAAATTATCTTCATGAAACAGTTTCTTTACAATTTTGTGTTAGTTTTTGCTGTATAATTAAGTGAATCAGGTATGTATTTGCATATATTCCCTCTTTTTTAGATTTCCTTCCCATTTAGGTCACCCCAGAGCCCTAAGTAGTGTCTAGAGACCTGTTGACCATGTGGTCAAGCTCTGGTGATTTGAAACTTGTCTTCAAATAGAGGCCAGTTAGCAGAAAGTGCAGCATCGTGGATGGACTACAGTGGTTGATGTGAATTGATCAAATCTGTCCCTGTTGGCTATTACTGCATAACAAGGTACCACTTAGTGACTTAAAAATATTTTATTCATTTTTGTTTTGCTCAGACTCTTGTGGGAAAGATATTAGGAAAGGCTCAGATGGGCAGTTTGAACCATGCGGCATCAGCTGGTGGCCACGACTGGAGGAACCACAGCCAAGCTCTCTTCATCTACACACCTGGTACCTCGGTGCTTCTTGGCATCTCTCTCTCTCACCACATTGCATTTCCACCCTAGCCTGGAGTCTCAGGGTAGACACAAATCTTACAAGATTGCTGGCTTCCATGAAGGAGACATATGAAGCTGCCAGGACAGCTAAGGGCTATGCTCAAGAAATAAGCACAGAATCACTTGCACCATATCTATTCGTCAAAGTAGTACAGAAGATGCCTAGATTTAAGTTGGTGGAGGAATAAACCTCACCTCTTGGTGCAGAACTGGCCAGGTCCCACAGCAGGGGAGCGTAAGCAATGGGAGATAATGTGGCCACCATCTTTGTCAAAGAAAACCTGCCCCACAGGCAGACAGTCTAAGAGGCAATGTGACAGGACACACAGGAAACAGTACAGGAAGATTATCAGACTAAAAATAAAGCTTTTCCAACCAAAGACACCTTCCATCCAGCAGCACCAAGACAATGCTGTAATAACTAAACACAGAGGAAGAGATAGAATAAGGATAGTTTTTAAAAAGTAGAAGTGGTTCTTAAAGATTAGAAGATATATATTTCAAAAAGTGGGTTTGAGTAAGCCATTTGAATGCGCTGATTGTTTATATTAGCACTCATATACCAAACCCTATTTTAGGTGTTGGGGATACAAAGATTATAAAGCACAATTTCTGACTTCAAGAAGTTCAGGCTTAAGGAAGCAACATGAGCCCTTTTAATCAATATTTTCTATCACCACCTAGTCAAGGCTGAAATTGTGAAAACAGAGAAAGAAGAAGCAAAAAAGAATCAGGACAAAGAGCACTTTTGCCTCACAAAATCGAAATTATGGGAAGAAGGTGCTGATTCTTTGCTGAATTGAGGTCACTTATTAAGTCATCTGAATTAATTATAAACATATATATTTTTGCAAAATCAGGGATGGGCAATATATGGTGTTTACTCTTCCTGTGCCTAGTACATCAGAGCACCATGTCCTCCTGAGGTCACAGGTAGCTTTAATGTCTTTTTTAATACTGCATTCCAGGCAGCCACTGCCAGTCTATCAGGTTACCAAGAGGTGACCTGCTCACCATCATGTTGGAGTGAAGGATTCTCATTTAATATTTTTGAGTCTACCCTTCTGAGTTGACAACTGAACACACCTTAAGACAAGCTGTCATTCAGCTAGCGTGTTATCCTTATGTAAATCACTTGGGAATCTTCGATAAATTCTATTATCCAGATGCACCACACACCAATTAAATACAAATCTCTAGGAATAATCATATATATATATATATATATATATATAGGGTTAACTTATATATGTGCGTGCATGCTAAGTTGCTTCAGTCGTGTCCGACTCTGTGCAACCCTAAGGGTTATAGCCCGCCAGGCTCCTCTGTCCATGGGGATTCTCCATGCAAGAACACTGGAGTAGGTTGTCATGCTTTCCTCCAGCGGATCTTCCCGACCCAGGATCTAACTCGTGTCTCCTGCCTCTCCTGCATTGCAGGTGGATTCTTTACCCAATGGCCTACCTGGGAAGCCCAATATACATACACACACACACACACACATATATATATATGTATATATATATATAAAGTTCTGGAGAGACAATATGCAGCCAAGGTTGTGATCCGTTGTGCCTAAACAAGAAATGCTTCTTTGAACTTCTGATACAAAGACACTATTCATACAGCAGGCTCCCAAAGGAAGACATTTACTGATTAAGACATTGTCAGATGACTGGGTTGTATTCCCAGTAGGTTTAAACTTCCACCAGATATCCAGATTTAGTATATTTCATACTTATTTCCATATTTATATGCTGATAAAACCTCTGAATTAATCAATACATTACTATCACAATTTGTTGTTCTTAATCTTGTTGATTTTTCATTTTACATTAAGCAAACAAGGGCAGCAAGGAGTTTTTAAATATAATAATAATGGAGAAAGGCGTATATGGTTGTTTTGTTTTTCCTCTGGCACACTTGAAATATTGACATTATTGGAAAAAGTCACCGAAATGAAAAAACACCAGAGGTAATAAAAAATGCCCCCATTAGAAAGGAGTTTATCACATCAAAATTAATGATTTTCAGCCAGTAACAATGCCAGTCTTTGGTTGTCAAGTTAACTCAATTTCAATTTAACTGAGCCACTCTATCATCCAAATCAGAGTAACAGACAGAGATGAATTAGGCGATTTCAGAGGCTACATATACTATGTGCCCAGGGTAAGAATTAATCCTGGGGAATGCTTTTATTTCTTCTCTCTCATGCTTCTCTGTTCCCTCTCTCTTTCTCTCTGTCATGCTTCTTTAAGAATTGTCTTTCTTAGTTGCAGTAATGATGATATCATCAAATTTCTTTTATTCAATGGTTGTGATACTAATTTTCTTTTTCTCCCTTTGTAAAAAGTAGAGTGATACCATACTTTCAAGGGAACTATTACGTGGTCTCTGTCCCATCTAATGTTATAATCTTTTCTTCTGCATTGTTAAATCCATGGCTATTTTAACAGATATAGTATCTCTATTTAATTCTCCATGACATTACCAGCTTCAAGTCAGTATGCAAAAATGGTTCCATGTTTTCCTTTTGTGTGTATGAGACAGTAAAATAGAACTAAGGTTTCACACAAAGCTCAAATTGGCATTAACTGGGACATTGACTCAGCAATCATTTCCTGCAAGCATAAACATCAGGGCACCCTCTCAGGCCGAAAGGATACAAAGATGGATGTGACATGATTTCTATACTCAAGAGTAAGTCTAATAGCATTTACTCTGATAAGGGCCATAAAGTCAAAGGATAGCGAGACTGACTAGTTGCTGAAGACTCACTTCTCCCCACTTCCTAGTTAGTTACGTCAAAGTCTGGCTGTGAGGTCGTTTCCTTCACCTTTGTGCACACGTGCAGTCATGTCTGTTCTCCACAACCAGACAGTAAGCATCTTTCAGAACAGTCTAGTTTCTTCCTGTAATTTTAATACATTTTGGAGTTGTCATGTGGCTCACCAGACAGAATTGCATTTGAGAAAATTTTAGTAGTGTAAGAGCAAAAAAATAAGTGCAATGTCAGAAACCCATTTTCGATTCCTGGCTTGAGAAGATCCCCAAGAGAAGGAAATCAATCCATTCCAGTATTCTTGCCTGGGAAATCCCAGGGACAGAGGAGCCTGGTGGGTTACAGCCCATGGGTCACAAAGAGCCAGACGTGACTTAGTGACTAAACAACAACAAGATGATAAAGTTGGTCCCAAGATTATGTAAGGAACTGAATATTTATTTCAAAGTATTAGAAAAATCAATGTTAGACTGCAATTACGAGGAAAACCAGTTAGTCCCCTACAGAAAAATAAAGCTATAACCTTTGGGGTCATCTTATCTACCATAGAGAAATCTACAAGTCAATATGTAAGTTCATAGTATTTACATTTAATTAATTTCAATAAGTAACAAATTCAAACACCAGCATGTTTTCTTGGGTGGGCGTATTACACAATGAAGCAGCATAACTTTCAGTGGACATATTACATACACTTTTACCTTATTCCAAGTTTTGAAAACTTTTTGTTAACAAATATAAAGTCTAGTTACAGTGGCAGTTAGGATATAAATATGTTGAAGTAGAAACCCTATCTTCTATGTTTGAGTATTCCTTAATGTATATATGCAATAACATTAAATAAGTATCGAATAAGGACTTCACAGGTGGCACTAGTGGTAAAGAACCCACCTGCCTATCCAGGAGATGTAAAAAGATGCAGGTTCAACCCCTGGGTCAGGAAGATCCCTTGGAGGAGGGCATGGCAATCCATTCCAGTATTCTTTCCTGGCGAATTCCATGGACAGCCTGCTGGGCTACATTCCTAGGGTCGCAAAGAGTCAGAGATGACTGAAGCAACTTAACACACACACACACACACACACACACGCAAATATCTGACAATGGCTTTCCTTGCTAGTTTTTGAGCATAAGGAGATAATATAGGAAAAGTCTTTCTCTGGAAACGTTCACACATCAGTGGATATACTCAATACATTCTTGTTGATTGTTGAAAAAGACGCATACTCTATTTCTCAAAATATTTAAGAGACTAGATTCTAGCTGCCTGAAACGGAGTCCATATGGCTCTGTGATCTTGGCAAGTCTCTTACTCCTTTGTGCTTCAGTTGGTTCAATTGTAAAGGAAAGACAAAAATAATAATATACTCACAAAATATGTATAATTATTTAATGAGTTAATACTTTAAAAAGAGCCTAGCACACAGTAAGTGTACAATAAGTTTTAGCTAGCTTTATTATTACTACAATACACTATTGCAAACTGCTTAATGGGACTTCAAAGATGAAACACGGACCTAAAGAATATCGTATTAAATGAAAGAAGTCAGAGAAAAGCAAACATTGTATGATATCGTTTATATGTAGAATCTGAAAAACAGTACAAAGGGACAAAGCAGAAAAAGACAGACACAGAGAACAAACTTATGCTTACCAGATTGGGAAGGGGGGGATAAACAGGAAATAGGAAATTAACAAATGCTCGATACTATATACAAAATAAACAAGAAATTACTGTATAGTACAGGGAACTGCATTCAATATCTTGTAATAACCTATAGAGGAATAGAATAGAAAACAGAGTATAGACATAGACATATACATGGTGGGCTTCTCTGGTGGCTCAGATGATACAGAATCCACAATGCAGGAGACATGGGTTCGATCCCTGGGTTGAGAAGATTCTCTTGCAGAAGGAAATGGTTCCCCACTCCAGTATTCTTGCCTGATGGGCTACAGTCCACAGGGTCTCAAAGAGTCAGATATGACTGAATCACTCACAGTTTCACTTTTCTTTTTCATATATATGCATAACAATTACTTTGTTGTAGTTATACACCTGAAACTAACAAAACATTGTAAATCTACTACATTTCAATTTAACAAAAAGACACAACTCGCCCAGTCCTAAAATCTTAACAAGAAATCAACACAGTGTCTAGTCAATGGAAAATACTCAGTAAAATTTAGTGAGTAGATGAACAAATGAATGAATATTGAATTTATTGTAAAGTCTACAAAGTGACCCATTTTTCCTTACTTCCATATGACAACAGTTTTCCAATGTAGATAGTATGCAATAGTTAAAACTTTACCATGATTTTCTAAATTTCTTTAGCCATAATTTCCGTAGGTTAGTTTAACACAACTAGCATACCCATAGACCTAGCATCCTATGACTTGCAAAAAATTACTCAAAATTGAGTTCCAAACAAATTACTGAGCTGAGACTTAATTACAAGAAGTAGAGATACCGAGTAAAATTGTTCCCTAAACATTATTTACTTTTCAGCCCGTTGTTTATAACCTTCTTATCCTTCTTCCAATTATCAGCAGAAACCACATTCTCTCAAATAATCCATTTGGCTTTCAAACTACAGAAGCTTGAGTCTGCAGAGCTTATGTTGATCTAAATAGGGGTGTGTTCTATTGTAAATACATCCTAAAGAACTGAAAACATTCTTTGATTCCAGGGCTTTTTTTCTCCCTCCTAGGTTTGTCAAACCACTGAATTGTCAGTGGTGATGCTAAGGCTGAACACACTCAATGAAATGACCACTGCTTTTAAGTCAAAAGACACTAAAACCTGATTTTCAGGAAGGACAGTTCAAATCTTTGGCATTTAGGTTTTTCCCATTACATCTACACAGAAATGCCTAAATCCAAGTTTCTGATCTGAACGCTATAATGGGAAAGAGATTATATTTATTTCTAGCAACTCCTACATAGATGATACCCTTTCTTATTGCCCCTAGAAGATCTTAAAACCTCCATTATTGTGTATATTACACTGATTTTGTATTAACTTATGTGTTTGTTTCTTTTCCGAGACAGTGAGATTCTGGAGTATAAAATCCTACCTGTTTTTGTAACTACAAGTGTTAAAGTAGTGCCCCGCACACGTTAGGCATTTAATAAATGTTTCCTATGCACACATAACTTCATTTCCCCTTTTTCTCTAGTTCATATCCTCTAAGACTTCCAGCAGTAATCTTCTCTTTGCCCTGTAAACTCAGGTCTGATCTACCTACCTCCAGACTGGCCCAAGGCTACTTTTTATGTCAATCCATCTTTATTTATTTATTTATTTTAATTGGCAGAACATTGCTTTACAATATTGTGCTGGTTTCTGCCCTACAACAATGCAAATCAATCATATACATATGTATATCCCCTCCCTGTTGAGCCTCCCTCCCCTCTCCCATCCCACCCCTGTAGGTCAGCACAGAGCAGCAGGTTGGGCTCCCGGTGTTATATATAGCTTCCCACTAGTTACCTATTTTACACATGCTAGTGTATATATATATATATATGTCAATGTTACTTTCTCAATGCATCCCACTCTCTCTTTTCCCTGTTGTCTTTGCCTTAGTTTGGAAAGGCTTCTTTCCCTTGTGACTTATTTGAAAGCTTTTTACTCTTGTAACATTTGTTTAAGCTTTGCTCTACCTGAGGCAATTGGTCCTTCCTCCTATCTCCGGAAGTGCTTACAGTGATGCCACACTCAAGTCCCACCATGAGCTGCCTCTGCTGCCTTTAATTGTCCCACATGTGCTGATGATATGCCCGGTCATGATGTCTTCTTTTCTTTGTATGCTCCATGATGCCCAGTGCTATATACAGAATAAGAGCTCAAAAAAACTTTTTTTTCAAATTGAGTTTGCTCACGTCTCATAAACTAATCTCTTCCAGTGATGGCAATTGAAAGTGCTTTCTGTAAAATTGAAACCTTAAGCATAAGTATGCCTAGAGTATTTGATCATGGCAATAAAGCCAGTAATAGATTCTTTTAGTAACCAATTCAAAAATTTTAACTCATGGCTCAATTATAAAACAAAACTAAGAATACTGCTGTTTTACAAAATCTGTTCCTCCACCCCTTTCCTCCTACCCAGGGTTATCTCGTTGCTAAGGTGTACTTGGTACAAAAGTTAATCTGTTTCTCTTTTTTTATTTTTCAGCTTTTTTAAATTTAGAAGAATAGAATACTGTTTAGACGCTATTTAAAAGACATAAATCACATTGCTATGCTTTTCAAAGAGAGAAAATTGATTGATAGATCCCTTGTCTCCTCTGAAATCTTCCTTATCTCCTGTCTAATTCATTTATGTAAACACCACCTTCCTTTTCTTCCTGACTTTCCCCCCTCTTTCTTCTGGCCCCCTCTCTACAAAGTTTGAGAGATATAATTATTTTCAAAAGTCTTACCTTCCTTGGAGCAAACCTAACCCCAGTGAGAGATTTTTGACCCACAGAGGCTTAATATATGTAAATTAAAAAATTAGAGTAAGAGGAAAGTAAAAAAGACTAACCTACTTGGAACAACTGTTCACCAAAGACTTCCTGCATGTTGTTTTTAGACCCCACAATTGATATGAGGGTCACTACTCATCAGAAACTAAAGGAGAGCGTATAACTTCATCCCACTGGGAATGTAAGAAGTCTTCAAGCCATAGCTATAAAACAGCAGACATATTTCAGTAATATGCATGTTTGGATCACAGTATATACCAGTTGTGGCCCCTCTATAATGGAAATGGAAATATAAAACCACTAATAATTTACTGTTTTCAAATTAAGTTTAAAATGAACCTTGTCACATTTAAATATCAACTCATAAATGCATGATTGTGCCTAGATGAGAATAAACACTTCCAGGGCAGACTGCTGCTGGTTACTGCTACCAGCTGCTGCTGGTTATGCTATCACATAAAGTTGTGACAATGTTAATACCTGATTTGATTTATATAGCACCTCTCTTTCAGAAAGCTCAAGGGCACATGCACTTTGGTGTATCTCATGGAAACTTACTGTGTCTGCATGGAAAATTTCACAGTTACCGGAACAAAAATACCTCAGCTGTAAAAGCTGGTCTCTAATTTAAAGATGAATATCTTCTCTTAGAGACTTACAGGATGGCAAATAAATGGCCAGAACTACAAATCACTAGAGGTGGAAAAAATAACTCATCATATTATTAATGTGGAAATTTACATTTTAATGTTATAAACCTATGATCAAATTTTGTATATACAATTTATTTCAATACATTTGTCTTTTAACTTTTACATTAAAATTAAAAATTATTTACAAACCAGTATTACAGTATCACTGTTTTTCATATTTGTCTGTATATTTACCCTTATCAGTGAGTTTTATACTATCATATGCTTTCATGTTGCTGCTTAATACTATTTGTTCAAACCTGAAGAACTCACTTTGTCTACATTTATGAATGCTGCTGCTGCTGCTAAGTCACTTCAGTCGTGTCCGACTCTGTGTGACCCCACAGACGGCAGCCCACCAGGCTCCGCTGTCCCTGGGATTCTCCAGGCAAGAACACTGGAGTGGGTTACCATTTCCTTCTCCAATGCATGAAAGTGAAAAGTGAAAGTGAAGTCACTCAGTCGTGTCTGACTCTTTGCGACCCCATGGACTGCAGCCTACCAGGCTCCTCCATCCCTGGAATTTTCCAGGCAAGAGTACTGGAGTGGGGTGCCATTGCCTTCTCCAACATTTATGAATAAGAAAGTACTAAAATAAACAACCTATCTTTAAACCTCAAGGAACTTGAAAAATAAGAAGAAATCAAGTGCAAACTTAGGGAAGGAAGGAAACAAAAATGCCAAAAGACATAAATGAGATACACTATAAAAGCAATATAAAAGAAGTCACTGAATTTAAGAGTTGGCTTTTTGAAGAGACAAAAAAAAAAAAAAAGGACAAACCTTTACAACTGATGTGACAGAAATAAAAGCATTCAAAAGGACTACCATGAACAATTAAATGCCAACAAATTAGATAAACTAAAAGGGAAAAAAATGGACAAATACCTAGAAATATACAACTGACCTGGACTGAATCATGAAGAAATGGAAAACTGAACACATCAATAACAAATAAGAACTTTGAATCAGTAATCAAAAGCCTCCCGAAAACAACAACAATGGCAACCACCACCTCAGGATCAGAAGGTTCCACTGGTGAATTCTACCAAAACTTTAAAGAAGAATTAGCAACAATCCTTATTAGAGTCAAACTCATTTTACTAGGTCAGCATTACCCTCATAGCAAAGCCAATAAGGACACTCTAAGAAAATACAAGTAAGACCATTACAGACCAATATCCTTGATACACATAAGTGCAGCCAATTTCAAAAAAATACTAGCTAAGCCAAATATAACAGAACATTAAAAGAATCATACACCATGATCAAGTGGGATTTATTTCTAGGAGGCAAGAATTGTTTGACATATGAAAATTGGTAAATGCTATCTATCATATTAACATAATTAAGAATAAAAATCATACAATTATCTCAAGAGGCAAAAAAAAAATAACATTTGACTAACTCACACTTTTATAATAGAAACACTCAACAAAGGAGATGTAGATGGAATTTATCTCAACATAATAAAGGCCATGTAAAACAAGTCCACAATTCGCATTACACTCAATGATGACATGCTGAAGACTTTTCCTCAGAGACTGGATCAAATCACGGATGTCCACTGTTGCTGCTGCTGCTGCTACTGCTGCTAAGTCACTTCAGTCATGTCCGACACTATGCGACCCCACAGACAGCAGCCCACCAGGCTCCCCCATCCCTGGGATTCTCCAGGCAAGAACACTGGAGTGGGTTGCCATTTCCCTCTCCAATGCATGAAAGTGAAAAGTGAAAGTGAAGCCACTCAGCTGGGTCTGACTCCTAGCGATCCCATGGACTGCAGCCTACCAGGCTCCTCCATCCATGGGATTTTCCAGGCAAGAGTAGTGGAGTGGGTTGCCATTCTATTCAATATAGTGCACTGGAATTCCTAACCACAGTAATTAGGCAAGATCAAGAAATGAAAGGCAGCCAAATCAGAAGGGAAGAAATAAAATTATCTCTGTTTGCAGATAACACACTTTTATACATGGAAAACCCAAAACATTACACACACACACACACACACACACACACACCTGTTAGAACTAATAAACAAATTCAGTAAAGTTGCAGGATACAAGATCAACATACAAACACCAGTTTTATGTCTACACAATAACAATAATCTATTCAAGAAGGAAATGAAGAAAACAATTCTATTTATCATAGTCTCAAAAAGAATGAAATACCCAGGAATAAATTTAACCAAGGTATTGAAAGGTCTGTATGCTGAAAACTATGAAACATTGATAAAATAAATTAAAAAAACTTGAATAAATGGGAATACATCTGACATTCATGGACTGGAATATATATAACTATTAAAATGCCCATGCTACCCAGAGTGATCTAAAGATTCAATACTATCCCAAATCAAAATCCCAATGACATTATTCTCAGGCAAAGAAAAAACTAATCCAAAATTCCATGTGGTATCACAAAAGACCACAAATAGACCGAGTAAGTCTTGAGAAACAAAAGCAGAACTGGGGCCATCACACTTCTTTCGTTTCAAAATACATAACAAAGCTACAGGAAAAGGTCAGTTTTCATTCCAATCCCCAAGAAAGGTAATGGCAAAGAATGTTCAAGCCACTACACAATTGCACTCATCTCACACCCTAGCAAAGAAATGCTCAAAGTTCTCCAAGCTAGGCTTCAACAGCATGTGAACTGACAACTTCCAGATGTTCAAGCTGGATTTAGAAAAGCCAGAGGAACCAGAGATCAAATTGCCAACATCTGTTGGATCATAGAAAAAGCAAGAGAATTATTGAAAAAACATCTGCTTCATTGACTATGCTAAAGCCTTTGACTGTGTGGATCACAATAAACTGTGGAAAATTCTGAAAGAGATGGGAATACAAGACCACCTTACCTGCCTCCTGAGAAACCTGTATACAGATTAAGAAGCAACAATTAGAACCAGACGTGGAACAACAGACTGGTTCCAAATTAGGAAAGGAGTACTTCAAGGCTGTATATTGTCACCCTGCCTATTTCACTTCTATGCAGAGTACATCATGCAAAATGCTGGGCTGATGAAGCACAAACTGGAATCAGGATTGCTGGGAGAAATAGCAATAACCACAGATATGCAGATGACATCATCCTTATGGCAAAAAGCAAAGAGGAACTAGATTCTCTTGATGAAAGTGAGAGTGAAAAAGCTGGCTTAAAACTCAACATTCAAAAATCGAAGATCATGGCATCCAGTCCCATCACTTCATGGCAAATCGATGGGGAAATAATGGAAACAGTGACAGACTTTATTTTCTTGGGTTCCAACATCCCTGCAGATGTTGACTCCAGCCTTAAAATTAAAAGATACTTGCTTGTAAGCCAGTCACAGAAGGCCAAATATTGCATGATTCTACTTTGGTATCCAAAATAGATAAATTCATAGAAGGAAATATAGACTAGCATTTGCCAGAAGCTGGGAGGAGAAGAAAATAAGATAATGTTGTTCAACATGTATAAAGTCTCAGTTATGCAAGAATGAATAAGTTCTAGAAATTGCCTGTACAACATTCTGCCTATAGTTGACAAATATAGCAATGAGCACTTAAACATTTGTTAGCAAAGTAGATCTCATGTCAAGCGTTAATATGTACACACCCATATATACACACAACCAAAAACAGACACAAAGAGAATTTTGGAGGTGATGATTTTATGGGTATAGGCATACGTCCAAACACATCAAATTATGTACATTAAATATGTGTAGCTTTCTGTATTAAAGGCGGTTTTAGAAATAATGAAAATAATAAGCTTTATAAACAGAGGGCCTCACAGATTATGTTGCTGGTTCTGTTGGAACTGTATTCCTTTTCTCACACTCTCTAGCTGAATGGACATAATACTTTACATGTTTCAACTTCATCTCCTCATGTGTAAAGTGGTCATGGTGATAGTTCACTGTATTTCCTGGAAGAGTCAGTGAGATAATGTATGCAAAGCACTTACCCATGTGCCTAAGAAGTATTAAGTATGCAGTGAAGGCTGGTCTTTGTTGTTATTTCTGGTTATGCAGGGTGCTGAGACACAGGAGACTGCCACGAGCTTTCTTGAGTGTTAGGCAGGCAGATCACATCTATACTTACAGCTGCATAGCTCCCTAGTCAAAGAATTTGGGCAGCAATACACAGAATATATGATCTAGGCCATAAGGCAAACACCTCTTACTCTACGAAATCTTCCCTCACAGCCCTCTGGATGCATGGGAAAATGCCCTAAGCCTTCCTCCCCTGCTTCCCAGTGGCACTGGTACCCACACTTTGCACCAGGCAAAGCCTCACCTATCAGTGCCTCTCTGGTTTATCACCTCTATAAAGCACCACAGATGTATCTCTATCTTTGAACTTAGAATGTGCTGTGCTCTGGTTTAGAGGTGAGGTGAGATACTTCCTCTCCAAAGGCTTATTTTTTAAAACTTAGGTTTCTATTTTTAATGGGAAGATAAATTTGCACCATTTGAAACTTTCCAGATGCCTTTATTATATATGGCCTGTCTTGGTCTTCACCTTGGGCTCACTCATTTTCAAAGTCAAAGGCAGCAGATGGGTGATCCCAGCAATGGTGTCTTCACTTCCTTTCCCAAATCCCCCAGGCTATACGTTCTGCTTTGCCTTGTGTAGACTGGAGCTCATGAGACTGTTGCCTAGAAATACAGGGGTGGCTCTAAAGTATTTAAAACATAACAAGAAAATTCCACTCTTTGATATGAGAAAAGATTGCACAGAAGGCAAAATGAAAGGATAGTGGGAATATTGAAAAGAGACAGGCTGTAAGTTAGGGAAGAAGTACCAAAATAAAAAAATAAAATGATGCAAGATATTATTATTTCAGCTTTGACCTAGCTTCATATGACAACTCTCGAAAAAGAATACTAATGTAAGACAGTGGAAGTAGTTGAAGAACTTCAAATGTTTTCTATTTCTTTGTGGAATGGTTGCAAAAGGAAAATTACTTTTGATTATATAGCTCTGTGTCAGAACTTACTTTCTTATTGGGGGGTTGATACTTATATCACATTCAAAGTCTGGCAGCATGAGGATTTCTGAAGCTGGCACAAAAGAATAAAGGTGTTTAGATATAATCTCCTAAAACAACAGAGAATTTTGTCAGATACAAGCACCCTGACTACATAGTGGGCTCTATACTGGAATACGCGGTTGGGGAGTTCTTAGAAGGGAAAATGTATTACTATTACAAGTCAAAGTAAAATTGAATTACTGCGCTATGAGGGAAACAAGTCTTCCTCTTACCCTTCCTCTCACTTCATATTTCTTGGCTCTGTGACAGTTTAAAGACGAAAGTGATTTGTTTTGATTCCACAAACTTATTTCAAAAGTTGTGTCCAACCATTTAAAGCCTAACTCATGAATACTAACTATGCAGAAAATAGTTAAAGACTATCGTGACCTTACTCTGTTAATAATGGGGATTGAAGAGTATAATTTAGAACACTTCCTATAGTATCACTTAACCCTTGAGTCTTTCTTAAGTCCAGGTCTGATCATTCTCTACTGGGCTGGATGCCCTATACCCTGCAAGGCCTGGTTCTCAGCTTGGATTAGAACAAGAACTGCACCACTGACTCTGACTCAACAATAGTCTCTAGCTCACCCAGCAGTCTTGAGACTTGTCCACCTTCCTGAGTACGTAAACCAATTTCTTACAATAAATCTCTTTCTGTAGATGCACATCCTGTTGGCTTTGTTTCTCTGAAGAATCCTAATTATCCCCTCTTTCGGGTAATAATGGAACATGTTGTCTATAGGGGCACAGCTCCTAACACCCTGACTTGGATCTGTTTGGGGCAAGAACTTGAACATTTTTTGGTAAAATAACTTATTAATTCTTTACTTCAGGATTAAAAATAAAAAGGTTTTTGTTTTCTCTTAAAAAAAATTAAAACAACTAAACAAAACTATCAAAGTTCTATGCTCTGTATGAAAAGGAGTATCACATTACTCCGTGGTCATCTTTTGAGCACAAAACCAGCCTTCTGTGGTTTCTTAGAAAGACAAATGTAGCCACCAGCAGATTGTATCCCAGTTAGTAAGGGGGACTATACAATATTTTTTTTCCTGTTGCTTGCCTCATATTTACAAAGGCAACTTAGAAATAATCTCTGAGAGACAGAATGTGTTTTATGTGTGACTGTGGGGGTAGTTGGTTCTACACATATTATATGTACATGTTTGCACAATCTCTTCCTTGCTTTCCCATGAACCTCAGTTTCTCATCCTATGCCTTAAATACAAATTTGTTAATGAATACTTTTCAGTTCTTCTCCAAAATCTGTGTCGAGGTCTCACAATCATAAATTGCCCCCCTCAGAGTTTTATAAAATTGTGTTTAGATATATAGTGTTAGATAAAATAGTGCTTCTTTATTTCCATAACAAGAATCTGAAAACCTGTGTCTAAAATCTTAAAACCAAAAAGATGCACAATCAGAAGCAATAGGAGATCCCCCAAAGAAGAAGACAGTTTCAGCTTTCTCTACCTTAAACCCAAAGCCTATGACAACTTTAGCCATTCTCTCTCTAGCTGTCACTCACAGGACCTCAGCAAACTGACACAGGGTCAGCATCACCTCTCTGCAGATTTCTGTGAATGAATAAGCCGAGTTCAAAAACAGCCAGCTTTTAAATGGTGAGTATCATAAGTTAGAAGACATAGAGGACCTGATCATATTATCATACCCCTAAACCTACTTTGTAGCTGGAAGTTAGACAGTTCTGAGCAAACTCTTTTCCCCTCAATAGTCCTGGATCCTTGTTGGCCCTTTGGTGCAGGCAGAAGGAGCCTTGTAATGGTAGAGAGAGGCCTGGACTCCAGTCCCAAAGCTCCTACAACATTAAGGAAAAGAGTAAATCAAAAAAGTGATTTTAAAAAATCATAGCATATTCCTTTCTTTAAATGAAACCTTACACCAAAATTCAGAATATAAAACAGATAAAAGTGGTACCTCACTGAAGGATTGCCCATAGGCCTTAGGACAGTTCCTCCAAATAATTAATGCATTGTTTGTAAACCAATGGTCTTGATTTAGAGAGGACCCTGATCTAGCTTCAAAGCCTTTGCATATAATATAGATTCCTGGGCTCTCTTCCAGATCATCGGACTCAGAACCTCAGAAAACCATACTTTCCACAAACCCCTGGATAATTCTTAAGGTGCCCAGGTGGCTGATATGAATTAGCATTTGAAACTACTACAGTTGAATCTGTCTAAACAATCAGCACCACTAAATAACTAACTTATGATTCCCTCCCCACAGTACCAGAGTACTTTTCCTAGCTTCAAGTTGCCATATTGAAAACAAATGACTTGTAAATTGTGCAACATTCCACCTGGGTTAGACATGCTTTTGTGATAACAGTTGCAAAAACTTTCTATCCCTAAGCTCCTTGCAAAAGTGTCTCATTTTACCATCAGAAGCTCTTGCTGATTCTTTCAAATGATGTTATCTCTCCTGAAAGACTAAAAAGGGCCACAAAAATGCATCCCACAAATAAATATAGGAGATGTACCTCCTGAGTCCTAATCCAGGAACGGTTTCCAGGGTATTGTGAATTATTCATTTGGGGAAAGACTGAAACCGAAAACATCACACAGTGCCAACAGTCAAAAAGAAAGTAATACGTGTACGGAAAGTGGTATGATTCTTTGTCTATTAGAAGCATTGAATGAAGCATTCAACTCACAGCTACTGTGACTTTTACTGTTTATTGTCATTATTAACAGAAACAGGTTAAGACACTTTCAGATTCTATAGGTCTGGCAAATCATTTAGACAAGGAAGATTTGTGTGTATGTAATAAATGCAAAAATATGCTGTAGCTACCTCTGATTAAAAGAGAGGGACGTGTTTGAACTCTACAGTAGTCATTCTCTATTTTTAGCTTGCAATGAGATCACCTGGAGGGCTTGTTAAAGCCCATATTGCCAAGCTCCACCTAGAGTTTCTGCTACTGTAAGTCCTAGAAAGGGCCTGAGACTTTGCCTTTCTAACAAGTGATGCTGATACTGTTGGTCCAGAAGTGCACCTCAAGAAGCACTGCACTGATGTAGGATCACGCTCCATGATGCTCTGAGAAATGTCCTTTGTAGCCAAGGCCAAAGGCTATTATTGCAGAGGAATGGTCCTTAAGATTTTTCAAGTATGCATTAATAGCCCCATTCTGAGCTAAAACTGGTTCATCAAAAACACATTCAAATGCTCCAAGTCTTTATTGAGACATATGGTGTAATGACCAGATTATTTTCTGTTGCAAAACTGACAAAACTCATACTTCTTGATGCAGCATAAGTAATTTATTGTCTTAAGTAATTGGGAATCCAAGACAGGTGGTTTCAGGACACAGCACAATATGGTCCGAGGTTTCACTCGTGTCTCCTGTGACAGACATCTCTTCAAGAGGCAAAAGAGAAGGCATCTCACAGTTCATGATCCACCGGGAAGAGAGCACTGTCTCCCGGTATACTCGAATGAAATCACACCGAAGATCTGTGGGCCATCCTGGTAACGCTCTAAATTTTAGACCAATCACTAAACAGAGTGAGCAGGCACAGGATTGGCCAGCCCTTGGTCACATGTTCATATAGTGGCTGCGAGAAAATTGAAGGCTTTGCATGAAGGTGCCCCTGAAGTATACGTAGGGGTAGTCGGCACCACGACAGGAAAACATAGTATCTAGCAAAGAAGACTGTCTGTTGAAATGGAGATTAAATGCCTGGGATGGAGAGAGCAGAGTATGAGTGCTGAAGACAAGGAACTGAGACCAGAAGAGAAGCGGACTCCAGTTGCGGTGATGTCAAACCTGTACAAGTCCTTACCCCAGCACGCTCGGACAAAACTCTTACCACGAAACAGTCTTTCACTTTGGTGATGCCATGTTCCTGTCGCCATGGAGCCTCCTCTTGCCTGGAATTCTGCATCCTGCTGCTGGCATCCCAGAACTAGTTAACACATAAGACGTAGGGGTAGTCGGCACCACGACAGGAAAACATAGTATCTAGCAAAGAAGACTGTCTGTTGAAATGGAGATTAAATGCCTGGGATGGAGAGAGCAGAGTATGAGTGCTGAAGACAAGGAACTGAGACCAGAAGAGAAGCGGACTCCAGTTGCGGTGATGTCAAACCTGTACAAGTCCTTACCCCAGCACGCTCGGACAAAACTCTTACCACGAAACAGTCTTTCACTTTGGTGATGCCATGTTCCTGTCGCCATGGAGCCTCCTCTTGCCTGGAATTCTGCATCCTGCTGCTGGCATCCCAGAACTAGTTAACACATAAGCCTTCATCACATACCACAGATTAATATATTATTGAAGAAATAAGTGGCAAAAAAGAAAGACCCAACTGACTGAAATTTGGGTGAGTCAAGTGAGTTTTCTGAGCTCTTTTTTTTTTAACCTTTAAAAAATGAATATATTTTCTGGTTATTCTTAAGGGCAGTTTAACATGATATATACGTGCCTCTGGAAATTGAGAAAAACACAGATATCAGGTGGTGTTCTAAGGATGTTGTATAAGATTTGTTGGCAGCCTACCTATCAGGACAGCTAATTAATATTGCAAAGTAAAAAGCCAGCAATATTGCCTGATGTAGCTCTCCCAAACAGCTCAAATATTATAATGGTCCTTTATTTCTTCTCCTAACCAGGGATTCTCAGCCCTGGCAGTGTATACAAGTGACACCAGAACTTTGTAATCTGCTACCTAGCTCAACTCAGAGGTTTCGTTAAAAATCCTGAGGGTTAGGCATCTCCATGGTTTTTAATTTCCCCAGGTGATTGTCATTTGCAGCCAGGGCTGAGAGGCACCAGCCACATCATGTGGTACCAGAGCCTCATTGATACCTACTTGCGGTCTCTTTGCTGCTTGAAAATAGGCTTCTCACTCGATTTCAGGTGAGATTTTAAGCCTCAAGTGCATCGCATGAAATTGTCATTTCCCTTAAGTCAGCATCTTCCCCTTCAAGAGTATGACAGGCCACTTTTGTAACAGTCTCTCAGGCATAAAATGTCTTCCAAATGTGCCTTTCTTGCAGGGCTCTGAAGCAAAAACAAAGCAGTTTAACCCTATAGTTACATTTATGACACACACGCGAGATGAAATTTTTGTCCACAAGCTTTGCAAAATTATTAAAATTTATTCCTGTTTCTAAATACTTAGAAGAGTTAAGAGAAAGAGGCACAGAGACCAATTTAACGTAATCCTGAAACCTTGTAATATGAGTTCTAATTGCAGATGTAGTCTTTGTCAAGTATTCTTTGCCAAAGGTAACTGGGTTGGAATAGGGGTTACAAAGCATTCCTTTCACTTCATATGATTAAATATTATTGACTGCCTCCTATGTTCCAGGCAAAGTACTATTTTTTGAGTTAGTAGGAAACAGAGAAGGTAAACAGATATGAAACAAATACTCAAGCTTTCTGCTCCCATCAAAACGTTACAAGGACAGATTTTTTTAGGATAGAGTTTCTCAACTGTAGCAATTTTACCGAAAATTGATGTTAATAACCACCATAACTAATGAATAATAATTTCAATTATGCTATCACTGTGTGCCAGGCACTGCTTCAGGATTGCGAGTATATGATTATATTTAATTCTCATCACTCAGAGAGTTGAGATAATGCACTCATGGTTGCATTGATAATAACTAACAGCTGGGGTTCCATTCTCTGCCTTTCTTTGGAATAATGGTCTCTATACTGTGCCCTTTTTTCTTTTTTTTTAAAAAATATTTATCTTTATCTATATATTTGCTTCTGCAGCATCTTAGTTGTGGCACTTGGGACCTTTGATCTTGTTGCTTGTTAGTAATGGCATGTGAGGTCTAATTCCCCAAGCAGGAATTGAACCTGGGCCCCCCTGCAGCTGAAGTGCAGATTCTTAGCCACTGGACCACCAGCGAAGTCCCTATTGTGCCATTAAAAAAAAAAAAAATGTTTTTTGAGAAAGTTGAAGTTCTGCGAGGTAAACCAGATCGGTGGGTTTCAGTGCCATCAAGGCCTGAGAGTCCTGATCTTGCATAAAAACCCTGGGGTGAAGGCTCATATGTTCTAACTCCCAGTTAAGGACTGCCACCTCAGCTCCCCAAGAGGATACTAATATCAAATTCCCCACGTGTCAGAACTAGGCTTGGCACTGTCCATAGAGCACCTCCCTTGCAGAGGAGTATAGCCCAATAAATGAATCCCAGGAAGTCTTCCCCTAGTACAATTTATGCTTTTTCAAATTAGCAATTTTTAATCGGTAGGCTGTACAGATTTCTGGGAATCCTTACAGAACAAAAGGGACAGGAAGTGTGTGTGGGCCTTGAGAATGCTTTATAATTCCACATAAATTTTCTTATGAATGAAGAAAGAAGCAATTTGCTCAGAGGTCACCAACTATGAGCTTCCCTGTGGCTCAGCTGGTAAAGAATCTGCCTGTAATGAGGGAGACCTGGGTTCAATCTCTAGGTTGAGAAGATCCCCTGGAGAAAGGAAAGGCTACCCACACCAGTATTCTCTGGCCTAGAGAATTCCATGGACTATACAGTCCATGGGGTCAAAAAGAATTGGACATGAATGAGCGACTGTCATTCACCACCTATAACACCAGCCCTCTTGGCACACAAGCCTTTTGTTTATTTCTCTAGAGCAGCACTTCCCAGCTGTTTTGGTAGCAGGGACCAATTTAATTGAAGACAATTTTTCACAGATTGAGGGTGAGGGGAATGGTTTGAGGATGATTCAAGCATGTTATATTTATTGTGCACTTTATTTCTAATCTAATGCTGCTGCCTATCTGACAGGACATACAGGTCTGTGGCCCGGAGGTTGGAGATCCCTGCTGTAGCACACCAGAGTTCTTCTTGAGTTTTGACATATGCCATCCCCCTTGCTAAAAGTGTTCAACTCCCCAACCTCATGCTCCCCAGAAGGAAAGCTACATCATGCGCACCAAGTCATCAATGTCACCTCCTAATGATAGCCCTTCTGACTTCTCTGAGGAGGCCAAATCCCCCTACTCTTGATTCATGTAGTCTCTGTTCATTCACTTTGGGGTACATCTATTTTTAATTCCTTCCTTGTATTAGGCACAATTCTTTGCATCAGGAACACGATATGTAACAAACAAGGTCTCTCCTCTTAACATGGTAATATTTTCCACTGTGCTGTTATTGAAAGTGGTGTCCAGCTGCTTACCGCTCTGAAGCTACTGTAAAGAGGCAAAGTTGGTGGAAAAGAATGTTTGCTTTATTTTGGAGGCCAGCAACGTGATGAAGGGTCAGGGCAGACTCCTGTCCAAAGGTCAACTCCCCCACCCACCCCCTGCCTGCTCGATGGACAATCTTGCCCACAAAAGGTGGGCAAGAGCTTTTATGATGGAGGGAGGGGGCTGCATACAATTAACTCTGACAGTCATCCTGAAATTGGTCACAGTGTGGTCTGCTGAGCATCAAGTTTATTGCTGTTATTAAGTACAGTTAGTCTTCATTCTAGGGTCTGTTAGTTTCCGTTTCGTGGAGGCCGGTTCTTGGAATTGTGGCAGACAGCTCATGTTGTGGCCGTAGTCCCGTCATCATGTAGTTAACTCCTTCCACCTGCTGGGGGCTTTAGTATCTACAAGACAGCTCACAGGATATGTGGTTCAGAATATTACCTGTAGCTCTTGAGGAAGCAATCAAATTCACTTGAATTTGCTTACTGATTAAGTTATTATTTTTTCCTATTTGACTACTTTCCTTTGCTTCTGTATTTTCTCACTTCTCCGATGAAACTTATCTTTTGGCTAAAGTTCTTCTACAAGCAAAAGGCAAGCAGACTGGGATCACATATATACAGTACTATATATAAAATAGATAACTAATAAGAACCTATTGTATACCACAGGAAACATGACTGAATACTCAATAATAACCTATATGGGAAAAGAATCTAAAAGTGGATATATGTATAACTGATTCGCTTTGCTGTACAGCAGAAACACAGCACTCTAAATCAACTATACTTCAGTAATTCTTTTTTTTTTTTTTAAGGCAAGTGGAGGATGGGGATAGAGGGTGGGGTAAGGACCATAGAGTCCTAGCTCTGTTTCAGTACTAAGCTGAATAATGAATAATTTGGCTTCTTGAGTGGCACTCATGGTGAAGAATCTGCCCGCCAGTGACACAAGAGACGCAGATTTGATCCCTGGCTTGAGGAGATCCCCTGGAGTAGGCACTGGCACTGTACTCCAGTACCCTTATCTGGAAAATTCCATGGGCAGAGGAGCCTGGCAGTGTACAGTCAATGAGGCCACAAAAATTCGGACACAACTGAGCAACTGAGCATGGATCATTCTAAGAGGCATAGATGTGAATGAAGAACAGACATGTAGACACTGGGAGGGAAGAGAAGGGTGGGAGAACTGGGAGATTAGGATTGATATATATAAACTACCATGTGTAAAATAGATACCTAGTGGTAAGCTTCTGTACAGTACAGGGAGCTTTGTGATTACCTGGAGAGATGGTGGAACAGAGGGTAGGGTGGAACAGAGGTCCAAGAGGAAGGGAATATATGTATACACTTGGCTGATTCACTTCATTGTATGGCAGAAACTGACACAACAGTGTAAAGCAATTATATGCCAATAAAATCACTTCTTGTGGCTACACTAATATTACATGAAATTAATAAAATAAGGTAATGTGTTGGAGCATCACTATGTTCTTAGCTTAGGTGGAGTCATAGTGAAAGCCTCCATGAGGAAGTAATGGTTGATTGAGAGCTGAAACATAAGAACACAGCAATGGGAAGAACTGAAGTGAACCCGGGAGGGAAAAATCAGGTGTAAAGGCCCTGACAGGAGTAGAGGAAATACCAAGGCACCTTTGAGGCAGAGAAAGAAGGTATAGCCAGTAGACATAGAGCATGGAAATATGGAAGGCTGTGGGTGGAGACTGAGCCCAGATGGCTTTTATTGTTTATCAGAAATGGAATCATGGTTTTATTCTAGGAGTGGTAGAAAGTCAGTGGAAAGTTTTAAATAAGATTACTTGACCTTATGAACATTTAAAGAAGTCATTGACAGCTGAGAGCATAGTTTCAAGGGCAACAGTGAGACAGTAAGACCCATTAGAAGTAGTTCCATTCAAGTTTTTAATCAAGTTAAGAGATAGTGGCTCTCCTTGGAATATAACAGTATACATGAAAGCAAGCACTGGAAATTGGGATGTAATTTGGAAATTGAATCAACAGAACTTCCTAATGCCTTAAAACAGGGGTCCCAACCCACGTAATCTAATGCCTGATGATCTGAGATGGGGCTGATGTAATAATAATAGAAATAAAATGCACAACAAATGTAATGTACTTGAATCATCCTGAAGCCATTCTCCTACTACCCCCGAATCTGTGGAGACATTGTCTTCCAGGACACTAGTCCTGAACAGATGTGAAAGGGTAAAATAAAGGAATCTAAATTCTTTGGGTTTTGGTGTGAGCACAGGTGTTGCCATTTTCTAAGATGGGGAATATCTAGGGAAGAAGTTTTAGCTTGGTCAAAAAGAAATTGCAATTTCAGACTGAATTTTAAATCATTATAAATAGGCTCACAAACATCTTTATTAATCAAAAGAGGAATGATTACAATCAACACATTTTTGCCTCCAAAAAATGTTTGTTTATTCCTTTAGCGTAAAATTGCATGCTTCAGGATTTGATGAACTCTTGCAAAGCATTTTCTGGCCTGCTGGTGTGGAAGCATTTTGCCTGCAAAAAGTTATTGAGGTGCCTGAAGAAGTGGTAGTTGGTTGGCAAGAGGTCAGGTGAATATGGCAGATGAGGCAAAACGTGGTAGCCCAATTCGTTCAACTTTGGAAGCATTGGTTGTGCAACATGAGGTCAGGTGTTGTCTTGGGGAAGAATTGGGCTCATTCTATTGACTAATGCTGGCTGCAGGCATTGCAGTTTTCAGTGTATCTCATTGATTTGCTGAGCATACTTCTCATATGTGATGGTTTCATCAGGATTCAGAAAGCTGTAGTGGATCAGACCAGCAGCTGGCCATCAAACAGTGCCCATGACCTTTTTATGGTATGAGATTGGCTTTGGGAAATGCTTTCAAGCTTCTTCTCGGTCCAGCCACTGAGTTGGTCATCTCCAGTCGTCATATAAAATCCACTTTTAGTCAAACATCACAATCCAATTGACAAATGGTTTGTTGTTGTTACATACAGGAAGAGAAGACAACACTTATCAAGCTTTTTCACCTTTCCAGTTTGCTGCAAATGTCTGAACCTCCATAGAATGGTTGATGTTGAAGTCTTTGGCAGCTTCTTCTGTAGTTGTAAGAGAATCAGTTTGGACTATCCCCTTCATTTCGTTGTCAGCTTCCAGTAGTTGACCCTACACTCCTCATCCTTTTTTTAAAATATTTTCCTTCACCTAAATTTTATTTCATTTTCAAAAATTTATTTTAATTGAAGGGTAATTACTTTACAATATCATGGTGGTTTTTGTCATGCGTCTACATGAATCAGCCATGGATGCACATTACACTCCTTATCTTTAAGGCTCTTGTCTCCTTTGTGAAACTTCTTGAGCCACCACTGAACTGTATGTTCATTAGCAGTTCCTGGGCCAAATGTATTGTTGATGTTGCAAGTTGTCTCTGCTGCTTTATGACCCATTTTGAAATCGAATTTAAAAATCACCTGAATTTGCTTTTTGTCTAACATCATTTCTATAGTCTAAATATAAAATAAACAGAAAGTAGTAATTCATCAGCAAAAAGACAAAGTGAAAAATGTGCGTTAAAATGATGTATCATCCATGGGGTTGCAAAGAGTTGGACACGACTATGCACACATACATAGTATAACATGACATTTATTTAAGAGTATATTCCAATATCAAACAGGAAAATTCAACAGAGTAAAAGTGCAGTTATTTTTGTACCAGCCTAGAGGTGAAGGAGTAGGGATCTTGGAAATCAATAGTTCTATTTTGTATCTGTTCTGGGTGCCTGTTAAGATAGTCAAGTGGCAGGATCGAGTGAGCAATTGAGCCCTGAGATGGAGAGCAGTCACGATGAGGGAAATTTGTTTGAATGTCAGCCTACTGATGACACTATAGCCCTGAAGTCTGATGAGTTCACCTAGTAAGAGAACAATCATGAGTTCTAAGAAGCACTCCAAAGTAAAAATTGAGCAGAGAACCAGCAAAGGATACAGAGAATAACAAGTGAGATAGGAAAAGAATAACACCACCAACAAAAACACAGTGTATAGAAAGTACAGTGTTCCTGAACCTACATAAATGAAAATACCTTAAAGATGAAGAGAAACACCTGTGACTTTTATTGCAAACCCCTTAAATAATGGTTCGCTGTTTTGCAGATGAGAAAAAATGTACTTTGAAAATGAATCAGTACATGAGGCTTAAGGAGGGAATCTACTTAAGGGCCCTAAAAGGGGATGAGTAATATGACACTATTTTTTTTTTTTTTAGTTTGAAGAATAAATAAATGCTTGAATAATTAATTGTAATTTTCCTTGGAGATTGGTCAGCCCTGAGATCGCTGTTTTGCAGATGAGAAAAAATGTACTTTGAAAATGAATCAGTACATGAGGCTTAAGGAGGGAATCTACTTAAGGGCCCTAAAAGGGGATGAGTAATATGACACTATTTTTTTTTTTTTTAGTTTGAAGAATAAATAAATGCTTGAATAATTAATTGTAATTTTCCTTGGAGATTGGTCAGCCCTGAGTAATGGACCTGCATGCATGAGAAAGATCTCTGAGCAGAGATCTACACATCACAGAGAGATGAAGCAGACACAGTCTCATGCATGCAGACCCAAAGAGCAAACATTCCATGGTAGCTGGTCCAGACCTTTTGTCTTTGCATCCTCTCCACCCACTACCAATTACTCCAGCTTTTACTTCCTCTGCATTAGCCTGTGAATCATAGCCATATGAATCTTACCTGGAAATTATGTGTATATGTAAAATACACATGTGCACATCTAATATGCCTGTGTATATTACATGAATATGTACAATAGATATACTATATATACTGTATGTATACTTTAGGATGTGTATACATTTTATATGTATATCTTGGAAATTATGTGTATATATAATGTATGATCTATGTATATAAAATATATCTATGTGTATATAGTGTGTGTGTGTATATATATATATATCTTACTTGGAAATTACACATGCTGTGCTGTGCTAAGTTGCTTCAGTCACGTCCAGCTCTTTGAGACCCCATGGACTGTAGCCCACCAGGCTCCTCTGTCCGTGGGATTCTCCAGGCAAGAATACTGGAGTGGGTTGCCATTTCATACTCCAGGGTATCTTACTGACCCAGGAATCGAACTCGCATCTCTTGTGTCTCCTGCATTGGCAGATGGATTCTTTACTACTAGCCCCAATATGTGTTTCAGTTCAGTTCAGGTGCTCAGTCATTCCAACTCTATGTGACCCCATGGACTGTAGCACGCCAGGCCTTCCTGTCTACCACCAACTTGCAGAGTTTACTCAGATTCAATGTCCATCAAGTCAGTGATGCCATCAAACCATCTCATCCTCTGTCATTTCCTTCTCCTCCCACCTTCAGTCTTCCCCAGCATCAAGCTCCTTTCAAATAAGTCAGTTCTTTGCATCAGGGGGCCAAAGTATTGGACTTCAGTCTTCAGCATCAGTCCTTTCAGTGAGTATTCAGGATTGATTTCCTTTAGGATGGACTGGTTGGATCTCCTTGCAGTCCAAGGGACTCTCAAGAGTCTTCTCCAACACCACAGTTCAAAAGCATCAAATCTTCTGTGCTCAGCTTTCTTTACAGTTCAACTTTCACATCCATACATGACTACTGGAAAAACCATAGCTTTGACTAGACAGATCTTTGTGTATACATATATTGTATTTATATATAATATATGCTCTCTTTATATATATATGTATGTATTACAATACCTACATTGTGTTATACCTTTTTTCCTCACCTGATCAACCTATCTGCAATAGTAAGAATAACCTAAGTCCTTAATTATGATCTAGTGTTCTAAGTCCTTAATTATGAAGTGTATACTGTATCAGGCTTTGTTGGAAAATTCACAAACCATGAGCTCTTTCTGGCAAAGTAGTAGAGAAGTTACACAGATAATTTAATATGCATAGCTAGTTTAATTGTCTCCAAAATTAATATTCCTTTTCCATAATAAGTTTCTTTAGGAATTAATCATCCAAATAATTCTCAGTACTCTACTTTGTTTTATTCCAGCTGACTTAGCCCTTCTCTTAATACTTCCAGATACCCACATAAAATTAAGTTAAAAAGCTTTTCTTTCCTTTCTTCCAGAAACTTACTAAACATTAAGAGATTAGGAAAGATAATTTGTGAGTCATTCAGATATTTGGTTGTTTTTTTCATTTTCATACTGGCTGCTGTCAGTTTTCACTCTCCAGATAAGCGTTATCCATGAAGACAAGAGTTTTTAAAATAAGACTGCTTCACACTTGCTACACAATATTTGTATGAGTAACCATCCTGCTCCCATCAGGGATCATGGACATTAAAACCATTCCCAGTAATCAGTAGATATAAAATGTAAAACCAATACAGTATTGTAAAGTAAAATGAAGTAAAAATAAAAATAACCCCCCCAAAATCTACAAAACACTGATAAATCAAAGAGGATCTAAATAAATAAATACAGAGTTTTATTTAAAAAAAAAGAGGACCTAAATAAATAAATACAGAGTTTTATTTAAAAAAAAAATGCCATCCTTGAATGTTGGCTGATTTTATCAACTTACTTTTTGTTTTGTTTTGTTTTTTGTTGTTTTTTACTCAGCAAATTTTTTTTTTTTTTACTTTATTTTACTTTACATTACTGTATTGGTTTTGCCATACATTGACATGAATCCACTTGGGTGTACATGAGTTCCCAATCCTGAACCGCCCCCCCCCACCTCCCACCCCATATCAACTCTCTGGATCATCCCCATGCACCAGTCCCAAACATCCTGTATCCTGTATGGAACATAGCCTGCCAATTCGTTTCTTACATGATAGTATACATGTTTCAGTGCCATTCTCCCAAATCATCCCACCCTCTCCCTCTCCCTCAGAGTGCAAAAGTCCGTTCTATACATCTGTGTCTCGTTTGCTGTCTTGCATACAGAAGAAATAACTCTCTGATACTTTTTTGAAAATATGTTAAGGATTTTTTAAAATGTGTCTAAGTGTCTTGAGAATACCGAACTGATCTTTTTTGTTGTTCTGTTGCTCAGTGGCATATGACTCTTCGTGACCCATAGAGCACATCACACCAGGAGTCCCTGTCCTTGACTGTCTCCCAGAGTTTGCTCAAACTCCTCTCTGAGTCAATGATGCCATTCAACCATCTCATCCTCTGTCGCCCCTTCTCTTTCTGCCCTCGATCTTTCCCAGCATCAGGGTCTTTTCTAATGAGTCAGCTCTTTGCATCAGGTGGCTGAAGTATTAAAGCTTCAGTATCAGTCCTTCCAATGAACACCCAGGACTGATCTCCTTTAGGATGGACTGGTTAGATCTCCTTGCAGTCCAAGAGAGTGTTCTCCAACACCACAGTTCAAAAGCATAGTTCTTTGGTACTCAGCCTTCTTTATGGTCCAACTCTCACATCTGTACATGACTATCAAAAAGAATAGCTTTAACTATATGTACCTTTGTCAGTAAAGAGATGTCTCTGCTTTTTAGCATGCTGTGTAGGTTTTTCATAGCTTTTCTTTCAAGGAGTAGTTCAGTTCAGTTCAATTCAGTCGCCCAGTCGTGTCCGACTCTTTGTGACCCCATGAATCGCAGTATGCCAGGCCTCCCTGTCCATCACCAACTCCCGGAGTTCACTCAGACTCAAGTCCATTGAGTCCGTGATGCCATCCAGCCATCTCATCCTCGGTCGTCCCTTTTCCTCCGGCCCCTAATCCCTCCCAGCATCAGGGTCTTTTCCAATGAGTCAACTCTTCTCATGAGGTGGTCAGAGTACTGGAGCTTCAGTTTTAGCATCTTTCCTTTCAAAGAAATCCCAGGGTTGATCTCCTTCAGAATGGACTGGTTGGATCTCCTTGTAGTCCAAGGGACTCTCAAGAGTCTTCTCCAACACCACAGTTCAAAAGCATCAATTCTTCTGCGCTCAGCCTTCTTCACAGTCCAACTCTCACATCCATACTTGACCGCAGGAAAAACCATAGCCTTGACTAGATGGACCTTACTCGGCAAAGTAATGTCTCTGCTTTTGAATATACTATCTAGGTTGGTCATAACTTTTCTTCCAAGGAGTAAGCGCCTTTTAATTTCATGGCTGCAGTCACCATCTGCAGTGATTTTGGAGCCCCCAAAACCAAAGTCTACACTGTTTCTACTGTTTCCCCATCTATTTCCCATTAAGTGATGGGACCAGATGCCATGATATTCATTTTCCGAATGTTGAGCTTTAAGACAACTTTTTCACTCTCCTCTCTCACTTTCAACAAGAGGCTTTTTAGCTCCTCTTCACTTTCTGTCATAAGGGTGGTGTCATCTGCATATCTGAGGTGATTGATATTTCTCCCAGCAATCTTGATTCCAGCTTGGGCTTCTTCCAGTCCAGCGTTTCTCATGATGTACTCTGCATATAACTTAAATAAGCAGGGGGACAATATACAGCCTTGACGTACTCCTTTTCCTATTTGGAACCAGTCTGTTGTTCCATGTCCAGTTCTAACTGTTGCTTCCTGGCCTGCATACAGATTTCTCAAGAGGCAGGTCAGGTGATCTGGTATTCTCATCTCTTTCAGAATTTTTCACAGTTTATTGTGATCCACACAGTCAAAGGCTTTGGCATAGTCAATAAAGTAGAAATAGATGTTTTTCTGGAACTCTCTTGCTTTTTCCATGATCCAGCGGATGTTGGCAATTTGATCTCTGGTTCCTCTGCCTTTTCTAAAACCAGCTTGAACATCAGGGAGTTCACGGTTCATGTATTGCTGAAGTCTGGCTTGGAGAATTTTGAGCATTACTTTACTAGCATGTGAGATGAGTGCAATTGTGTGGTAGTTTGAGCATTCTTTGGCATTGCCTTTCTTTGGAATTGGAATGAAAACTGACCTTTTCCAGTCCTGTGGCCACTGCTGAGTTTTCCAGATTTGCTGGCAAATTGAGTGCAGCACTTTCACAGCATCATCTTTCAGGATTTGAAACAGCTCAACGGGAATTCCATCACCTCCACTAGCTTTGTTCGTAGTGATGCTTTCTAAGGCCCACTTGACTTCACATTCCAAGATGTCTGGCTCTAGATTAGTCAACACATAATCATGATTATCTGGGTCGTGAAGATCTTTTTTGTACAGTTCTTCTGTGTATTCTTGCCACCTCTTCTTAATATCTTCTGCTTCTGTTAGATCCAGACCATTTCTGTCCTTTATCGAGCCCATCTTTGCATGAAATGTTCCCTTGGTATCTCTAATTTTCTTGAAGAGATCTCTAGTCTTTCCCCTTCTGTTCTTTTCTTCTATTTCTTTGCATTGATTGCTGAAGAAGGCTTTCTTATCTTTTCTTGCTATTCTTTGGAACTCTGCATTCAGATGCTTATATCTTTCTTTTTCTCCTTTGATTTTCGCCTCTCTTCTTTTCACAGCTATTGTAAGGCCTCCTCAGACAGCCATTTTGCTTTTTTGCATTTCTTTGCCATGGAGAAAACATCTGTTAATTTCGTGGCTGCAGTCACTGTAGAGTGATTTTGGAGCACAGGTTTCCTTTTCTCTACATACTTGCCAGAGTTTGTTATTTTGACTGATACTTCACTAATGATAGTGATCTCAGCACCTTTTCGTGTACCTTTGGCCATTTGTATATCTTCTTTGGAAAAATGACTATACAGGGCTTTCACCCATTTTTAAAATTGGATTATTTCTTGGTCTGCTGTTGAGTTCTGTATATGTTCTGGATATTAATCTCTTATCGGATTCATGATCTGCAACTATGTTTTCCCATTCCTTTGGTTATCTTTTTTTTTTTCTCATTGATCATATATTTTGCTCTGCAGAACCTTTTATTTTGATATAGTCCCACTTGTTTAATCCTTATTTTGTTGCTTACACTTTAGGCGTCATATCCAAAAAAGCATTGCCAAGACGCATGTCGATAATATTTTTGTTGGGTTTTATTCTAGGGATTTCATGGTTTCTGGACTTATGTTTAATTCTTTAATATATTTTGAGTTAACTTTGTGAGTGGTATAAAGTAGGAGTCCAGTTTCATTATTTTACATGTGAATATCCAATTTTCCCAGCACATTTTTTAGAGAGAGTATTTTTTCCTCAGAGTATTCTTGGCTTCTTTGTCAAATATTAGTTGACTTGGTATGTATGGATTTATTTCTCAGCTCTTCATTCCTTTCCATTGGTCTGTATGTCTCTCTTTATGCCAGTATTGTACTGTTTACTGATTACTGTAGCTTTATAGTATAGTTTGAAATCAGGAAGTGTGATGTCTCCTGCTTTATTTTTCTTTCTCCAGATTGCTTTGGCTATTTGCAAGTGTTTGACAGTTCCATATAAATTTTATTTTATTTTCTCAATTATTGCTTTTATTTTTTTAATTAATTTTTATTTTTCAGTTTGTTTTGCTTTACAATACTGTATTCGTTTTGCTATACATTGACATGAATCAGCCACGAGTGTACATGAACTCCCAGTTCCGACCCCCACCNATGTTAATGTATAGCAAAATGAATACAGTATTGTAAAGCAAAACAAACTAAAAAGTAAAAATTAATATTTTAAAAAGATTGTCATCTGCAAATTGGGACAATTTTACTTCTTCCTTTCAAATTCTGATATCTTTTCTTTCTTATTACCATCTGAATGCTTTAGCTAGGACAACTAGTACTGTGTTGGGTAGCACTAGTGAAAGTGGACATCCTGTCTCATTCCTGATGTTAGAGGAAAAACTTTCAACCCTTCCACCATTGAGTATGGTGTGAGCTTTCTGCTTGTCACTTATGCCCTTTGTCACATTGAAGTATGGTCCATCTATACATAATTTGTTAAAAGTTTTTATCATGAACAGATGTTGAATTTTATCAAATGTATTTTACACATCTATTAAGGTGATTATATGAAAACTATTTTTCATTTTATTAAAGTTGAGTACATTTACAATTCAAAAGTGCTAATCTGTACAGTATCCTCTGGGATGCCAACACTCACAAGATGAGAGAGCCCACCTTCACCAATCTACTTGTTTGAATTTGGTGGATAATATTCAGAGGGCTTCTGAAGATTCCAATTCCCTTGGAGCAGTTTTTATGTTTAGATCTCCTGCAATTTTCTTTCAACATAAAGCAATTGTATATTCATGTTCAAAGAAGTGACAAAATGAGGTGATTTTTGGGTGAATTATTGGCTTGGTGATCACTGATTGGTTTCATTTAGACATAGGGCTGCCCCTGTCTTTTGTATAAGGAGGGCAGGTATTAAAAAGAGGGTTCCAGCTAAGGAGATGAAAGTTACCAAGGTCTGAATTTCTCTTTTAAGCATAAATATTATTATGCCAAGCTTTCCAAGATGGAAATGACTCTAAGAGGCATATTTCTCCTTTGATAAAATATTTTAATTCAAGCTTGTTTTACTAAATAAACTGATAAAATTTGTGCAATTTATTTTAAAAAGCAACACTTCCTGAAGTTTTACACGACTGCTCTGTATTTTCATCTGTCTCGAGAGGTGTGGTTATTGTAACTGTGTGTATGCCATTTTGCATTTACCCTTTTTTGCCTAACACGTTTTTCATGTTTTAACACAACCTTCCTGATTAGCATTTTGAAATCTTCCTGGCTTAAATGGACATTCCAGTGAGTATCTTTTTATCTATGTATTTTTGATTTTGAAATCATGATTAAAGTTCATGGGAGTAGGTTATCTTTACCAATCAAACCAACCACCCTTACGGCTGTGACTCTATATTATTATAGTGTCTTCCAAAATGCCAGGTAATTTACTTCCCTGGTCACAGAGCAGGAGTACAGTGATTTCAACTCAAGCTTGAACTGCAGGGTGTTAAGGAAAGCCTGAAGCCTGTCAGTTGAGTTTCAGCTGTTTGAGGATAGCAAGCATGTATGGTGGTTCCTCCGGAGAAGGCAATGGCAACCCACTCCAGTACTCTTGCCTGGAAGATCCCATGGAAGGAGGAGCCTGGTGGGCTGCAGTCCGTAGTGTCGCTGAGAGTCGGACAGGACTGAGCGACTTCACTTTCGATTTTCATTTTCATGCATTGGAGAAGGAAATGGCAACCCACTCCAGTGTTCTTGCCTGGAGAATCCCAGGGATAGGGGAGCCTGGTGGGCTGCCATCTATGGGGTCGCACAGAGTCGGACACGACTGAAGTGACTTAGCAGCAGCAGCAGCATGGTGGTTCCTCAGCTTGAAGCAAATACAGAGGAACAGCAATTTTCATCTCCCTATATAGTAGGGATCACATCTTCTGATGCCCTCATAGTTCTTACAGAGAGTGCAAATTAATCAAGCAAGGTTATCAGGGAGCCTGTAGGAAGAGATAGAAACTATAAAAAAAAAAAAAAATGGAGTGTGCAAGTGCCGTCCACCCTATCCATCCCCATCTTATAGAGTCGTCTCTACTCAGGTCCAGCTGAAATGTCCCGATTTCAAAATGTTGGCACTAGTTCCAATTTATTATGTATAAAGCATACAGGAGGGAGGGAGGAAGGAAGGACAGAAGACAGGAAATGAACAGTTGGTTTGAAACCTCTGTATACAGACTTTATAATGTATTATCTGCAGTAATTTTTTCTCTGTGGAAGTAAGGCAAGTCCCAGTGAGAAGATGCCTTGTAAAACTGTTGACTGGAGTTGGTACTGATATAAAAAGTACAAAATGAAAGAGCTAAGCAACCAGCAACATCTAAAAGAAATGTCATTTGCAATGATACACGGTACGCATACTTGAAAAGCAGAATTAGATGCTGGGCTCTAGCAGATGTAATTATATAGCATGATAAAGTAAGGCACAAAAGGAGTTGAACCACTCTTTCCAAATTACAAAGCTGTGAAGCATTCAGCAGTCAAGTAGTAAAAAGAAAAAAAAAAGTGCTTTAATTTGCGTAACCTATTTTCCCCCCAGAACAAAATGCCTAGGGTGCACAATGCTTTCAGGAGTTGCAGAATGACTGCTGTTCCTCTCCACTCATTTTCCAAGTGATTTAATTTCTTCAATAAGATCACCTACACGGGATAGTGAGACGCCCTCGACAGTGTGTCTTTTTTCAGGTTTGCCTTTGTGACATGAGAAAAATGTGACAGCAAAGAGGGAGAAAACCCTCTAAATCAGTGAAGGATATTGACAGGGATAAGAGAATTCACCCCTCCAAGAATGAATCTCTGCTCCTCATTTCTCACTGTCCTGTCGAGTTTATTCTTGCATGTTTGGGGATAAGGCAGGAGTAATCCCATTTGCATGACCACCTGAAGTTATCTGTAATGCTGCCGGCTATCAAACAAGCAGAGTGAGAGGAAAATGGAGCATATTTGGAGGAAGAAGAGACAGGAGTGTTATTAAGGCTATGGAAGAGGGCATTTTGCCATCAAGACAAAAACCCAGAAGATTCTAGTTTCAAGCAAAGAATGTAAACAAAAAGGACAACTAAAATTTTATGTAAATTGCCTTTTGCTAGGATAATGAAAACCAGGGACTGGCAGGAATGACTGAATCCACAGATTTGAGTTCATTATTCCTTGTTTTTCTGTTGCCTTTGGCAGAGTCTTCAGTGCCAGCATTTCTGCAGGTTCAAAGTATACTTATGCTTAGCTAGTTCACAGGGCTCTCATTCAGAATGTGGAGATTTTAAGTGAGATACTAGGGCAGTATCTTAATTCAAGCTAAGTTACTCTTGAATTTAAAATGGCCTCACAGATGTATTGATCCTTAGGTATGTTTTTCCAACAAGCTACTGAAATTCAATTTCTTTATCACTAATATTTTCTAAGCCTGGCTGATTTGGAAAACTCCTCTAGTGAAGGAACCTGCAGTGCTTCCTTTGACTAGAAAAAGTTGTAATAATCCTTTACAAGGCCCTGTCACTCAAATCAAGCTCTTGCCTCCTCTCCTTCCCTTATTTCCTTGATCTTAAAGTCTGCCCCCATGATACAAAATGCTGTCTCACATTGCATATCCCTTCTAAATCTCTTCTGATCAGTGCCTTGCCTTGTGAATTCACACATAAACCGTATAATAGAGATGAATTATCTGCCCTGGAGATACCGTCCTGTAGAGAGATGGCATAATCATCATGTACATTGATTAGACAGTTACTCTGCGGCAGGCCTTGACTAGGTGGACCTTTGTTGGCAAAGGAACATCTCTGGTTTTTAATATGCTGTCTAGGTTGGTCATAACTTTTCTCCCAAGAAGTAAGCATCTTTTAATTTCATGGCTTCCGTCACCACCTGCAGTGATTTTGGAGCCCCCGAAATAAAGTCTGCCACTGTTTCCACTGTTTCCCCATCTATTTCCCATGAAGTAATGGGACTGGGTGCCATGATTTTTGTATTCTGAATGTTGAACTTTATAGGGTTGCAAAGAGTCGGACATGGCTGTGAGCAACTGAACTGAACGATCGCAGGCTTTACGCCAGGTGATAATTGGAGCCATTGAATGCATTAAGGGCTAATTCCTAATATAAAGGTGGAAAAACTGAGGATAAGAGTGTGAAGTCATTTTTAAGGTTGTTTAACCATCAAGTGACAGTTCTGGGACAAGATCTCAGGCCTGACTTCAAAGTCTAGACTCTTAGCCAGTACTTAGTAATATAAATGATGATGAAGAGGAAGACAATAGCTATGATAGCCAATGTGTATTTGGCATTTTGTGTGTGTGTTTTAAGCTGAGTGTAAGATACTTGACATAGATTATAATCTTGTTCCATTAGAATAACTACCCTGCGAGAGCAATACTGTTGTAAACCCAAATTTTTAATATTAGGTGATGAATACCAAGGGATATAGAAATTACTTAATTAATACAGTTTGGGTTTTAGTTGTGGCACTCTGGTTCCAGAGTCTGTGGACTCAGCAATTGTAGCACATGGGCTTAGTACTCTGCGGCACGTGGGATCTTAGTTCCTCTGCATTGTAAGGTGATGCTTAACCTCTGTACCACCAGAGAAGTCCCACAAATTATGTCTTATGAATGGTCATTCGATGTGTTCTCCCTGAACACAGTGAGTCCCTCTACTACATCAGAACCAGTACTTCTTAAGTTTTCACCAGGCAGGTACCATATCCGTCTTTGGCTTCTGAGGAATGAAAGGAATATGAAGAAATTATGTAGCAAAACATAAAGGAAAACCTTGTTTGCCTGCAGTAATGTGAAGAAATAACCAAACAGAAGTAAACAATTAAGGGGGAAAATACTGACTACTTCCATTAACATTTTTGCAGAATTCCTTGGGGTCTGTCCTAGCCATCTAATTGCTAAGATAAAGAGCTTCATCTGTGTTTTCTAGGATCCCCTTAGAACATCACACCAAAAGTGTGCTTCAAAGCATTTAATATCAAGGGGCCAGTTCCCAAGTAGATTGAGGTAATGTTTTAGGGGTTTTAAGATCTCCTCATTTCAGGGGAGTACCTTAGGAGCTATCCTACGTTGATGGTCAGGAACAGTGGCGGTAAGGAGATACCCCTCGTCAAAGGTAAGGTGCAGTGGCTGTGCTTTGCTGGAGCAGTCGTGAAGAGATACCCCACGCCCAAGGTAAGAGAAACCCAAGTAAGATGGTAGGTGTTGCAAGAGGGAATCAGAGGGCAGACACACTGAAACCATACTCACAGAANCCTGTGGCCACTGCTGAGTTTTCCAAATTTGCTGGCATATTGAGTGCAGCACTTTCACAGCATCATCTTTCAGAATCTGAAAGAGCTCCACTGGAATTCCATCACCTCCACTAGGTTTATTTGTAGTGATGCTTTCCTAAGGCCCACTTGACTTCACATTCCAAGATGTCTGGCTCTAGATTAGTGATCATACCATCGTGAATATCTTGGTCATGAAGATCTTTTTTCTATAGTTCTTCCGTGTATTCTTGCCACCTCTTAGTATCTTCTGCTTCTGTTAGGTCCAGACCATATCTGTCCTTTATCAAGCCCATCTTTGCATGAAATGTTCCCTTGGTTTCTCTGAGTTTCTTGATGAGATCTCTAGTCTTGCCCATTCACTTATTGATATGTATATTCCTATTACCATTTTCTTAATTATTTTAGGTTTGTTTTTGTAGGTCTTTTTCTTCTGTTTTCCACCTAGAGAAGCTCCTTTAGCATTTATTGTAAAGCTGATCTGGTGGTGCTGAGTTCTCTTTTGCTTGTCTGTAAAGCTTTTGATTTCTCTGTAGAATCTGAGTTAGATCTTCGCTGAGTAATCTCGGTTTTAAGTTTCATCTTTCATCACTTTAAATATATCCTTCCACTCTCTTCAGACCTGAAGTGTTTCTGCTGAAAAAGCACCTGATAACCTTATGGGGTTTCCCTTATATGTTATTTGTTGCTTTTCCCTTACTGCTTTTAATGCTTTTTCTTTGAATTTAATTTTTTATTAAATTAGTTTGATTAATATGTGTCTGGGAATGTTTCTCCTTGGGTTTATCCTGTGTGGGACTCTCTGTGCTTCCTTATACTTGAGTGGTTATTTCCTTTCACATGTTAGTTAAGTTTTTTACTATAATCTCTTCAGTTATTTTTTCAGATCCTCTCTCTTTTCTTCTTCTTGGACCTCTGTAATTCGAAGGGTGATGCATATCATGTTGTGCCAGAGGTCTTTGAGACTGTCTTCATTTCTTTCCATTCTTTTCTGTGTATTCTGCCCTTGGTGGTTATTTCCAGCATTCTGTCTTCCAGGTCACTTATTTGATTTTTTGCCTCAGTTATTCTGCTATTAATTTTTTTTGGTATATTTTTCATTTCAGTTATTGTGTTTTTCATCACTGTTTGCTTGGTCTTTAGTTCTTCTGGGTCCTTGTTAAACATTTCTTATATTTTCTTGATCCACGCCTCCATTCTATTTCTGAGATTTTTGAATCATCTTTACTCTCATTATTATGAATTGTTTTTCAGGCAGATTGCTTATTTCCTCTTCATTTATTTCGTCTGTTTGGTCTCGTAGGTCTTTACTTTGCTCATTTGTTTATAAATGTTCCTCTGTTGTCTTATTTTTGTTGATGAATGGGACTGTGTTCCTGTCTTGCTTATTGTTTGGCCTGAGGCGTCCAGCACTGAAATTTGCAAGCAGTTGGATGGAGCCAGTCTCAGTGCCAAGAGGAGGACATTTGGGAGAGGTCACTCTGATTAATGTTCCCAGGGTCTGAAGTTCTCTTGTTAGTCCAGTGGTAAAAATTGGTGCTCATACCACAGGGGCTCAGACCCCACCCCCTGCCTGGGAACCAAGACCTTGCCAGCTGTGATGAGACATGAATTGCATATCCGCCATCTTGACTCTGCCTCCTATCAGAGACTTTTGACCTGAGATCTACCATATGTTCATTTTCCAGAGATGCAGTTAACTACCAAGAACTCCCAGCTAAGCTGTATATGTGTGAGTACGTGTACCCATTTGCATGGGACACATTTATGTTTATTAGGAAAAAGTTTATAACTTGTTTATGTTCTCAAAGGGAAATTCTAGTATGGCCAAACAAGTGCCTACCCTCCCGTATACAACAACTGTAAACTCTGGACACTATACAAAAAAAAAAAAAGACTTTCTAAAGGCACTAAGAGTGAACAAAAGAAAAAAATTCTAGAAAGGACTCAAAACTTGGGGATAGCACTCAATAATACGTGCTTTCTCTCTCTCTTTAAACTAAGGGCAGTTTACATTCAGGGTAATTAGAATGACCTAGAACTGTGATTGAAACCCATGATATTTCTTGCCTAAAAAACTGGAGGACAGAGTTTAGGACATTCACAAACTCTGAAAAGTTTTGGAACAGCAGTGAGGGCGAAGTATGAGAAGGAAAGAGACAGCAAAATCTGCTAATTCTCTATCCAAATCTCTGCTCCCTTCCCAAAGGATACCTGTAGGGAACAGACACCAAGCAACCAATATTAGGATAAAAGAACTAAGATTAGTTGTCACTTGTCCAAGAGACAGATTTTGTACTTTGAGCCCAACTAAATTAAGTACTTGCTAAAGCACAAAGTTACCATTCTTCTGAATCCAGATAGCATAGCAGAATCCAGAAGCTCCAACACATAACACCCATAATATCCATAATATAATTAAACATTACTCAACATACAAAAAACTAGAAATATACAATAAATACTTAATTTAAGAAAACAGATACTCAGTTTAAGAAAATCAGAAAAAAAAAGCCAAATTATCCAAATTACCTAAACATTAAAGTTAGAATACAATAACTAATGTAACAATTGTAACTGCTCAGTGAGACAAAGAAAAATATGATCATAATGAATCAAAAGTCAGAAAACCACCGCAGAAAATGATGGTTTAAAAAAATGGAAATTCTAGAACTGAGAAATACAGGATTTCATGAATATGTGGTTCTTACCTCAAAATTAAATTACATTGCCTACTGGTTCACTGTGTATTTTATTTGAGAAACTTGAGTCTGATGTCCTCTGAAAATAGAATATGTCTTAACAGAAGGATACAGAGGAGCATGGTGGGCTGCAGTCCATAGGGTAGCAAAGACTCAAAAGCTACTGAGTACACACAGTCCAAATGTTGAAATAGCATTAGAATTGAAAATTTTCATCTATAAAAGAAAGCAACCAGTTGTTGCCTAAATAACCTGATCTGGAGCAAATTACTCTATCTCTCTTCACTGTACTTTCTTTAGCTAAAAATGGGGATAATAATGGTATTAAAATGTAATATAATGTTCTAGCACAATTCCTATAACACTGTAATTGTTCAAAAACTGTCTGTGATAATGATTTTTTAATTGGATTCCTAATGTACCTTTTTATAAAATAGGAGTATCAAGGTAGATGACATATTCTGGCTGGGTTTTGATAGCTCACTGAGAGAAGAAAGGCCACGACCAGATATAATCATGTAAAGAGATTTCCAAAAGCAAAGAGTCTGTTTCTAAGACTTAGCTCATAATCCTTTGTAGAATTCATTCACTGCTAATTAGCTTTTGACATCTGTGCCTCTCCTCTCAATTTAATGTGAATAGTCTTTGTCAAATGATTCCACTAAAGTGTCTTGTTAACCCTAAAATAATGCTGAAATGATTAATTTCCAGGTGCTGAATTGAATAACATTAATCTTTTTTTAAATCATTTGGTATGAATGTGACTGTCCAATGTATTTTAAAAGACTCAAAGCAACTGCCTCTTTCTGATCTGTCTTGTCACTGCTGTTGATGTTTGAGGAAGTGAGGGGTCTGCTACCTCCAGAGGCATATCTCACATGTTTTACACTCAGTGATAGCAGTTATAATTTGTAATTGAAATAGAACTTTCAACTTCTTGTCAAGTAGTTCTCCCAGAGTTCTCTTCATGGACATTGAGATGCATAGTCAGAACACCAGATCCAGGGGCAGTCCTAAGATGGTGGAGGAATAGGATGGGGAGACCACTTTCTCCCCGACAAATTCATCAAAAGAACATTTGAACACAGAGCAAATTCCACAAAACAACTTCTGAATGCTGGCAGAGGTCATCAGGCACCCAGAAAAAGCAGCCCATTGTCTTCAAAAGGAGATGTTTTATCAACAGTTCTTTATAGATGGAGAAGTCTTGAGACTACTGTAAAAATAAGACTGTAAACCAGAAGCTGGAGGCTTAAGTCCAAATCCTGAGAACACCAGAGAACTCCTGACTCCAGGGAACACTAATTGATAGGAGCTCATCAAACGCCTCCATAACTACACTGAAACCAAGCACCGCCCAAGGGCCAAAAGTTCCAGAGCAAGACATACCATGCAAATTCTCCAGCAACACAAGAACACAGCCCTGAGCAGGCTGCCCAAAGTCACTCCAAACCCATTGACATCTCATAACTCATTCCTGACACTTCATTGCACTCCAGAGAGAAGAAATCCAGCTCCACCCACCAGAACACTGAAACAAGCTTTCCTAAGCAGAAAACCTTGACAAGCCACCCATACAACCCCACCCACAGTGAGGAAACTCCACAATAAAGAGAACTCCACAAACTGCCAGAATACAGAAAGGCCACCCCAAACAGCAATATAAACAAGGTGAAGAGGAAGAGGAATACCCAGCAGGTAAAGGAACAGGATAAATGCCCACCAAACCAAACCAAAGAGGAAGAGGTAGGGAATCTACCTGAATAAGAATTATGAATAATGATAGTGAAAATGATCCAAAATCTTGAAAACAAAATGGAGTCACAGATAAATAGCCTGGAGAGAAGGATTGAGAAGATGCAAGAAAGGTTTGACAAGGACCTAGGAGAAATAAAAAAAGAGTCAATATATAATGAATAATACAATAAATGACATAAAAAACACTCTGGAGGGAAGAAATAGTAGAATAATGGAGGCAGAAGATAGGATTAGTGAGGCAGAAGATATAATGGTAGAAATAAATGAATCAGAGAGGAAAAAAGTAAAATGAATTAAAAGAAATGAGGACAGTCTCAGAGACCTCTGGGACAGTGTTAAATGCTCCAATGTTTGAATTATAGGAGTCCCAGAAGAAGAAGACAAAAAGACCATGAGAAAATACCTGAGATAGTAGTTGAAAACTTCCCTAAAATGGGGAAGGAAATAATCACCCAAGTCCAAGAAATCCACAGAGTCCCAAACAGGATAAACCTAAGGCAAAACACCCCAAGATACATATTAATCAAATTAACAAAGACCAAACGCAAAGAACAAATATTAAAAGCAGCAAGGGAAAGACAACAAATAACACACATGGGGATTCCCATAAGGATAACAGCTGATCTTTCAATGAAACTCTTCAGGCCAGGAAGGAATCGCACAACATACTTGAAGTGATGAAAGAAAATAACCTACAGCCCAGGTTATTGTACCCAGCAAGGATCTCATTCAAATATGAAGGAGAAATCAAAAGCTTTACAGATAAGCAAAAGCTGAGAGAATTCAGCTCCACCCAACCAGCTCTCCAACAAATGCTGAAGGATCTTCTCCAGACAGGAAACACAAAAAAAGTGTATAAACTCAAACCCAAAATGATAAAGTAAATGGCAACAGGATCATACCTATCAATAATTACCTTAAAGGTAAATGGGTTGAATGCCCCAACCAAAAGACAAAGACTGGTTGAATGGATACAAAAATAAGACCCCCCCCCAAAAAAAAGACCCCTATATATGTTGTCTACAACAGACCCACCTCAAAACAAGGGACACATATAGACTGAAAGTGAAGGGCTGGAAAAGATATTCCATGCAAATAGAGACCAAAAGAAAGCAGGAGTAGCAACACTCATATCAGATAAAATAGACTTTAAAACAAAGGCTGTGAAAAGAGACAAAGAAGGACACTACATAATGATCAAAGGATCAATCCAAGAAGAAGATATAACAATTATAAATATATATGCACCCAACATAGGAGCACTGCAATATGTAAGACAAATGCTAACCAGTATGAAAGGGGAAATTAACAATAACACAATAATAGTCTTTAATACCCCACTCACACCTATGGATAGATCAACTAAACAAAATTAACAAGGAAACACAAATTTTAAATGATACAATAGACCAGTTAGACCTAATTGATATCTATAGGGCATTTCACCCCCAAACAATAAGTTTCACCTTTTTCTCAAGTGCACACGGAACCTTCTCCAGGATAGATCAGATCCTGGGCCATAAATCTAGCCTTGGTAAATTCAAAAAAAATTGAAATCATTCCAAGCATCTTTTGTGACCACAGTAGAGTGAGATTAGATGTCAAGTACAGGAGAAAAACTGTTAAAAATTCCAACATATGGAGGCTGAACAACCACTGCTGAATAACCAACAAATCACAGAAGAAATCAAAAAAGAAATCAAAATATGCATAGAAATGAATGAAAATGAAAACAGAACAACCCAAAACCTATGGGATACTATAAAAGCAGTGCTAAGGGGAAGGTTCATAGTAATACAGGCATACCTCAAGAAACAAGAAAACAGTCAAATAAATAACCTAACTCTACACCTAAAGCAACTTGAAAAGGAAGATATGAAGAACCCCAAGGTTAGTAGAAGAAAAGAAAATTTAGGGTAGAAATAAATGCAAAAGAAACAAAAGAGACCATAGCAAAAAAAAAAAAAAAAAAACAAAGCCAAAATCTGGTTCTTTGAGAGGATAAATAAAATTGACAAACCATTAGCCAGACTCATCAAGAAACAAAGGGAGAAAAATCAAATCAGTAAAATTAGAAATGAAAATGGAGAGATCACAAGAGACAACACAAAAATACAAAGGATCATAAGAGACTACTGCTGCTGCTGCTGCTGCTAAGTCACGTCAGTCATGTCCAACTCTGTGTGACCCCATAGATGGCAGCCCACCAGGCTCCCCGTCCCTGGGATTCTCCAGGCAAGAACACTGGAATGGGTTGCCATTTACTTCTCCCATGCATAAAAGTGAAAGTGAAGTCGCTCAGTCGTGTCCGACTCTTCACGACCCCATGGACTGCAGCCTACCAGGCTCCTCCATCCTTGGGATTTTCCAGTCAGGAGTACTGGAGTGGGTCACCAGTGCCTTCTCTGAAGAGATTACTAGCAGCAATTATATGCCAATAAAATGGACAACTTGGAAGAAATGGACAAATTCTTAGAAAAGTACAACTTTCCAAAACTGAACCAGGAAGAAATAGAAAATCTTAACAGACTTATCACAAGCATGAAAATTGAAACTGTAATCAGAAATCTTCCAGCAAACAAAAGCTCAGGTCCAGATGGCTTCACAGCTGAATTCTACCAAAAATTTCAAGAAGAGCTAACACCTTTCCTACTCAAACTCTTCCAGAAAATTGCAAGGAAGTTAAACTTCCAAACTCATTCTCTGAGGCCACCATCACCCTAATACCAAAACCTGACAAAGACGCCACAAAAAAAGAGAAAACTACAGGCCAATATCACTGATGAACTTAGATGTAAAAGTCCTTAACAAAATTCTAGCAATCAGAATCCAACAACACATTAAAAAGATCATACACCATGACCAAGTGGGCTTTATCCCAGGGATGCAAGGATTCTTCAATATCCACAAATTAATCAATGTAATACACCACATTAACAAATTGAAAAATAAAAACCATATGATTATCCCAATAGATGCAGAGAAAGCCTTAGACAAAATTCAACATCCATTTATGATAAAAAACCCTCCAGAAAGCAGGAATAGAAGGAACATTCCTCAACATAATAAAAGCTATATATGACAAACCTACAGCAAACATTATCCTCAATGGTGAAAAACTGAAAGCATTTCCTCTAAAGTCAGGAACAAGACAAGGGTGCCCACTCTCACCACTACTATTCAACATAGTTTTAGAAGTTTTGGCCACAGCTATCAGAGCAGAAAAAAAATAAAAGGAATCCAAATTGGAAAAGAAGAAGTAAATTTCTCACTGTTTTCAGATGACACAATCCTTTACACAGAAAGCTGTAAAGACTCCACCAGAAAATTACTAGAGCTAATCAATGAATATAGTAAAGTTGCAGGATATAAAATGAACACACAGAAATCCCTTCCATTCCTATACATTAATAATGAGAAAATAGAAAGAAATTATGGAAACAATTCAATTCACCATTGCAACGAAAAGAATAAAATACTTAGGAATATATTTACCTAAAGAAACAAAAGACCTATATATATAGAAAACTATAAAACACTGGTGAAGGAAATCAAAGAGGACACTAATAGATGGAGAAGTATACCATGTTCATGGATCAGAAGAATCAATATAGTGAAAATTAGTATAGTACCCAAAGCAATCTATAGATTCAATGCAATTCCTATCAAGCTACCAATGGTATTTTTCACAGAGCTAGAACAATTTCACAATTTGTATGGAAATACAAAAAACCTCGAATAGCCAAAGCAATCTTGAGGTAGAAGAATGGAACTGGAAGAATCAACCTGCCTGACCTCAGGCTCTACTACAAAGCCACAGTCATCAAGACAGTATGGTACTGGCACAAAGGCAGAAATATAGATCAATGGAACAAAATAGAAAGCCCAGAGTTAAATCCATGCACCTATGGACACCTTATCTTTGACAAAGGAGGCAAGAACATACAATGGAGAAAAGACAATCTCTTTAACAAGTGGTGCTGAGAAAACTGGTCAACCACTTGTAAAGGAATGAAGCTAGAACACTTTCTAACACCATACACAAAAATAAAATCAAAATGGATTAAAGATCTAAATGTAACACTAGAAACTGTAAAACTCCTAGAGGAGAACATAGGCAAAGACTCTCTGATATAAATCACAGCAGGATCCTCTACAACCCACCTCCCAGAATATTGGAAATAAAAGCAAAAATAAACAAGTAGAGCATAATTAAAATTAAAAGCTTCTGCACAACAAAGGAAACTATAAGCAAGTGAAAGGATAGCCTTCAGAATGGGAGAAAATAATAGCAAATGAAGCAACTGACAAGCAACTAATCTCAAAAATATACAAGCAACTCCATTCCAGAAAAATATATGACCCAATCAAAAATGGGCCAAAGAACTGAACAGACATTTCTCCAAAGAAGACATGCAGATGGCTAACAAACACATGAAAAGATGCTCAACATCACTCATTATCAGAGAAATGCAAATCAAAATCACAATGAGGTACCATTTCACGCCAGTCAGAATGGCTGCGATCCAAAAGTCTACAAGCAATAAATGCTAGAGAGGGTGTGGAAAAAGGGAAGCCTCTTACACTGTTGCTGGGAATGCAAACTAGTACAGCCACTATGGAGAACAGTGTGGAGATTCCTTAAAAAATTGCAAATAGAACTGCCTTATGATCCAGCGATCCCACTGCTGGGCATACACACCGAGGAAACCAGAATTGAAAGAGACACGTGTACCCCAATGTTCATCGCGGCACTGTTTTTAATAGCCAGGACATGGAAGCAACCTAGATGTCCATCAGCAGATGAATGGATAAGAAAGCTGTGGTACATATACACAATAGAATATTACTCAGCCATTAAAAAGAATACATTTGAAACAGTTCTAATGAGATGGATGAAACTGGAGTCTATTATACAGAGTGAAGTAAACCAGAAAGAAAAACACCAATACAGTATACTAATGCATATATATAGAATTTAGAAAGATGTTAATGATTACCGTGTATGCAAGATAGCAAAAGAGACACAGATGTGTGGAACAGTCTTTTGGACTCTGTGGGAAAGGGCAAGGGTGGGATGATTTGGGAGAATGGCATTGAAACATGTATAATATCATATGTGAAATGAATCGCCAGTCCAGGTTTGATGTATGATACAGGATGCTAGGGGCTGGTGCACTAGGATGACCCAGAGGGATGGTATGGGTAGGGAAGTGGGAGGGGGATTCAGGATGGGGAACACGTGTACACCTGTGGAAGATTTATGTTGATGTATGGAAAACCAATACAATATTGTAAAGTAATTAGCCTCCAATTAAAGTAAATAAATTTATATTAAAAAAAACACACAAGATCCAATCCTTCCCTGCTATTGCATGCATGTGGAGTTGCTCAGTCACTCAGTCATGTCTGACTCTTTGTGATCCCATAGACTGTATCCTGCCAGACTCCTCTGTCCTTGGAATTTCCCAGGCAAGAATACTGGAGTGGGTTGCTGTTCCCTTCTCCAGGGGGATCTTCCTGACCCAGGGATTAAACCCACATCTCTTGTATCTCCTGCACTGGCAGGTAGATTCTTGACCAACTGTGCCACCTAACCTCAGGCAATTCCTGGGAGATGCAACTCAAATAATGGGTATATTTAGCTTATGGTACTGAATGAAAAGGGCTTTCCTTGTGGTTCAGTGGTTAGGAATATACCTGCCAATGCAGGAGACAGAAGTTCAGTCCCTGGGTAGGGAAGATCTGCTGGAGAAGGAAATAGCAACCCACTCCAGTATTCTTGCCTGGGAAATCCCGTGGACAGAGGATCCTGGAGGGCTATAGTCCATAGGGTTGCAAAAGCGTCAAGCACGAGTTAATGACTAAACACACCAACTGAATGTGAAGCAAGATTGTCTTTCTGCTCTTGGCCTTATAGCTCTCTTGGAAAAGCATTTCTGAAAGTTGAAGGATGAGGAGATCACTTATGGAATAAATATTAGGTTATTCTTTTGTATCAGTGCTTATAATAGGTAGCAGGAGCATACAGAGGAGGAAGACATATCCTGTTATCAGATTCTTCTTAACTAGTAGGGAAATGGAATTAAGTTTTGCCTTATTACGAGCCACATAACTACTGTATCATTTGCAAACATTTGAATTACTTTCCATAAGCATCCAGGTAAGCCAGATATCTTTTTTTATTTCAAATTTCAGCAGCTAAGTCTCAATGGGTGTGATATAATTTGTAGTCACTGATGTAACCCAGGAGAAAGATGACAGTGACCTGTTTTTGCAGCATGGCAATGGGATCCCAGATATTCTTATTTCACTTCAGTCACTCAGTGGTGTCCAACTCTTTGTGACCCCATGAACTGCAGCTTGCCAGGCTTCTCTGTACATCACCAACTCCTGGAGCCAACTCAAACTCATGTCCATTGAGTCAGAGAAGCCATCCAACCATCTCATCCTCTGTTGTCCCCTTCTCCTCCTGCCTTCCATCTCTCCCAGTATCAGGGTCTTTTCAAATAAGTCAGCTCTTCGCATCAGGTGGCCAAAGTATTAGAGTTTCAGCTTCAGCATCAGTCCTTCCGATTAATATTCAGAACTGATTTCCTTTAGGATTGACTGGTTGGATCTCCTTGTAGTCCAAGGGACTCTCAAGAGTCTTCTCTGACACCACAGTTCAAAAGCATCAATTCTTCAGCACTCAGCTTTCTTTATATATTCTCAATAACTGATAATATGTCATCATTGTCCAGAGTAATCAAGGAAGAATAGTTTGAAAAATATTAAACTCCAAAAATAGGTTATATGTAAATATAATTATAATCATGTAGCTGCATCAGAAACTTTGTATTTCTTTATTAAAGCCTTGAGGATTGAAGGAATATATTACTATTAGCAGCATTGCAAGTTTGTTGAGTGCTCTGGGATTGTGCTAACTTCCCAATAAACTGTGCTTGACAGCATATTCACTTAGTTGTTGAGAAGTAATTGTTGAAATGTTTCAGTTATTTTTATTAAAAGGTAACAGCCCTCTTGCTTTGAAGGCTGAGATGAACACTTTAATTTCTAATAACCTGTGCAACACCACCAGAAGGAAAAGATCAGAATCCCCATTTTATAAATGAAGACACTGGAGCTCAGGAAGGCTACATAATTTTCCAAGGCTATAGATGTCATAATTATCAAAGTAAGAAGTAAGTTATATATCTCTCTTTTACTCCAAAAAGCATTGTTCTTAAATTCTGCCTCCTTTTGAATAGGAATTTGTTTTACATTTAACCCAAAGAGCAGAGACTGACTGAAGAGGGTAAGAAGATAACCCTGCCTTAACCCACCCAAAGGAAAAAAAAATAAGTATACTAAAAATAACTCTCCTGGTATTATCATTTGCCCAGATTAGGAAACATAAATAGCCAAATAACCCTGAATGGCAAAGAGAAACCTTAATTCACCAAACAGTCTTATTAGCCCTGTTTTATACTGGTATTATGTGTATTCAGTAATACGGAAGAATCATAGTGGAAAATATTTTTGTTAACTTGTAACACACCCAGTTAAAGATCCTCACAGATTGATAAAGGCACTCAAATACAGTGATGGCGCCTGGAGGACATCTACATAATCTGGAAATGCTTAAATCTAAGAGGAGAACACTTTAATTGAAGTGAGATAGGAAGAAGTTTATAAAAGCTTGAGACTTGTCTTTCACACTGGGAATATGTCTAGGCACAGAAGAGAAAGATTGAATTTATTCTGTTTATATTTAAACAGCAACACATGGAACTCTATGTAGAATGTTGTCAAGGTTTCAGTCTCAACTCAGTGAAACACCTCTGTAATTAAAGCATCCCATCTTGCAGTCTTCCCTTTGGGATCTGGTTTACTCCATCCTGTGAGATTTTCAGTGAGACCATAAGAAGTCACTTGCTCAATATGTTATAGTAAGATTTTTACCTACATGAACTTAAGCTCCTGACTTCTAAATTTATGGAATTATATTAACCTGTAAAGTAGTTGGCAATATAATGAAGCAATGGAAATCTAGCTTTTCTCATCAGAAAATTATGGTTCTATAGTTTCTGGATAAGTGAGATTGAGAAAGTTATTTAATTTCTCTGAGCCTCCATTTCTTCATCATGTGAAATTAATACCATAGTCCTCACAAGACTGTTGTAAAGAATAAAGAAGATCATCCATGGGAAGTGCTTAGCACATGTTAGTTATTACATTATAATTAGTATATAAGCTTATATTGGTATACATGCTTCTTACCTGGTGTGTCTAGAATCTTCAGTGTATTGCAGCTAGGGATATAAATGTGAAGGGTTAAGCAGGTGTTTCTCTAACAACAGTTATGTCTGTGGTGAGGTCTAGGCTGTCTTTGAGCTTTGGAGGCCTAGAAAGTGCCCCCCAAAAGGTATTTACTTTCTTCAGCCATTTGAGTGCTAGGGAGTGGTAAGAAACATGTAGTAACTATAAAATTATGCCAAAAGACTCTCAGGAGAATATTTCTAATGTGCTTTGAAAAGTATTCTATACAGTCTTTAGACTTGGCTGCTGCTGCTGCTGCTAAGTCGCTTAAGTCGTGTCCGACTCTGTGCGACCCCATAGACAGCAGCCCACCAGGCTCTCCCGTCCCTGGGATTCTCCAGGCAAGAACACTGGAGTGGGTTGCCATTTCCTTCTCCAATGCATGAAAGTGAAAAGTGAAGATGAAGTCACTGAGTCGTGTCCAACTCAGCGACCCCATGGACTGCAGCTTACCAGGCTCCTCTGTCCATGGGAGTTTCCAGGCAAGAATACTGGAGTAGGGTGCCATTGCCTTCTCCGTTAGACTTGGCAGCTGCCTTAAAATATCCTTCAAATTCTAGTTGGATTTGAAGAGCTTGAGTATGTGTCTTGGGTATCACCAGTTAAAACCTAGCTTAATACCTGAAGGACAAGTATCATGGGCCTGCATTCTTGATGTAACTTTTACTTTATGAATTAGTAAGCAATGAATAGGGGAACATGTATGGTTGGATAGGCTGTTCCCTGTATATGTTCACTTAACTAAGCAGTTAGACAGGGGCTGAAAACCAAACTATACTTGGATCATCAATGTGTACACCCTGGCAAAGATGTATCGACCCAGGTGGTAGCGGTTTAGTCGCTAATCTTGATCAACTCTTTGCAACCCCATTGACTGTAGCCCACCAGGCTCCTCTGCCCATGGAATTCCCCAGGCAAGAATACCCAAGTGGGTTGCCATTTCCTTCTCCAGGGGATATTCCCCACCCAGGGATTGAACTCATGTCTCCTGCATTACAAGCTGTCTCCTGCATTGGAGGCAAATTCTTTTGTCACTGAGCAACCAGGGATTCCCTGTCTACCTAAGGAAAAAGCTTATTTTTATTTCACATATAGTTGTCATTGAACTAAAATAGATGTAGATCTGACAGCATTTGCCCTTTCTTTTCGGGGTCTCTATGTATTTTGAAAGGTACTGAGGCTCAGAGTGGGTTATATGCATGACATGAAAAGATATTTAGGGTAAGGGAATGCCTGCGTGCAGAGTGCTTTCCACTTGATGTGCACATGGCGCTTTGCTCCCGCATCAAAGAATTGCTCATTAACACCCAGGGAACCGTAACTTCAGGTCTGAGGGCCATATCACAGCTTACTCCCTGTTCTGTCCTCGAGGAGTTTACTATCTAGTGAATGTGGTAAAGTAGACTAATAGCTGTACTAGAAAGTAGAACATAGGAAAGTCTTAAGAGGGGTACAAACAAATGTTACTGAACATTCTGGAAAGGGCATCTATGCATTATGTGCAAATGGAAGGCTTCAGCCCAATTTGTGAATTAATATTCCAAAGACTGCAAATCTTTTCATCTCAGCCTCCTTTAGTTAGCAGATGCTGTTGATACCCTTCTTCATGTTGGCTAGTGTGTTCAGTATAACAAAATTAGGAAGCCACCGGATAATGCAAGATAGTTCCTGGGTTTTATCCCCCAATATGAGGAGCCTCTTTCTTATGCTTGTTATGGAGAGATCCTGAACTTTTGGAGGAGGAACATCCTCAGTGGTATTTTTTTTAACATCATGTAAGTTCTAAGTAAGCATTATTGCTAAATGATACTGTTTTCTCTTTACGTTGTATCTTTTTTATTTGGCTAATGTAAAAATATATGCATATGTAAGAGATTTCAGTCATAGGTTTGTTTCCAAATATGTGTATGTGTTATATCCAAATATGTGTATGTGTCGTTTCCAAATATGTGTATGTGTTAGTCGTTCAGTCATGTCTGATTCGATGACCCCAGAGACTGTAGCCCACCAGGTTCCTCTGTCCATGGGATTCTCCAGGCCAGAATACTGGAGTGGGTAGCCTTTCCCTTCTCCAGGAGATCTTTCCAGCCAAGGATCGAACCCAGGTCTCCTGCATTGCAGGCAGATTCGTTACTGAGCCACCAGGGAAGCATTATACCTAAAAGCCAATTTGTTTTTTATTCTTCAACCCTAAATTTTCATATAAAACTTGTTTTTAGAAAACTAGTCCACAGAAGTATATGGAGAAATACCCATCCTTAAAAATTGCTAAGAAATTCAACTTATGTACGCTCTTTTAAGAGCTTCCCTCATCGCTAAGTCAGTAAAGAATCTGTCTGCAGTGCAGACAACCCAGGTTCAATCCCTGGGGCGGAAAGATCCTCTGAAGAAGGAAATGGCAACTCACTCCAGTATTCTTGCCTGGAGAATCCCGTGGACAGAAGAGCCTGGCAGGCTACAGTTCATGGGGTTTCAAGAGTCAGACATGACCTAGCAACTAAACCACCACCACCATGGTCTTCTGAGCAACATTGAAGGTGGTGAAGGTGAAGTCGCTCAGTCGTGTCCGACTCTTTGCGACCCCGTGGACTGTAACCTACTAGGCTTCTCCATGGGATTCTCCAGGCAAGATTCTCCATGGAGAACCATGGGATTCTCCAGGCAAGAATACTGGAGTGGGTTGCCATTTCCTTCTCCAGAGGATCTTCCCAACCCAGGGATCGAACCCGGGTCTCCCGCATTGGAGGCAGACGCTTTAACCTCTGAGCCACCAGGGAAGCCTCTCTGAGCAACATTAATCATAGTTTAATGAAAAGGAGAGGGATGGTGGAAGCCAAGGTCCTGTTTTAAGTGAAGTATTACTTTTTGAGAACTTTTAGTATTTACTCTCTAAGTGATTTTCAAATGTGTAATAGAGTATTTCTAACTATAGTCACCAGGCTGTATATTACATCTCTCAATGTACGTTTACGACAAGAAGTTTGTATATTTTGACCCTCTTCACCTTTTGCTCACAATGCACACAGCTTCTGTCTACCACCAATCTTCCTTGTTTCTATGAGTTTAGAAAAACTCTATGAGTTTTTTTTTTTTAGAGGCCAAATATAATGAAATCATATGGTGTTTGTCTTTCTCTGACTTATTTTCACTTAGTAAAATACTCATAAAGCCCTTCTATGTTGACAGAAATGCAGTGTTTTATCACTTCCTGTAGCTGAATGATTTTCTGTTGTACGTATATACCATATTTTCTCTATTCATCCATCACTGAACACTTAGGTTGCTTCTGTGTCTTGGCTCTTGTAAGTAATGCAGTAAATATATGTCTTCTCAAGTTAGAGTCGTGGCTTTCTTCAGATAAATATCTTAAAGGGAAACTGCTGGGTCATATGGTAGTTTTGAACTTTTTAAATAACCTCCATAGTTTTTAGTAGTGGCTCTATCAATTTCCATTCCCACCAATATTTCTTCATGAGATTTCCTTTTCTCCACATCCTAAGAAACACTTAATTCTTTTTCTTTGATAGTCTAATAGGTGTGAGGTGATAATTCATTTGTTTTTTAATATGAGATATAGTTGATTTATAATATTTTAATTGTTTTTTAACATGAAGTATAAAAGTGAAGTGAAGTCGCTCAGTTGCGTTCGACTCTTTGAGACCCCATGGATTGTAGCATACTGCGCTCCTCCGCCCATGAGATTTTCCAGGCAAGAGTACTGGAGTGGGTTGCATTTCCTTCTCCAAAGGATCTTCCTGACCCAGGGATCGAACCCAGGTCTCTCACACTGTAGGCAGATGCTATACCATCTGAGCCACCAGGGAAGTTCACTTGAAGTATAAACATGAAGTATAGTTGATTTATAATATTACTTTCAGGTTACAACATAGTGATTCAGTATTTTTATAGTCCATTAAATGTTTTTACAAGATATGGCTGTAATTCCCTGTGCTATGTATCCTTGTTGCTTCTCTATTTTATACATGATATTTTGTATCCCTTAATCACTTATCCCCGAATTGCTCCTCCTACCTTCCCTTTCACCTCTGTAACCATTTGTTTTTTTCTTTATATCTGTGAGTCTCTTTCTGCTTTGTCATATACATTGATTTGTATTTGTTTATCTTTAAATTTTTATTTTATACCAGAATATAGTTGATTTACAATGTTATATTAGTATTAGGTGTATAGCAGAGTGATATAGTTGTACATATACATATATGTAGCTATCATTTTTAGATTCTTTTTCATATAGGTTATTAAAGAGTATTGAATAGAGTTTCCTATGCTATATAGTAGGTACTAATTGATTGTTTTATCTATAGTGTATATATGTTAATCCCAACCTCCTAGTTTACCTCTCTCCCCATACTTCCACTTTAGTAACAGTAAGTTTATTTTCTAAGTCTGTGAATCTGCTTCTGTTTGGTAAATAAGTTCATTTGTGTCATATGATGTTTGTCTTTCTATTTCTAAATTATCTCACTAAGAATAATATTCTCTAGGTCCATCCATTGTTGCTACACATGATAGAATTGTATTCTTTTTATGGATGAGTAATATTCCATTTTACATATGTACCACATCTTTATCCACTCATCTGTTGATGGACACTTGGTTTCCTTCCATATCTTAGCTATTATAACTAACATGGCTGTGAACACTGGAGAGAGGGGAGGCATATATGTTGTTGGATTAGTGTTTCTGTTTTTCTCTGGACATAGAGTCGGGACAAGAATTGTTGAATCATGGGGATGTCATTTATATCACAGGGGACTGGAATGTAAAAGTAGGAAGTCAAGACATACCTGGGGTAATAAGCAAGTTTGGCCTTGGAGTACAAAAATGAAGCAGGACAAAGGCTAACAGAGTTTTCCCAAGAAAACGCTCTGCTGCTGTTGCTGCTGCTAAGTCACTTCAGTCATGTCCGACTCTGTGTGACCCCACAGTCGGCAGCCCACCAGGCTCCCCCAACCCTGCAATTCTTCAGGCAAGAACACTGGAGTGGGTTGCCATTTCCTTCTCCAATGCATGAAAGTGAAAAGTGAAAGAGAAGTCGCTCAGTCGTGTCTGACCCTCAGTGACCCCGTGGACTGCAGCCTTCCAGGCTCCTCCACCCATGGGATTTTCCAGGCAAGAGTACTGGAGTGGGTGCCATTGCCTTCTCCTAGTCATAGCAAACACCCTCTTCCAACAACACAAGAGATGATTCTAAAAATGGACATCACCAGATGGTCAATAATGAAATCAGATTGATTATATTCTTTGTAGTTGAAGATGGAGAAGTGCTATACAAGCAAAAACAAGATCAGGAGCTGATTATGGCTCAGATCATGAACTCCTTATTGCCACATTCAGACTTAAGTTGAAGAAAGTAGGGAAAACCACAAGACCATTCAGGTATGACCTAAATCAAATCCCTTACAGTTATACAGTGGAAGTGAGAAATAGATTCAAGGGATTAGATCTGATAGAGTGCCTGAAGAATTACAGAGGTTCATGATACTGTAAGGGGGACAGTGATCAAAACCATCCCCAAGAAAAAGAAATGCAAAAAGCCAAAATGGTTTTGAGGAGGCCTTACAAATAGCTGAAAAGAAGAGAAACAAAAGGCAAAGGAGGAAAGGCAAGATATACCCATCTGAATGCAGAGTTCCAGAGAATAGCAAGGAGAGAGAAGAAAGCCTTTATAAATAATGAACAATGCTGAACAATGCAAAGAAACAGAGGAAGACATAGAATGGAAAAGAGTAGAGATCTCTTCAAGAAAATTAGAGATAACAAGGGAACATTTCATGCAAAAATGGGCACAATAAAGGACAGATATGGTATGGACCTAACAGAAGCAGAAGATATTAAGAAGAGGTGGCAAGAATACACAGAAGAACTGTACAAAAATGATCTTCATGACCTGAATAACCACGATGCTGTGATCGCTCACCTAGAGCCACACATCCTGGCTTGTGAAATCAAGTGAGCCTTAGGAAGCATCACTATGAACAAAGCTAGTGGAAGTGATGGAATTCCAGTTGGGCTATTTCAAATCTTAAAGATGATGCTGTGAAGGTGCTGCACTCAATATGCCAGCAAATTTGGAAATCTCAGCAGTGCTCACAGGACTGGAAAAGATAAGTTTTTCATTCCAATCCCAAAGAAGGCCAGTGCCAAAGAGTGTCAGACTTCTGCACAACTACATTCTTTTCACATGCTAACAAAGTAATGCTCAAAATCCTTCAAGCCAGGCTATAACAGTACATGAACTATGTACTTCCAGATGCCCAAGCTGGATTTAGAAAAGTCAGAGGAACCAGAGATCAAACTTCCAGCATCTTCTGGATCACAGAAAAAGCAAGAGAATTCCAGGAAAACATCTAATTCTGCTTCACTGACTGCACTAAAGCCTTTGACTTGTAGATCACAACAGACTATGGTAAATTCTTAAAGAGATGGGAATACCAGACCACCTTACCTCCCTCATTCAAAACCTGTATGCAGGTCAGGAAGCAACAGAATGAGACATGGAAAAAATGACTGGTTCCAAATTGGGAAGGAGTACTTCAAGGCTATATATTGTCACCTTGCTTATTTAACTTTTATGCAGAGTGCTGTGCTATGCTTAGTAGCTTAGTTGTGTCTGACTGTTTGTGACCCCATGGACTGTAGCCCACCTGGCTGCTCTGTCCATGGGAATTCTCCAGGCAAAAATATTGGATTGGATTCCCATGTCCTCCTCTAGGGAATTTTCCCAAACCAGCAACTGAACCCATGTCTCCTGCGTTGCAGGTGGACTCTTTACCATCTGAGCTAGGATAAAGCCCAAGTTGGAATCAAGATTGCCAGGAGAAATATCAATAAACTCAGATATGCAGATGACACCACTCTTATGGCAGAAAGCAGAGGAACTGAAGAGCGTCTTGATGAAGGTGCAAGAGAGTGAAAAAGCTGCCTTAAAACTCGGCATTCAAAAAATGAAGAATGTGGCATCCAGTTCCATCACTTCATGGCCAATAGATGGGGAAACAATGGATACAGTGAGAAACTTTATTTTCTTGGGCTCCAAAATCAGTGTGGATGATGACTTCAGCCATGAAATTAAATGATGCTTGCTCCCTTGAAGTAAAGCAATGACAAACCTTGACAAACAATGACAAACCTCCCTTGAAGAAAAGCAATGACAGACAGCATATTAAAAAGCAAGACATTACTTTTCCGACTAAGGTCCGTCTAGTCAAGGCTATGGTTTTTCCTATGGTCATGTATGGATGTGAGAGTTGGACTATGAAGGCTGAGTGCCAAAGAATTGATGCTTTTGAACTGTGGTGTTGGAGAAGACTCTTGAGAGCCCCTTGGACTGCAAGGAGATCCAACCAGTCCATTCTGAAGGAGATCAGCCCTGGGATTTCTTTGGAAGAAATGATGCTAAAACTGAAGCTCCAGTACTTTGGCCACCTCATGCGAAGAGTTGACTCATTGGAAAAGACCCTGATGCTGGGAGGGATTGGGGGCAGGAGGAAAAGGGGACAACAGAGGATGAGATGGCTGGATGGCATCACTGACTCAATGGACGTGAGTCTGAGTGAACTCTGGGAGTTGGTGATGGACAGGGAGGCCCTGTGTGCTGCAATCCATGGGGTCACAAAGAGTCGGACACAACTGAGTGACTGAACTGAACTGAACTGATGTATAGATGTGAGAGCTGGACAGTAAAAATGGCTGAGCACTGAAGAATTGATGCCTTCAAACTGTGGTGCTGGAGAAGACTCTTGAGAGTCCCTTGGACTGAAAGGAGATCAAACCCATCATTCCTAAAGGAAATCAACCCTGAATATTCATTGGAAGGACTGATGCTGAATCTCCAATATTTTTGCCACCTGATGTGAAGGATCAGCTCATTAGTAAAGAACCTGATGCTGGGAAAGATTGAAGGCAGAAGGAGAAGGGAATGACAGAGGATGAGTTGGTTGGATGGTATCAACTTAATGAACATGAGTTTGAGCAAGCTCCGGGAGATGGTGAAGGACAGGGAGGCCTGATGTGCTGCAGTCTATGGGGTCATAAAGAGTCGGACATGACTGAGTGACTGAACAGCAAAGGATAGTTGTATTTTTAGTTTTTTTGAGGTACCTCCATACTGTTTTCCATAGTGGCTGCAACAGTGTACACTCCCATAATCAGGGTACAAGGATTCCCTTTTCTTCACGTTTTCTCCAACATTTGTTAACTCGTAGACCTTTTGTTGATAGCCATTCTGACATGTGAGGTGATTTCTCATTGTTTTTATTTGTACTTCTCTAATTAGTAGTGATATTGATCATATTTACATATACTCACTAGATATATGAATGTCTTCTCTGGAAAAATACTCAGATCTCTACCTAAGTTTAATCAGATAGTTTTAATGCTATTGAATTATGTGAGCTATTTATTTTGGATATTAGCTCCTTATCAGATATATGATTGGTAAATATTTTCTCCCATTCAATAGGTTTTCTTTTCATTTTGTTGATGGTTTTCTTTGCTGTGCAGAAGCATTTTAGTGACATAGTACCACTTGTTTGTTTTTCCTTCACTTTTGATGTGAGATCCAAAAATTTACACAGAGACTGATGCTAAGAAGCTTACCACCTATACTTTCTTCTAGGAGTTTTATGACATCCAATGTTACTTTAAAGTCTCTAATCCGTTTTAAGTTAATTTTTCTACATGGTAAAAGATATGGTCCAGGTTTTTTAAACTTTTTATTTCATATTGGAGTATAGCCAGTTTAAAGTGTGATAGTTTCCGGTGTACAGCAGAGGAACTCAACTATACATACACAAGTATCAGAGGAATTAAATGGAAGTAATCTTGTTCAGGCTTCAGAAACAAGAAAGCAGAGCAGGCCTCTGACCTTGCTTCTGACCTGCCTGAACACTGCCCTGACTGAGTGCCTGCTGTGAGTGCAAGCTGAGCAGCATTATAGATAAATTAGGGGGCAGATCTTGGAATTGTTGAAGACCTCCCTGGAGGAGGTCTGGCCAATCAAGCCCAGGGCTTAATAGTGTTCTAAGATTGGAAGACAAAACAAACAGCATTGTAAGAAGAGATTAACATAAAATCAGAGCTGCAGTTTGCTGGCAAACTGATGGTGCTAGCAGCTTGCAGCCTGGGGTTATAAATGGGAACCCTCAAACTGCAATTCTGAAGTCTCACTCCTGGAGTGAATGCAGTACCCCACGACCTGTTACATGAGACTTCCCAGTGCCTTTTGTGTCTGAATGTCAGTCAGGCCAATCTAGTCGTGTATGTACTGTTACTCTCCTTTACTGTTTCCATTTATCTTTTTGTTTAGTGATTATATATTGAAAGTAAATTGGAGAGGGAGAGGGTGGGATGGGTTGGCAGAGTGGCAATGTAACATGTGTGATATCATAAGTGAAACGAATCGCCAATCCAGGTTTGATGCAGGATGCAGGATGCTTGGGACTGATGCACAGGGATAATCCAGAGAGAGGGTGTGGGGCAAGGGTGTGGGGCGGGAGGGGGGAGGTGGGGGTCGGGATTGGGAGTTCATGTACACTCGTGGCTGATTCATGTCAATGTGTAACAAAACGAATACAGTATTGTAAAGCAAAACAAACTAAAAAATAAAAATTAATTAGTAAACTTCAAAAAAAAAAAAAAAAAGAAAGTAAATTGGATAATTCTTCATTAAATAGTGAAATTGTTTGCGGAAAACCAGTGGTAAGTTTTGTTAACAAGTCCTTCAAACCTGAAATGAAAGTTAGAACTTTCAGCAAAACAGTACCCATTCTCCCCAGCTCTTCTCCCATCCAGGTTGCCACATAGCACTGGAACAGTGTTCCCTGTGTTAAACAGCATGTCCTTGTTGGTTACCCATTTTCTATATAGCAGTTTGTACATGTTGATCCCAAACTCCCTAACTGTCCCTTTCCCTTGGCCACTGCTAGTTCATTCTCTAAGTCTGCGAATCTCTTTCTGTTTTGTAAGTATGTTCATTTGTTTCACTTATTTTTAGATTGCACATATAAGGAATGCCATACGATATTTCTCCTTGTCTATCTGACTTACTTCACTCAGTATGACATTCTCTAGATCGATCCATGTTTCTTCAAATGGCATTATTTCATTCGTCTTAAAGACTGATTAATATTCTGGTGTATATTTGTACCACATTTTCTTTATCTAATCCTCTGTCAATGGACATTTAGGTTGCTTCCACGTCTTGGCTTTTGTAAACAGTGCTGCAGTGAACACTGGGATGTATGTATGCTTTTGGATCATGTTTTTCTCCAGATATATGCCCAGGAGTGGCAGTGTCATATAGTAGCTCGAATTTTAGTTTTTTAAGGAGCCTCTGTACTCTTCTTCATCGTGGTTGTACCAATTCACATTCCCATCAACACTGAAGGAGAGTTCCCTTCTCTCCACACCCTCTCTTGTATCTATTATCTGTGGATTTTTTGATGATAGCCAATTGGACTGGTGTGCGGTGATACGGAGAAGGCAAATGGCACCCCACTCCAGACTCTTGCCTGGAAAATCCCATGGACGGAGGAGCCTGGTGGGCTGCAGTTCATGGGGTCGCTGAGAGTCAGACATGACTGAGCGACTTCACTTTCACTTCTCACTTTCATTCATTGGAGAAGGAAATGGCAACCCACTCCAGTGTTCTTGCCTGGAGAATCCCAGGGACGGGGGAGCCTGGTGGGCTGCCGTCTTTGGGGTCGCACAGAGTCGGACACGACTGAAGCGACTTAGCAGCAGCAGCAGCAGTGCGGTGATATCTCATTGTGGTTTGGATTTGTTTGTCTTTAATAATTAGTGATGTTGAGCATCTTTTCATGGCTTTTTAGCCATCTTTGTCTTCTTTGGATAAATGTGTATTTAGGTCTTCTGCTCATTTTTTGATTGGGTTGTTTCAATGATGTTAAGCCTCATGAGCCATTTGTAGATTTGGAGACTAATCTCTTGTCTATCTCATCATTTGCAAATATTTTCTCCCAATCAGTGGGTCATCTTTTTATTTTATTCATTGTTTCCTTTGCTGTGCAAATGTTTTTGAGTTTAAATAGGTCCCTTTCATTTATTTTTATTTCTGTTATTCTAAGAGATGGATTGAAAAAATACTGCTGCAAGTTATGTCAGATAATGCTTTGCCTATGTTTTCCTCTAGGAGTTTTATGTCTGGCCTCACATTTAAATATTTAATCCAGTTTGAGCTTATTTTTATGTACAGTGTTAAAGAATGATGTAATTTTATTTTATTTTTTTTACATGAAGCTGTCCAGTTTTCCCAGCATCATTTGTTGAAGAGACTCTTTCTAACATTGTTTAGTCTTGTCTCCTTTGTCATAGATGAATTGACCATAGGTATATGGGTTGATATCTGGGCTTTCTCTCCTATTCCATTGATCCATATTTCTGCCAGTACCATACTATTTTGATGACTTCATTTTTATCCTTTTGCATGTGGCTATCCCATTTTCCCAACACCATTTACTGAAAAGACCATTCTTTCCTTATTGTATATTTTTGGCAAGTTTGTAATTAATTGACCATATATGTGTGGGTTTATTTTGGGGGTTTCTGTTCTGTTCTGATCTTGGTGTCTGTTTTTATGTCAATACCATGCTGTTTTTATTACCATAGCTTTGTAATATAGCTGGAAATCAAGGAATATGATGCCTCCGGGTTTGTTCTTTTCTCTTAAGATTGCTTTGGCTATTTAGGATCTTTTATGGTTCTATACAAATTTAGGATACGTCATTCAGTGAAATGCTATTTTGAGTATCTGGAATATATTCTAAAACAACTGTGCTATCCAGCATCATACTGATTTTTCTTTTCTGTACTCCAGAGAAAAAATTGTAGGAGAAGTTATCAATTTTATAAAGACATAGGTTGATCTTATAGGTTCACTCTGAAGAATGTGTTGGTTAACAGCAAACTGATTTTACTGTCACAACTACAAGTATGGAAGTTTCTATAATAGCTCATCTATAAGATATGGCAACAGAATTAAGAAGCCAGGTCTAAGAGGGTAAAAGATAATAAAAGAAGGATGAAAAGGAATCACACAAGAATGACATGTGGGTGCCCCCAAAGAGTCAGGCATGGCAGGGACAAAAAAGGCAGACTTGAAAGAAGAGTAAAGGAATATTTAAATCTCGTCTGGATTTTGTCTATCCCAAAGAGTACTCACATAGGTGAAATATAGAGCTATTTTCAGTAATGGATTAAGCAAAATATCTTTTTAGTTGTTGCGGGGGCATGATGGCAGAGCATCCCCTCATAGGACAGAGTTGAATACAGAAAGAAAATAAGACCAGATTTATTTGGCATTGTTGGTTGCCCCTATAGGCTTTGTTCCAGTCTTACTGAATTCATTCTATGTCCCACTGGGACCTTGGGCTGCCAGAGCAACATTAAACGGGATTGCAGAAAAGCCTTCATTTTGAAGTCTAGCAATTCTATCTAGAATTTCCTCTTGAATGTTAGAAAAGTGGAAATAGCTTTTAGAGTCGTAAAGTGCAGAAATGATGATGTAGCTTGCCTTAAACAGGCAGAAACAGAGATAGGTAGCCTTCTAGGAGAGTCAAGATGCAGAGGCTTTGATTCCTTCTACTACAATGCACTCTGCTAGAAGACAAATTACTAATAAAGTCTAAGCCTAACATGGGCGACAAAATGAAATCACTGAAATGTAGGCTGGTGTGTTAAATATTTAATCTCTCTTGAATTGCTTTTGATCTCCCAATCACACTCGCTGGTTAACTGTTTAACACCATCTTTTTAGTTTCTCTTTCTAGATTTTATTAACCTCTCTCTTATTTTCTGATAAAAATGTGTCCTATACACAATAAAACTTGTGACAATATTAATAAATACAATAAAAACCCAAATCATCCATAATTCTATCTTTTGAGGTAAGCAGTGTTAAATTTGATGCAATTTTTCTTTCTAGTTTCTAAGCATGTATTTTTTAATCATACTTGTTATCTTGAATATGAAAGTTTATATCCTACATTTATATCAGGTTATGTAGATGATGAGGATTTTCCTGTCTTTCAAAGCCATACATTAATGTCTGGAAACCATATGTTAATGTCTGGGCTTCCTTGGTGTAACTCAGCTGGTTAAAGAATCTGCCTGCAATGTAGGAGGCCCCAGTTTGATTCCTGGATTAGGAAGATCCCCTGGAGAAGGGTTAGGCTACCCACTCCAGTATTCTTGGGCTTCTCTGGTGGCTCAAACAGTAAAGAATCCACCTGCAATGCAGGAGACCTGGGTTTGATCAGCAGGTTGGGAAGATCCCCTGGAGAAGGGAATTGCTACCCACTCTAGTATTCTTGCCTGGAGAATTCCATGGACAGATGAGCCTGGCAGGCTACAATCCATGGAATCGCAAAGAGTCAGACACAACTGAGCAACTTTCAAACTCACTAGTGTCTGGAAAATATCTCATGATACCATTTACTATAAATGATCTAAAACTTCCCTTATGTTTTGAAACACTTAGGTTGTTTCCAAATTGTTACAGTATTGAGTTACATTGAAATAATTCTTCCTCATACATAAATTTATGAACTCACCTCTGAATAATTTTTTACAGTAAATTTCTAAACTGGGACTTCAGTTTCAGAGCATATGCCCTTGCTTAAGCTTCTTAAATTACAAGATAGGTCCTTTAAAGCCAAAGACTAACATTTAGTATAAACTGGAGACAACTCAGCATGGCCCAGGCAGCCTGTTATCGATTGAGGACACACCAAGCTCAAAGTCTTGTAAATGTTAGCTGCTATTTCTATGTGTTTTAGAAAATAAGAAGAGCTTTATGAATCCATTCAAAATATACTAAGTATGAATGTTCTTGCTGATTGCTTTGGTAAGGTGGTCTGTTCACTTGTTTTCACATGGCCAACCAAATTAAAACTGTCCTCCTAGTTTATAATACTTACATGTATGTATGTACAAACACACACACATACACACACATATATGGGTTTTGCTGGTGGCTTAGATGGTAAAGAATCTGTCTCCAATGCAGAAAGACCTGACTTTGATCCCTGGGTTGGTGAGACCCCTGGAGAAGGAAATGGCAACCCACTCCAGTAATCTTACCTGGAAAACTCCATGGACAGAGGAGACTGGTGGGCTACTCCTAACAGGAGTGCAGAGAGTCAGATGCAACTGAGCAACTAACATGCACCCACCACACACACATATAGACATACACAACTTCCCACATGACTCACATTGACAAAACACCTACTTTGTGCCAGGTGGTTTCACATACATTATTTCAGAGATTCCACCTCTGACAGCAGGCCAAGACTTAACACAGTGATGATGATAGAGGTGGTCCTAATGAAGACCCATGGTCGCCAGAAGCAGCACATGCTTCGTGTCTTACTCTGGGTACTGAGTGACGTCCAGTCTCCTCCTCATCCTCTGACCCCTGCCCTTGGATTTTGATAGTGTTATAACATGGGATCCAGGTAAGAGCCACTCTTAAGCCACCAGCACTCAACGGAGAAGCAGTTCGAGGCTGTGATGGTTAGTGCCTTTGGGGCTGCCCTTGAGCAGTAGAGCACTGGAGTCAGTGGATTGAAGGCTTCTCTGCGTCCACTTGGGCAGAAGAGTCAACAGATCTTTATAAGGTCTTGGTAAGGCTGAGCACTGGTCTCTTAGACAGGAAGGGTAGAGAGCTATCTCAAAAAAATATAAAAACTCATCTGATTGGTTTTCCTTTATTTCTGAGGATTATATTCCCAGAGTATAATGTTCCTGAATAAATTACCTGCATGTTAGCCTTTGTCTCAGGTTCTGCTTTCCTCAAGAGCCATGATAAGGCAAACAACATGTCTAAAGTCCCAAAATAAAAGAAATGGACCCTTCCTTGACTTTTTTCTTGGGAGGGGGCGGAAACAGCCCTTTATTTATTTTCTTTATCCCTCTTTCTCTTTCTGAATATTTTATTTTCTCTCTTTTTATAAACATTAAGTACAGACACATTTTTCAAAACTTTAATGAAGTTAGAGTAGTGAAAGCTCAACCTAGGGAATTACCCAGTAATTCAGTAAAATTAAAGATTAGCATGTGATGGTATAACATAAGTCGTTTCCCAAATTTTGGTAATCTAAATCAGCAGTTTTTAAAGTATGGTTTGCATACACTGGGAGTCCCCAAGACTCTTTCAGGAGGTCAAGAAGTCAAACCTACTTTAGTAATAGTATTAAGATGGTAGTTGCTTTCTCACTTAACTGACATTTGGAATAATTAAAGCAAAAACCATTTCATCCTCTGTTGCCTCCTTCTCCTCCTACCCTCAGAGGATGAGATGGTTGGATGGCATCACTGATTCAATGCACATGAGTTTGAGCAGACTGGGAAATAGTGAAGGACAGGAAAGCCAGGCATGCTGCAGTCCATAGGGTCGCAGAGAGTCAGACATGACCTAGAAACTGCACAACAAGAGTANAAAAAAAAAACTCAACCTTGGCAACTCCAGGACATTTTCTATAACTAGACACATATAACTCTCCTGGAATGAAATGGATGTTTAATCCATTTTCCTTCCCTGTGCTTTTAGTCTACTGTTCTATCCAAGTCTTAAAGCATTTCTACGGCTAGTTGTCAGCAATAGCACCAGACTTAGACTGGCCTGGAATGGCCTGCAGAGGGGTGAAGCAGAGACTCTCAACTCCCAAATATCCTCCACTTAGGAAAAGATCATGAAATATCCCGAGACCTTGGGCTCTTTGAGAACCACATGTTCTAGAACAAGCTACTCAACGTCCCTGTGTCTCAATTCTTCCTCCAAAAGATAGGGACAGTAATGCCAATGGTAGCAAGATGCAACAAGGAATAATCTTTACAAGGAGACAAAATGGTTTAGGGGGAAAAAGGATGTACAAATGTTCTGCCATTTCAATGATGCTACACTGAAAAAGCCATTGGTTTTAGCATAATGCAATTGGAGAGTCTTCACTGGACATCCTCAAAGGTTAGCAATTTCAGGAATGACCTTTCTGTTAGACGTTTGCAGCCACTGGATTGTGTTGACAAAGGGGGTAGGAAAAGACTTCTTACCAAAACCAAAGCCTAACAAGAATTGACAAAAAGAACAACCCACGCTTCTACTCTATGTCCCCTAATATCTACTCTTTTAACCATGATGGCAGAAAAAGTACACACCAACTAACTTACTCAAACGTGCACCACCAGCATCACGTATTTTTCCTTCGACCACTTTCCTGGCAATTCTTTTCCCTCTCACATCTGTCCCCTTGTCCTGGGTAATACCTCTTTCCTGTCCAAGCTCACTCA
>SJXQ01011920.1:147340-194874 GCA_006408695.1 Aepyceros melampus
GAAAAATAAGACAGACTGGGAGGAAGACATCAAAATGCTACCAGTGCTCAGGGTGGGTTTTGGGGATAAAGAGAAGTTTCTTTTCTTCTTTTTCTGTGTTTTCCCACATCCCTTAAGTGGTGTAGTGTACTCAGTTACTCAGTCGTGTCTGACTCTTTGTGACCCCATGGACCGTAGCCTGCCAGGCTCCTCTGTCCATGGAATTTTCAAGGCAAGAATACTGGAGTGGGTTGCCCTTTCCTCCTCTAGGGAATCTTCCCGACCCAGGGATCAAAGCCATGTCTCCTGTGTCTTCTGCGTTAGCAGGTGAATTTTTTACCACAGCACCACATGGGCATGCTTTTTCAAGTGGAGTAGACAGACTTTTAAAGTGAAGGGAAAAGCTGACCAGCGCTGTTTCAAAGCCTAAACTACTCTAGATGCCTTGAGGGCTGGGTGTTCCCTCTCAGAGCCTGGAGCGGTTTCCCCATCAGGCAGGCCTCTCAGTGGTTTCCAAGGTCACCTAGAGCCATGATGGTCAATAGCAGTCCTCAGCATCCATATCCTGGGGGACTTTCCATTCAGTGCACAAATAGCTCCCAGCAAGTTAAGAGGAAGGAGACTCGTGAATAGCGGGTCAGGGGACTTGCAGGCCAGGCACTGACCTTGTGGAGGGGTCGTGAGGACCATGACCAGTATTTGTTCTATGCCCTGTTGGGAAGGATTTATTGTACATACCACGTTTGACCTGGGAGCCATTTCTCATTCTATGTGGTGTGATTAGGATGGTCGAGACTGAGACTGAGAGAGTCAATTCCTACGCAGGTTGATAAGAAGACCAGGGTTCCCCAAGGAGAAAGGGATCTGGGGTTCTCGAGGAGGAGATAGGGGTCTGGAATTCTCAAGGAGGAGGAAAGGAAAAACTTTTTTTTTTCCTCTACATTCCTTAGTCTCAGTCACATAAAACTATTTTTATCTTTAAGCCTCTAAGGGATGATTACACAATAAACAACTCAGTTAAACTCTGTACTAAGGATTATATAATAACAATGTATCCTGCTTGAGGGTATGGTCAAGACTGAGACTGAGAGAGTCGATTCCTACGCAGGTTGATAAGACCAGCGTTCCCCAAGGAGAAAGGGATCTGGGGTTCTCGAGGAGGAGATAGGGGTCTGGAATTCTCAAGGAGGAGGAAAGGAAATACTTTCTTTTTTCCTCTACATTCCTTAGTCTCAGTCACATAAAACTATTTTTATCTTTAAGCCTCTAAGGGATGATTACACAATAAACAACTCAGTTAAACTCTGTACTAAGGATTATATAATAACAATGTATCCTGCTTGAGGGCAGTTTCTCCTTCCTGAAAACTTCTGGCTAATCCTATTATCTTAAAAGATCTTCCCTTGTGGCTCAGAGGGTAAAGCGTCTGCCCGCAATGCGGGAGACCCAGGTTCGATCCCTGAGTCAGGAAGATCCCCTGGAGAAGGAAATGGCAACCCACTGCAGTATTCTTGCCTGGAAAATCCCATGGACAGAGGAGCCTGGTAGGCTACAGTCCATGGGGTCACAAAGAGTCGGACATGACTGAGCAACTTCACTTATTATCTTAAAATGTAAATTATGGGAGTGGGTCTAGTAAGATCTTTACAACCTCCAGACATTCTTTTGATTCATTGTAATAACTAATTTAAAAGTATATAACTCCCTTGCTAACCCTAGCAAGGCAGGCAGGGAACTCTTCCTGGCCCCTTCTGATGTCTGTGTCAGAAGCTTTCTCTCTTTTATACTTTAATAAAACTTTATTACACAAAAGCTCTGAGCAATCAAGCCTCGTCTTTGGCCCTGGACTGAAATCTCCTCCAGAGGTCAAGAATCCCATTGTCTTTCGTGGTTCAGCATCAACCTTTTGGGGCAGGGAGGCACCCTCCATTCAGGAATGTTCATCTCACTGTGAGTGCTGGTCTCCGTGCACACGCTGTGCTGGGATTACGGCTCCACCCTCCGGCTCCGTCATGGCTCAGCTCTGGGCTCTTGGGAAAGCGCTTCACCCTCTCGAACCCTCAGTTTCTGATTCTGTGAAGGGTGGGGAAGAAGGACACTGTTTTGGAGTGTCTGCTACAGCACAGGCGCTGAAGTGCTTCTCACTGGTGCCCCTCTTAAAGTGTTTTCAGTTGACATTAATTCTCTTGATTGCAGTTCTTATTTAATTATGTCTTTCTCAGTGCCCAAAGGATACCTTTCATCATATCTGAGAAATGCTATTCTATCAAGTTGTCTGAGCAATTTTTTTTTTTTTAAGGGAGGAGGTATGGCTGGTCATTGCAAACTCCTTTTACGTTAACTACTTAATTTTAGTTTTGGCTGCACTGGGTCTTCGTTGCTGTGCGTGGGCTTTCTCTAGTTGCAGTGCTCGGGCTTCTCATTGCAGAGCCGGGGCTCTAGGTACAAAGGTTTCAGTAGTCGTGGCACAGAGGCTTAATTCCCCTGCTGCAGGTGGGGTCTTACCAGACCAGGGGTCGAACCCATGTCCCCTACGTTGGCAGGCAGATTTCCAGCCCCTGGACTACCAAAGAAGTCCACGTCTGAGCATTTTTTTTTTTCTTTTAAAGAATTTATTGTTTTATTGAAGGATAACTGCTTTACAGAATTTTGTTGTTTTCTGTCAGACCTCAACATGAATCAGCCATAGGTATACATATTTTTTAACCCCTTTTTAATATACAAGCATTGCATGTTCATGTGGAAGATTTGGAGGAGACAGACAAAGAGATTAAAAGTCACTGATTTCCCCGCAAAGTGACTGTCAAGTCCGTTCTCTTACAGCAGCAGGAGGGCTCGTCTCTGACCCAGGAGAGGAGTCTGAGAAAGGCCAGTCTGTACCCATGCAACAGCCTTAAATTGACCCGGGGAGACTGGATGTCTGTCAGGCCCTGTGCTGATGCTGCAGGCCCTCGGTACACGCTCCAGCGACGCCTCTCGATACAGCCTTTCAGGCAGGGTGGGCGCTGCGCCCCCACAGCGAGCCGTCCACTCCATGGGGGGAGGCGTGTGTGGGAAGCTGTCTGTCTCTCAACAAGCCCCTCCCCCACAAAGAAAGGCGAGGACAGCAGGGGACAACCTCAAAGTCCAGCTGAAGGACCATTGTTCACCGTTATCCTACTCCCGCCAGTCTTTTCTCCCTGTGTGTACAAAGTGGTTCCCTTAAACACTGGGACAGCAGTTTACATGCACATGCCATCACTTAGTAAATAGTCTGCATTAGTTTCCTGCTGGCTGAAGGGCCCACACGCTGGGCGGCTGAGATGACACAAGCTTACTGTCTCCCAGGTCTGGAGGCTGCAGTCTGCTCCCTCTGAGGCTGTGAGCAAGGATTTGTTCCAGGCCTCTCCTCAGCTCCTGGGGCCTTGCTGGCCCTCCTTGGGGTTCCTAGGCTTATAGCTCCATCCCCCCAATCTCTGCCTTCATCTTCACACGCTGTCCTTCCTGTGTGCCTGTCTTTCCAAATATGCCTTTCTGCACGGCACCAGACATATTGGATTAGGGCCCACCCTGATGACGTCACTTTAACCTGATTATTTTGTTAAAGACCTTTTTTTCCCAATAAGGTCACATTCTGAGATGCTGGGGAGTTAAGACTTCAACATCCAGATTTTTACAGGAGGGTGAGGAGTTTAACCTGTAACATACATCAAGAACATTTCTCAGTATCAAGAAATGTTCTGACATTGTGGTTTTCAAATGTTTTTGTACTTAGAGTGGCACCCTTTCAACAATGAAATGTTGAAGTCCCTGTGACACCCTTAAACTCATGTTAAAGTTGGGGAGGGACAGAGGTACCCAGGTTTCAGAGGAGTCCAGAGGTGAGTGGGGCTGGCCTCTACTGTAGTGTGTGTGTGTGTGTGTTTATCTGCATGTGTGTATATGTGAGTGTGTGTCAGAGTATTAATTATTAACTATTAACTGATGAAACAGTTAATAGTTAATAATTAATTAACTGTTCCTGGAGGGGTGGGGAAATAAGTGACTTTTAATTTTATCTTTGCTTCTTCACATTTTCCACAATGAACATGTAATACTTATTAACTATTTATACTCATTAATATTAATCACAATAAAAAATTGTGAATTAATTAACAAGTTAATGCAGCTCACGCTGTACTCACAACAACCCAGCTTCCTGAGGTGGGCGTTATTACTTTCCTCATTTTCCTGGGTGAAGAAACTGAAGCTCAGAGAGGGCAGGTAACCTGCTCAGAGACACACAGCTAATGAGGACTATAGCTCGCTCAGTCTGATGCCAGAGCCAGCCCTTGGGAACCCTCCACTCCACTGCCATCCTGAGGTTCTAGAAAGAGATGTTGTGTTGGTGGAGTGTAGGGGAGGTGGAGTGAGGCAGGGTCTATTCATAGTGAGCATGAACGAAGTATTGGATTTTCCACTATGTCATTTAACACCGCTCTGTGTCTTCCTCTTTCATTTTAACTCAGCTTTCTGGGGCACCCCCATTTCGATCTGTGTTCAGTTGCAGCTCTGTCGGGCTCCTCTAAATAGGGGTGTGGAACAGGGCAGCGGGTGCTGATGGCATGGCTGGAAGCTGAAGGAGCTTTCTGGGTACGATCAGGACCTGCTGCCCTGGGGGCTCCAATCAGATGACCACAGTGGAAGCAGACCTGATTTCTTTGTGTTTTTTTGTCCTGGGCTGGTCATTTCTTGGAAATCTAGATTCTTTACCTTAGTTTGGCTATTAACTACTTTTAAGCACCACCAAAAGGAAGAAAAACAAGCAAGAAAGGGGTAAAAGGTGGAGTGGTGATGGCAGGGGCCCTTTCTGGCTGTGTGAGCATGAGCAGAGGCTGAGCCCCTCTGGGCCTGAGCTGTCTCGTGTGCAAAGTATTCCACACGAGCCTCCCTCTCGGGCTCGCGAGGCTTGATGGGGTGACTCTGCGCCCACACTTAGCACATTCTCCTCGGTCCCTAATTGGCGCTTCCCTCATTCCCAGAAGAGATATTATCACTGGAGTGCTGAAATAGGATGTTTCAAAAGTGCTTAAATATTCTCATGGTCTTTGGGTGTCAGTCAGTCAGTTCAGTCGCTCAGTCATGTCTAACTCTTTGCAACCCCATGGACTGCAGCACACCAGCCTTCCCTGTCTATCACCAACTCCCGAAGCTTACTCAAACTCATGTTCATCGAGTCGGTGATGCCATCCAACCATCTCATCCTCTGTCATCCCTTTCTCCTCCCACCTTCAATCTTTCCGAGGATCAAGGTCTTTTCCAATGAGTCAGTTCTTCATACCAGGTGGCCAAAGTATTGGAGTTTCAGCTTCAGCATCATCCTTCCAATGAATATTCAGGACTAATTTTCTTTAGGATGGACTGGTTGGATCTCCTTGCAGTCCAAGGGACTCTCAAGAGTCTTCTCCAACACCAGAGTTCAAAGGCATCAATTCTTCAGTGCTCAGCTTTCTTTATAGTCCAGCTGTCACATCCATATGTGAAAAACCCTAGCTTTGACTAGACAGACCCTTGTTGGTAATGTCTCTGCTTTTTAATATGCTGTCTAGGTTTGCCATAGCTTTTCTTCCAAAGAGCAAGTGTCTTTTAATTTCCTAGCTGCAATCACCATCTGCAGTGATTTTGGAGCCCCCAAAATAAAGTCTCTTACTGTTTCCATTGTTTCCCCATCTATTTGCCATGAAGTGATGGGACTGGATGCCATGATCTTTTTGCGAATGTTGTGAATTCATTTTGTGAATGTTGAATTTTAAGCCAACTTTTCACTCTCCTCTTTCACTTTCATCAGTTCAGTTCGGTCCCTCAGTCATGTCCGACTCTTTGCGATCCCATGAATCGCAGCACACCAGGCCTCCTTGTCCATCACCAACTCCCGGAGTTCATTCGGACTCACGTCCATCGAGTCCGTGATGCCACCCAGCCATCTCATCCTCAGTCGGCCCCTTCTCCTCCTACCTCCAATCCCTCCCAGCATCACAGTCCTTTCCAGTGAGTCAACTCTTCGCATGAGATGGCCAGAGTACTGGAGCTTCAGCTTTAGCATCATTCCTTCCAAAGAAATCCCAGGGTGGCCAGTCAGGTGGTCTGGTCTTCCCATCTTTTGAAGAATTTTCCACAGTTAATTGTGTTCCACACAGTCAAAGGCTTTGGCGTAGTCAATAAAGCAAAAGTAGATGTTTTTCTGGAACTCTCTAGCTTTTTTCATGATCCAGCAGATGTTGGCAATATGATCTCTGATTCCTCTGCCTTTTCTAAAACCAGCTTGAACATCTAGAAGTTCATGGTTCATGTACTGTTGAAGCCTGGGTTGGAGAATTGTGAGCATTACTTTGGTAGTGTGTGAGATGGGTGCAGTTGTGCGGTAGTTTGAACATTCTGTGGCGTTGCTTTTCTTTGGGATTGAAATGAAAACTGACCTTTTCCAGTCCTGTGGCCACTGCTGAGTTTTCCAGATTTGCTGGCGTATTGAATGCAGCACTTTCAGAGCATCATCTTTTAGGATTTGAAATAGCTCAGCTGGAATTTCATTACCTCCACTAGCTTTGTTCGTAGTGATGATTTCTAAGGCCCACTTGACTTCACATTCCAGGATGAGTGATCACACCATCATTGTTATCTGGGTCATGAAGATTTTTTTTTGTGTAGTTCTTCTGTATATTCTTGCCACCTCTTCTTATATCTTCTGCTTCTGTTAGGTCCATGCCATTTCTGTCCTTTATCATGCTCATCTTTGCATGAAATGTTCCCTTGGTATCTCTAATTTTCTTGAAGAGATCTCTAGTCTTTCTCATTCTATTGTTTTCCTCTATTTCTTTGCATTGATCGCTGAGGAGGCTTTCTTATCTCTTGTTGCCATTCTTTGGAACTCTGCTTTCAAATGGGTATATCTTCCCTTTTCTTCTTTGCCTTTCAGTTCTCTTCTTTTCTCAGCTGTAAGGCCTCCTCAGACAACCATCTTGCCTTTTTGCATTTCTTTTGCTTGGGGATGGTCTTGATCCCTGCCTCCTGTACAGTGTCACAAACTTCCATCCATAGTTCTTCAGGCACTCTATCTATCAGATCTAATCCCTTGAATCTATTTCTCACTTCCATGTATAATCGTAAGGGATTTGACTTAGGTCATACCTGAACGGTCTGGTGGTTTTCCCTACTTTCTTCAGTTTAATCTGGATTTGGCAATAAGGGATTCATGATCTGAGCCACAGTCAGCTCCTGGTCTTATTTTTGCTGACTTCTCCATCTTTGGCTGCAAAGAATATAATCAGTCTCATTTCGGTATTCACCATCTGGTGATGTCCATGTGTAGAGTCTTCTCTTGTGTTGTTGGAAGGGGGTGTTTGCTATGACCAGTGCATTCTCTTGGCAAAACTGTTAGCCTTAGACCTGCTTTGTCTTGTACTCAAAGGCCAAATTTGCCTGTTACTGTAGGTAATTCTTGACTTCCTAGTTTTGCATTCCAGCCTCCTATAATGAAGAGGACATCTTTTTTGGTTGTAGGTTGTGGAATGTCTTGTAGGTCTTCATCGAACCATTCAACCTCAACTTCTTTAGCATTACTGGTCGGGGCATAGACTTGGATTACTGTGATATTGAATGGTTTTCCTTGGAAACAAACAGATCATTCTGTCTTTTTTTGAGACTGCACCCAAGTACTGCATTTTGGACTCTTTTGTTGACTATCATGGCTACTCCATTCTGTAAGGGATTCTTGCCCACAGTAGTAGATATAATGGTCATCTGAGTTAAATTCACCCATTCTGTTTATTTGGGTGTAAAAAGACTTAACTACGGACTCACAGGTGCCTGCTGGAAGCCAGAACAGTTCCATAAGTGCTGAAGGAGTGGTCCATTCACTATGCCATTCTCCCCCTCCCATTATTTCTTGATCCCCAAGACACCATTCGCTATCAAGGTGTTAGGTGGTGATTTGAAAACATTTGTAAGCATTTTTGTGGGAGCCAGCAGTTCTACTGGGCAGTGCTTTGGGGAGGAACTTGGCTGTCAAGTGTTTGGATTCAAATCCAGGCAGGCTGTGGGTCTCAAATCCTCTCCTTCCATGTAAAATGGGGCCATAAATGACTTCCCAGAGGGTTTGTGAGGGTTTTAATGCAGTGATTATTAAGGGCACTAGAGTGTTCCATTCTGCATAATGCTTCGTTCATGATGGCATTTTTGTTGAGGATGGGCCAGGCTGTGTCTGGGAAGTGCCCATCCCTGGAGTGGGGTGGGTCAGCTCTGGCGACCTCCCACAGCTGGGGGATGGGGAGGAGTGGTTCCCGAGGAGGCTGAGCCACCCTGCTCAAGCCCCCAGACTCTAAACAAATGGGCCTGCATCTTTCATCTCCCTCTGCCCAGGTCCTGCTGTCTGGCTGGGGCCAGCTCAAGATGTTGCCTCCATCACCCAGCCCCCAGCTGGAAGCCACATCTCTTGCCTCCGGGTCTCCCAAGAGGTTTGTCCCTCATTATCATTTTCTGTTTGGGGCTGCGATCGTTTATGGACACATCACCCCTTCCCTGCTGGACTCGAAGTTCTGGTAGGAGGGGGGATGAGATTTATCTTTCTACCCTGGGCTGTATGCGGTGCGCCTGAAGGAGGGCCCTGCAGTGTCACCTGTGTGCACGTGCAGTCTCCTCTTTCACAGGCACTCGCCAGGTGCTCCAAGGCAAACGCCAAGGTCTCGCTGCCGCAGAGTGCCTAATCTGCTGGTAAAGACGGTGCCAACGCAGTGTGGTCAAGGCTGTGAGGAAGAGAAGCCCAGGGGACTGTGGGTGTGAGGAGGAAGCCCCCTACCCTTCAGGAGGCGGGTAGGAAGTGGCAGCCATGGAGGGTCCCTGGGGGAGGTGATACCCCCACTGAATTGTGAGGAAGATGGACAGGTGGAAAGGAGGGGGATGGGCATTTGAGGAGGAGAGTATCAGCGAGGTTTATGAGGCTGCAGTAACAAAAGAATCCTGAAAGGTCAGTTCTAGTGTGCCTAATCTGCTGATAAAGACGGTGCCAACGCAGTGTGGTCAAGGCTGTGAGGAAGAGAAGCCCAGGGGACTGTGGGTGTGAGGAGGAAGCCCCCTACCCTTCAGGAGGCGGGTAGGAAGTGGCAGCCATGGAGGGTCCCTGGGGGAGGTGATACCCCCACTGAATTGTGAGGAAGATGGACAGGTGGAAAGGAGGGGGATGGGCATTTGAGGAGGAGAGTATCAGCGAGGTTTATGAGGCTGCAGTAACAAAAGAACCCTGAAAGGTCAGTTCTAGGTCACCCGTGCGCTGCGGCAGGTCCACAGGAGCTCTCCTCCAACAGTGATTCAGGGATCCAGCCCTCCCCGTCTGGTCAGGCCACTGTCTACACGTGACTTCTGAGGTCTGTGCAGCAGGGAGAGAGAGAAGAGGAAACACATGGGCTCTCATATGCCTTCGCACAGAAGGGAGAGAGGTCATTGCTGCTCACACATCATTGACCAGGCAGTCACGTGACTCGCACATGTTGTAGGGGAATCTGGGAAATGGAGGGAAGTGAATGGGGATTTATGGAGCACCACTTCCAGAGGTGCCAGGGCCTCAGAGAATGTGGTTCCAGCCCCAGAGCTTTAAGCTCTGCAAGAAACTCGATAAAACTAACTCCCTCCCCCACCCATATTGGGTATTTATATCATGGTTGCAAAAGAGACCCGTGGACAGAACAAGAGTTCAGAAGGTAAAGGGAATCTGATTACAAAATACAAGGATTAATTTGTTTGTAGACTTTCAATACATTTTTTAAGGAGTTGGGTGTAACATTGGCCCCGTCTCTCTCTTGCTCTCCCTCTCTCCCTCTCAAAACATAAATAAGCTTTTTCATATGGAAACAAAATCTTTGTATTTAGGAGTCTCCTAAGCCTTACATAAGACGACAGATGGGTTGCATGGCATCACCGACTCCATGGACATGAGTTGGAGCAAGCTCCAGGAGTTGGTGATGGACAAGGAAGCCTGGTGTGCTGCAGTCCATGGGGTCACAAAGAGTCAGACATGACTGAGCAACTGAACTGAACTGAAGCCTTACAAAGAGATTGTGAGCAGGGTTACAATCCCATTTATGGTGGGAGATGCTGGGGGTGAGATTTTCTCATAAAATATTCAGGAGCACACGCTGAGATTCCTAAGTAGGTAACTTCACGATTCTAATTGCCATGGGCTTTGTCTTTGTGATTTAATTTAGACCATCATTATGATTGCTGGTATTCTTTTGGGTCATGTTATTTTATAATGTGCTTCTTGAGTGTCATTTGTATAATACGATTTTAATCTTATTGAATGTATTACAAAGATCTTTCTTTAATTCAAAAGGGGTGAGTTGTACCTTTTTGTTTGTAGCTTGGAGATTGTGGCAACATTGAGAGATAAACACTGGGTGTCAATTTGAGCTTTCATTTCCTTTTGTTGACGATGAATGCGTAGAAGTTGACTGGCTTTTTGCATCCGAGCCCTACAAGGTCAGTGTTTCCTTGTGGATAGCCCACAGTTGGGTCTTGTATTTTGAGCCCTTCTAACAGTTTCTGTCTTTTAATTGATGTACTTAGACCATTGATTATTTTTTATTGAGACATAATTGGCCTGTAACATTATAATAGCTTTAGGTGGTCAACAAATGATACAATATTTATATATGTTGTAAATTGATCACCACAATAAATCTAGTCTTCATCTGTCACCAGGCAAATTTAGAAAAATTACTGTTTTTGTGATGAGAACTTTAAGATCCATTCTATTAGCAACTTTAAAGTATGCAACACAATGTTTTTACTATGCTAGCCGTAGTCACCTTGCTGTATATTGTGCCCCTTCGACCACTGATGTTTGGAGTGATTATCGATGTGGTTGTATTAATGTCTATCATATTTGTTATTTTTTTCTATTTTTGACCCTGTTTGTTTCCGTTTTTGTCTTCCCTTCTCTGCTTTCTGTGGTTTTAATTGAGCATTGTATATGTTTCCATTTTTTTTCTTTCCTTTGTTAGTATGTCAATTGTACCTCTTTAAAAAAATTATTTTTTAGTGATCTCCCTTGAGTTTGCAGTACACATATGTAACCAACCCAAGTCTACTTTCAAATGGCACCATATTGCTTCATGTGTAGTATGAATACCTTATAATAAAGCATTCCTATTTAATTCTTATCCTTGCTTTGCTCTATATATGTTATATTTTCCCCTCTGGATTCTTTCAAGGTTTTTCTTTATCTTTGATTTTCTACAGCTTCACTATGATATACCTAGGTGTAGGTTTTGGGTCATTTATTCTGTGTGGTGTTCTCTGAGCTTCTCAGATTTGTGATTGGAATCAGTAATTTTCAGAAATTCTCAGACATTATTGCTTCAAATATTTCTTCTGCTCCTTCTTCTCTCTTTCCCCTTTATACATATGCTATACCTTTTGCAATTATACCACAGTTATAGGGTATTCTATTCTGTTTATTTCAATGTTTTTAAAAATTTGCATTCAGTTTGGAAAGATTGTATTGATGTATCTTCAAACTCACTGATTCCTGAGCCATGACCTGTCTACTAAGGAGCCCATCACAGGCATTCTTCGTCTCTGTTACAGTGTTTTTGATCTCCAGCGTTTTGGCTGCTGCTTTAGAATTTCCATCTCTGCTGACATTAGCCATCCAGTCTTGCATGTTGTCTACTGTTTCCATTAGTGCCCTTAGCATATTGATCAGAATTATTTTAAAGCCTCAGTCTGACCATTCTAACATCACTGCCGTATATTAGTCTGGTTCTGATGCTCGTTCTGTCTTTTCAAACTGTTTTTTTTTTTTTTTTTTGCCTTTTACTATACCTTGTCACTTTGTTGTTATTGTTGTTGAAAGCTGGACAGGAAGTATTTGGTAAAAGGAACCTGAACTGGTTCCCACAAAGGTCTCTGTTCCTGGGTTACCGTTTTGGTAATTTGTTTGTCTTTGTGTTTACCCATTGACAGCCATTTGCCCTGTGATCTCAGTTCTCTGATGGATACAAGAAAAGTGACTGATTTTCCATTTGTTCAGCTTTTTTATTATATGAATGAGAGTGATGACTCCCAAGTTTCTTACACACCAGACCAGAAACTGGAAGTTTGATTCCATTGTTTCTGTGTTCTTCCTTCCTTCCTTCGGTTCCCCCTTCATACTTTTTTTTCCGTCTTTCCTCCCTTCCTTCCTCCTACGAAGGGCCCCCTCCACCCTTTTCCTTCATCAAGACTTTGCCAAAGTGGCCACAGGGCGAATAACTGCAGTGTTACCTTACTGTTCAGTTTCTCTGGTATTTTGGGGAGGTGGCATCCACGAGTTTCAGCGTGCCCTCTCTGGGTCCCTGAGCATGAGTCTTGCTGTTCTAGAGTCTCCCAAATTCAGAAAGGCCTCCCTTCCCTGAACTTGGCTGCACTTTACTTCTTTGGGTCATGTTAAGATGGACATGTTAGAACCAGGTGACGGAGGCTGTCCAAAGATTCCTCGGCCCTCCTATCCTTGTTGGAGTTGGTGTCCTTTGCTGTGAAGGTTGTAACCATTCCCATGACCTTGACTTCTAAGGTGATCATGCTAATTCGGTGGCCAGGGTGGCAGTGACAAGTGACAGTGGCAGGTGATGCTGCCATCAAAAGGAAGGGGCGTTCTGACCTCCTGTTACTTTTCTAGGGATTGAAGAGTGGTGGTCCTTGGAGAAGTTTCCCTCTAATGGTCTTTCGACCGACCGTTTTTAAGGTACAAAGGACAGGTCTCCTCCTATTCTGCATATGGAGATATGGAAAGTGTCAAGGGGTCTGAGAGGAGGGAGCATTGGGCTGGAGAGGCCGTCAGCATCCCAGGGCAGGGAGGGGAGGGCAGATACTCAGTATTGTGGTCCCATGCCCAGCACAGTGCCTGAATGTAGGAGGCAGGCTGAGAGCTCGTGCTGAGCAAATGAGGGAGTGATGTGTTCAACTTGCCAAGCCACTCTCAGCACCCAACAGGGTTACCTAAGGGCAAGACCAAGGTCTTTGATGCTGTGAGCTTGTGATTTTGCTGGGAACCATATCTGACTATGGGAGGGAGGGGTGTGGATTCAGCTGGCAAGTGAGCCTAACCCACTATCATGGGCACTCACATCTCTCTCCACACAGAAGTCAGTTCTTACCCAGTGATGCTTGGCTTCATGGTTGGGGGATTATCTTTACCAAGGACTCAGGAATCCTGCATCCCTTGAAGGATATGTTCTGCCTTAACTTTGTAGCTGTGAAGCCACGCCTGGGCTAGATGTGAAAGAAATGTATGTAATGCTTTCACAGTTCAGCAGATGTCCAGAAGGGGTCCTGATGTCACCAAACACCTCTCTGGGCAGGCACATTGCTTCATACTGGAGAGTCAAGGGAATAAGGTGGTTTCACAGGAGTTGAGAATCCAGCTGGACAAGCAGATGTGGAGGAGATGTAAGGAGATGCAGCTATTGGGCCCGATGGCAGGAACCTCACAATGCATCCCTCACTATGTGCAGACTTTCCTCTGAGGCAGTGGGACCACAGCAGGTTGACATGGTGGTGTTATAATTAATGTTGTTGTTTTGATTTTTTTTCTGGGTAGAGGGGCAAAGTTCTGTTCAGTTCAGTTACTCAGTTGTGTCTGACTCTTTGCGACCCCATGGACTGCAGCACACTAGGGTTCCCTGTCCATCACCAGCTCCCAGAGCCTGCTCAAACTCATGTCCATCAAGTCAGTGATGCCATCTAACCATCTCACCCTCTGTCGTTCCCTTTTCCTCCTGCCTTCAATCTTTCCCAATATCAGGATCTTTTCCAAGGATTCAGTTCTTTGGCATCAGGTGGCCAAAGTATTGGAAAGAGGTGTAAAGCGGCTGACTTTGTTTCAGGAGGCTTCCCCTTGTGGCCCTGGGTGGTTGACTGGAGTAGGGGAACTGGAGAGGCTGTTTTGAAGTCCACCAGGCTGCAGGTGGCACAGTGGTAAAGAATCCGCCTGCCAATGCCAGGAGATCGTAAGAGACCTAGGTTCGATCCCTGGGTCGGGAAGATCCCCTGCAGAAGGAAATGACAACCCACTCCAGGATTCTTGCCTGGAAAATTCCATGGACTGAGGAGCCTAGTGGGCTACAATCCACGGGGTCACAAAGAGTCGGACACGACTGAGCGACTGAACATGCAGGCTGCAGGTGGCCGGTGCAGGGAACAGCAAGAACACGAGAAGGAATCTGGCAGATGGCACCACGGGTCTAGGTGCTGCCCGTGAAGGGTGGGCAGCAAAGTCAGTGGTGGGAGGAGGGGCCCATGGCCTGTGTGTCCCCCTGAGCTGGGCTTTGCAATGGGGAGCATCCATTCTTTTCTCTCTGCTTGAAGAAGCCCATTTGCCAGCTAGGTGCCCTGCCATGAGGACAGACTCCAGGCCCCAGGCTTCCCTTCACTCCCTCCTCCACCCTCATTCTGAGCTCCATTCACCCCACGGATCATGGTGCCCAGCTTAGGGACACGGAGTGCTATGTCTACATGTTTGGAAAAACACACCCACAGGAAACTGGCATTGGCTGGCCCCAGCCCCGCAGAGAGATGCCAGTCACTGAGCACGTACTGTCTAGGACCTTCTCAACAATGAGAAGAATAGCTCTGCTTCACAGATGGGAGAACTGAGGCCAACAGAACTCAGGTCAGGGACTGCAGACCAGAAGGACTGACCTGGGACTGGCATCCACATCTGCCTGCCTCTGTTCTAACTGTGACGACTGCTGGCAACTTACTTAATTGTCTTTGGGTCTTGGGGCCTCAGTTTTTCCATCCATAAGTTCAGTTCAGTTCAGTTCAGTTGCTCAGTTGTGTCCAACTCTTTGCAACCCCATGGACCACAGCACGCCAGGCCTCCCTATCCACACCAGCTCCTGGAGTTTACTCAAACTCATGTCCATTGAGTAGGTGCTGCCATCCAACCATCTCATCCTCTGTCATCCCCTTCTCCTGCCCTCAATCTTTCCCAGCATCAGGGTCTTTTCCAATGAGTCAGCTTTTCGCATCAGGTGGCCAAAATATTGGAGTTTCAGCTTCAACATCAGTCCTTCCAATGAACACCCAAGACTGATTTCCTTTAGGATGGACTGGTTGGATCTCCTTGCAGTCCAAGGGACTCTCAAGAGAGATCCACAAGATGGGGTAATAATAGCACCTGCAGCATAATCATTGGGAGACTTCGATGGGTTTGTCCTGTGAAAGGCTGACCATAGCGCCTGATGAGGGGTGCGGGTTGGCAGAATCACCTTTCCCATCAGTAAGCACTCGCTCTTCTTATGCCTCATCACCTGGAGGAGAGGATGATGCGGGATGTGTGATGGGCATCTTCAGTCTCTAAAGAGCCTTCTGTGTGTCCGGGGGAGTGGGCTCTTTTGGGGCAGCTTGCGGGTGCTGGAGGCGCTCACAGCACAAGGTGGCCCTTTTGGTTTGTGTGTTTGTGGCTTGAAAAATTAAGTGATTTCTAAAGTAAGGTTGTCCTGGGGAGCAGATGACCCCATGGGGGTCTTTCTGTCCCTGGAAGGACTTTGGAGAGAAGCTGGAAGGCCATATGTGGGGGTTCCTACAGAGGAATGACAGGCTCCAGGTCCCCCCCCAACTGGCCTCGTCTTTGTTTACCTTATTTGTTCATAAAGATGCTAATCCTCTTCATGAGGGCTCCACTCTCCCGATCTAATTATTTCCCAAAGGTCCCCTTCCTAATATACCATCACATCAGACATTAGGATTTCGACCTATGAACACTGGAGACACACAAGCATTCAGGCATTAGCTTGTGTGTGTGTACTCACTCCTCTGTGGTGTATGTGTGTGATGTGTACATTGCACGTGTGTTTCAGGACCATGTGTGCATTGTGGTATATGTGTGGTATGTGTGTGTGTGTATGCATGTGCGTGTTTCTTGGCATGAATGTGTGGCTTGTATGTTGGGTGTGTGTTTCAGTATAACGTGTGCATTGTGAGGTGTATGTGTGTGTTTGCGTGATATATGTAGAACATCAACAGAATCCACCCCTGCCTGTCGCTAGAGGGATCCTCAGAGTTTCCTTGGATGCAAAAGGTATAACCTGGACTAGCAAAGGAGGTCAGCCTGATGCAGGCCCCATGGTGGGAGGGTTCACAGCTGGGAGACTTGGTAGCAAGGGCCAAGAGTCCCAGCTCAGTGGGAGTGGGTAGCCCTGGGTATAGGGAGAGTCTTGGTGGGGTGGAATCTCGGCTCTGGTGGCCCCTGGGATGAGGGGGTCCTAGGTGAAGGGTCAGCCAGCCTGGGAGTGGGGCACCCAGCTGCTGTGATGAATGACATCACTGGTGCCCCCAGGCATGGGGGCCGTGGAAGCTGAGAGCACCTCAGTGTGCCCATGGTGACCGTGGGTGGTACCCACCCCATAGCCTCTGAAGCACCTGGCGAGCTCTGCTCACCTCCTGGTGGGGTTGGAGAAGTGATGAGTTCTCCTCTCCCCGCTGGCCCCCACTCCTTGTGACTCTGACCTGTCTGGGCCTCAGCTTCCTCATCTGTAGAATGGGTCTGTTCTCCTGTGGTGATCACCAACCCCGCTGGCCTCCTAGTCCAGGTGGTGACTGAGAGTCATCCTGATGAGGCTTGGGCTGCAGGGACACTCCAACCTTGCCTGCGGGGCCAAAGGGGAGGAGGCCTGGCCCGAGTCGAGTCCTGGGGACAATTAGGAGGTGGCAGGGGAAGAAGACGTGTGCTGAAGACTGGAGGGGATGGCAGACATGGCTCACCGTGGCTCCAGCTGGCTTGGGCTGCATGGAGGTCTGCCTTCTGTGCCTGTGGGCCCTGTCCCCTGCAGGTGGTCAGCAGGGAGTGGCAGGGGAGGGTCACCCCACTGCCCCTGGGTGAGAGGGGCCGCGTGCAGGCCAGGAGACAGGGGAAGTCAGGCAAGAAGGGGTAGGGCTGGCCAGAGCCATCGCAGGAGGGGACACCTCTGAGAACCGGGGAGAACAAGGCTTGGTGGCCAGACACTTGAGGGTCAGGAGCCCTGGGGGCCAAGGTGGAGGCTGAGCGCCACCCAGAGGGTGTAGAGCAGGGCCCAGGCGGCCAGGTGCTCCCCGATTGCTGGGGCCGGTGGCTGTTCTCTCATCGCTTCTGAGGCCCGCCCGCGCCAGGGTCCTGGGGTGTGTGACGGGACGCAGAGGCCCTGGAATCCTGGCTGCAGGCGATCTGCCCTGGAGGGCGCCGTGATGCCAGTCCCCACACACTGGATGCTTGGCCTGCTCCACTTTGTGGCTGGCCTAGGAAATGACGGAGGTTGGTGGCAGGGCTGGGCTGAGTTTCTGGGTGCCCCTTCCAGCCCTTCACACCTGAGCCCCGAAAGCGTGTCAGGACAGCCCTGACTTGGTTGACTTTACTCATCACTTCTTATAATTTTTTGAAACTTCCACTGACTATTTCACACTCATGTTGAATAAGAAAAGAGTGTGGACAGTGTGCATGAGCACCTTATTAATTTGCTATAACGAGAACGAGATGTCCTCAGAATGTTAATATTTTAGGCCTTGCAGGCTTTTTACGTGTTAAAAGAATTATTATTTACTGTATTTTTTGAGGGGTAGAAGGTGTGGCCGAAAAACTCTGCTCTCTATAAAAATCTTCGCTCTCTTTTCATTTTCCTATCTGTTTGCCTCTTGCAGAATACCACCTGCCAGTTGTGTGGTGCGTTCTGCTGTTGTTTTGCCCTTCTAAAGTCCTTGCTCTTTAATTTTTTTTTTTTTTGGAATGTAATTGCTTTACAATGTTGTATTAGTTTCTGCTGCACAGTTCAGTTCAGTTCAGTCGCTCAGTCGTGTCCGACTCTTTGCGACCCCATGAATCGCAGTACGCCAGGCCTGTTTCCCTTCTGCTCTGAGCTGGGCGGACAGATGCCTCAGCTTACTAGCCTTGTGTGTAAATCATGAGATGGTAGGCTATGAGGGAGGGAAGGACAGGGAAGTTGCCTGCAGGGTGGTGTATGCTGGCTTATGACTGATGTGAAAGGCAGCAGGGCTCAGTGCTAAGAAGCTAAGTTATCTTAAGTCATTAAACAAAGTGTGCCCTGAGCTTTTTCCCGCCTCCTTCCCAATGTATTGCTTTGCAGTGGCTGCCATAAGGAATTCCCACAAATGGAGTGGCTTAAAATAACAGAAGTTTACTTTTTACACGTTTGGGAGGTCAGAAGTCCAGAGTCAAGGTCACCCTAATCTTGGATTTTCTGCTCTGAGCTGGGCGGACAGATGCCTCAGCTTACTAGCCTTGTGTGTAAATCATGAGATGGTAGGCTATGAGGGAGGGAAGGACAGGGAAGTTGCCTGCAGGGTGGTGTATGCTGGCTTATGACTGATGTGAAAGGCAGCAGGGCTCAGTGCTAAGAAGCTAAGTTATCTTAAGTCATTAAACAAAGTGTGCCCTGAGCTTTTTCCCGCCTCCTTCCCAATGTATTGCTTTGCAGTGGCTGCCATAAGGAATTCCCACAAATGGAGTGGCTTAAAATAACAGAAGTTTACTTTTTACACGTTTGGGAGGTCAGAAGTCCAGAGTCAAGGTCACCCTAATCTTGGATGCTCTCATCTTGGGATCTTCAACTTGATTACATCTGCAGAGACCCCTTTTCTAAACCAGGGCAGGTTCCCGGCTGCCAGGAATAGGATGTGAACATATCTTCTGGGGGCCACCATTCAGCCCACTCTAGTCCTCATCAGCCAGAAGCTGACTTGTGTTGCTTGGGACCTGCTGCCCAGCCAAGCACCCTCAGAGTCACGCTTAAACTCCTTCCGGGGCCAGTGTCACCAGCGCACAGAGAGGTCATAGAGGCCGTCGGGGGCCTACCTCTTGGTTTAATGCTCTGTGTCATCGTCGCGAAAGTCTGAATAGCTTTTGAACCCAGACCCTTGCATTTCCATTTTGCACTGGGCTGTACATTCTAAAGCTGGTCTTGGCCCGGTCTGTGATCTGCAGGTCCCAGGAGGCCTGACACATTTGCAGCCCTTGTTTCCTCCACTGATGACTTGAGTGATATTTGTTATAGGTTCCAGTACCCTGGTTCCTCTTTCTTTTTAGCACCAGTCACAATCCCGGGTTATTTATGTGTTCATTTCCCTGGTTGTCTCCCTGACTAGGAACTTCTGTGATGGCCGGGACCCCGTCTGGTCCTCCATTGCCCCCCAGGGCTAGCGTGATTTCTGGAATGTACCTTCTTGGTTCCACTCTCCTTCCCAGCATGGTGCTGAGCAGTCACATCTGGCTGAGACTCTTGGGCTTCTCTGTGGGGACTGGGCTGTGCCAGGCTTTGTGGGCTGCTGTGAGCTCTAAATGAAAAGCCGTGGCACAGAGTGGGCACCAGGCTCGTCTCAGGTGGAAGCATGACCCACAGTTGCTCCTGGGGGGTCAAGGCCTTTGCAGAAGTCATTGGCTGAGGGCTGATCATAGTGACACTGTGTGGCACTCCAAGCCTTGGGCCGGACTGGCCTTGGCTGTGTCCCTGACACAAGGCCAAGTTTGACTGGGCCCAGAACCCTGGGTACCTTCCCCATTCAACATCACACTCAACATTTACCGAGGCCCCGGCCTGGCAGATGTTGAAGGTGGGTGTCGAGAGCAGTAGGCTTGGCCTTAGCTTACTGGAGTCTATTTGTCCTGGAAGTACTGAGCTCAGACTTTGGGCTGAGCACAGGGTGAAGCAGACAAAGCTCGGAGTCAAGTCCTGTCTTTGAGCTGATTGTCAGGTGGGGCTGACAAATGAGCAAACACATAGGGCAGCCCTCAGCCTGTAGTTGGGGGGCTCAGAGTAGAACCCTGGGTACCTTCCCCATTCAACATCACACTCAACATTTACCGAGGCCCCGGCCTGGCAGATGTTGAAGGTGGGTGTCGAGAGCAGTAGGCTTGGCCTTAGCTTACTGGAGTCTATTTGTCCTGGAAGTACTGAGCTCAGACTTTGGGCTGAGCACAGGGTGAAGCAGACAAAGCTCGGAGTCAAGTCCTGTCTTTGAGCTGATTGTCAGGTGGGGCTGACAAATGAGCAAACACATAGGGCAGCCCTCAGCCTGTAGTTGGGGGGCTCAGAGGAGGCACTTGACCAATGTGGAGGGCATCTGGGGAGGCTTCCTGGAGGAGGCATAATGGGAGCTGGCCGTGAAGAGGGGTGAGGAATTGGCTTTCTGTGTCAGAGAACTGCATCACCACGGTCTGCTGGGGGGTGTATCGGGCTGGAGTGTGAGGTGGCTATGGGAGAGGTGATGGGGTGGGAGTGTGGCGTGACTCAGACCCTGAAAGGCTTGCACCCCTTCAGGGGTCAAGGTTCTCTTCAGAGGCGGCCTGAGCCTTAGATGGCTTCTAAGCAGGAGAGTCTCTGTGACTTTCCCTTTTGAGGCCTCAGTTTTCTCATCTGTAAAGTGGGGGATGTGTGCTGAGCTTCTAATGAGATAACACACTTTTCCAAGGGGTGCTATGGTTGGGGTAAGAAACTGGGTCACCCCCAGGAATGGCCTCCTATCTCTGCCCTTTGACTCTCCTGCTCTTGGGGTCATGAAAGCCTGACCCCGGGGGCCTTGAGTCCAGCCAGTCCAGGGTCTGATAAAAAGATGGTGTCTGGGACTGGCCCTGGAGACTTATAGCCACTGTTCTCACGACCCCCAGACACTCCTGGGTTTCCATTCCCGTTCCCACTGCTGTCCATGGCCCGGTTGCTGTCCCAGGGTCTCACGGAGTGGTGGTCCAGCCTGGCTACCCGTGTCCAGCCTGCTGTGCTGCCTCGGGCAGGTGCTTTGCTTCCCTGGGCCCAGAGCCTCATCTGAAACCTCCCTTTTGGGGTCATGAAAGCCTGACCCCGGCGGCCTTGAGTCCAGCCAGTCCAGGGTCTGATAAAAAGGTGGTGTCTGGGACTGGCCCTGGAGACTTATAGCCACTGTTCTCACAACCCCTAGACACTCCTGGGTTTCCATTCCCGTTCCCACTGCTGTCCATGGCCCGGTTGCCGTCCCAGGGTCTCACGGAGTGGTGGTCCAGCCTGGCTACCCGTGTCCAGCCTGCTGTGCTGCCTCGGGCAGGTGCTTTGCTTCCCTGGGCCCAGAGCCTCATCTGAAACCTCCCTTTTCGCAAGCATCTTCAGTGATCACGGGAGGGGCTGCTGGGAAGGAAAGGGGCCTTCCCATTTGTCAGGCCACTGGCACGCTGTGACAGTGTGATGCCAGGTGGGCTGTGCCTGGATACCGTGGCTTCTAGCAGTGCCCAGATCCAGCACAGATCACCTTGTCCTTCATGGAGACAACTGGAGGCTGGCATTGCTCTTCCTAATTGGTTTAGCTTTGTTTAGTGAGTATCTTCACTGGGCCAGGCACCTTGCCAGCACTTCAAATTCTGGTCCCTGTGAAGTGAGTGCTGTGGGTCCCATTAAACAGATATGAAAATCAAGGCTTTGAGAAGTTCAGGGATTTGCCCAGGACCAGTGACTCAGATGGTAAAGAATCCACCTGCCAATGCAGGAGACCCAGGTTAGATCTCTGGGTCAAAAAGATCCTCTGGAGAAGGGAATGGCAACCCACTCCAGTATTCTTGCCTGGAGAATCCCCATGGACAGAGGAGCCGGGTCACAAAGAGTCAGACACGACTGAGTGACTAACACTTTCACTTTCATGAAGTCAGTCACATGGGTCCCATTAAACAGATGTGAAAACCAAGTCTTAGAGAAGTTCAGTCCCAGGTCTGCCTCATTCTAAACGATGGCCCTTTGCCCTTTTCTAGGGTGACAAGGCATCCTGCAGAATGGTCAGCTGTGTCCTGGGGGTGTGGCCTTTGGCCTTTCCTCTCGGGGAAGCATCTTTTCCTTCCGGGCTGCTGTGAGAGAGTCAGGTGGAGTCAGGTGGAGCTGGAACTGCGTCCCATTGCACCCGGAGGGCAGCTGGCCGCAGCAGCTTTTTTCTCCTGTCCTTCCCAGCTAGAGCCAGCTAGTTTCCTGAAACTTGCTCACTCACCTTCCTTTGGGGCTTCCCTCATAGCACAATTGGTAAAGAATCTACCTGCAATGCAGGAGACCCGGTTCGATTCTTGGGTCGGGAAGACCTGCTGCAGAAGGGATAGGCCACCCACTCCAATCTTCTTGAGTGTCCCTGCTGGCTCAGCTGGTAAAGAATCTGCCTGTGATGTGGGAGACCTGGGTTTGATCCCTGGGTTGGGAAGACCCCCCTGGAGCAGGGAAAGGCTACCCACTCCAGTATTCCGGCCTGGAGAATTCCATGGACTGTATAGTCCATGGGGTCGCAAAGAGTTGGACACGACTGAGCTTCACTTCACTTTCACTTCACCTTCCTTTAAGAAAAACGGCACCATTTTTTCTGTAAAACAGTAATAGAAAATTCAGTTTACTCGGAAGAGTATAAAGCAAAAGAGTAGCTGCTGGCGCATCGTCCCTAGGCTGTCCCTGCCAACGCCTGGGAGGTGTGCCTTTCCCTGGGTTGGGAAGACCCCCCTGGAGCAGGGAAAGGCTACCCACTCCAGTATTCCGGCCTGGAGAATTCCATGGACTGTATAGTCCATGGGGTCGCAAAGAGTTGGACACGACTGAGCTTCACTTCACTTTCACTTCACCTTCCTTTAAGAAAAACGGCACCATTTTTTCTGTAAAACAGTAATAGAAAATTCAGTTTACTCGGAAGAGTATAAAGCAAAAGAGTAGCTGCTGGCGCATCGTCCCTAGGCTGTCCCTGCCAACGCCTGGGAGGTGTGCCTGCCTCCTCCTCACCCCTGTGTCCCCAGAATGCAGGGCCTGCTGCCGGCAGCTGCTCAACACATAGTTGTGATCAGATGCAAAAGATGAACAAATACAGTTCAGAAAATTGCAGTCACAAATCATATTTGTCCTTTGATGCTGCCTTTTTCACTCTTTACGACGCTGGCCTTTCTCCCTGTGGGGTTTGCCCTCACCGCCTGGATGTAATTTACCTGGCCCGTCTGTTGTGGCTGAGCGTTTCGTCGCTGGGAGGAACATCCAAGTGTTCGTCCAGAGACCGAATCTCTGCTTAGCTAAAGTGCATTCCTAGAAGGGGCGTTGTGGGGTCACAGGATGGAACAGAGGGAGCAACCTCCCCTTTCCCGGGTGTCTGGAAGATGCTTCCTGCTCCTCGAGCTGTAGGGGAGACACACGGCAGAGGCCGATTTCTGAGAAGCGCTGCGGTTGCAGGAGCTACTGCAAGGAGATCCAACCAGTCCATTCTGAAGGAGATCAACCCTGGGATCTTTGGAAGGAATGATGCTAAAACTGAAGGTCCAGTACTTTGGCCACCTCATGTGAAGAGTTCACTCATTTGAAAAGACCTTGATGCTGGGAGGGATTGAGGGCAGGAGGAGAAGCGGATGACCGAGGATGAGATGGCTGGATGGCATCACGGACTCAATGGAGGTGAGTGTTAATGAACTCCGGGAGTTGGTGATGGACAGGGAGGCCTGGTGTGCTGCGATCCATGGAGTCACAAAGAGTCGGACACGACTGAGCAACTGAATGGAACCGAGCGGAAGGAACCTCCATGCGAATTCTCCATAGTGGCCATACCACTTTACATTCCCACCAGCAGTGTAGGAAGGTTCAGAAGGTTGCCATTTTAAATCCTACTCCTTGATTTCTAAGAAGAGAGGCTGGAGGTTAAGTCAATCATCAGTGGACAATCATTTAACCAATTATGTTTATGAAGTATACCCTCCTCAGTAAAGCTCATAAAGGAGGGGGACTGGCAAGCTTCCAGGTTGTGGACCAGAAGTCTTCCACACACCCCTGTGCCACACCCCAAGCTCCTAGAGTATAGACACTCTTATTGGAAACCTCTCCCTATTTCTTTCTTCATCTGGCTATGGACTTTCATCTTTTGTAGGAAACTGGTAATCTAGTGAGTAGCCTGGTCCCCTAAGTTCTGTGAACTGCTCTAGCTAATTAACTGACCCCCAAGGAGTGGGGGGTCAGAACTTCTGCTGTATAGTCATTCATTCAGAAGCACAGGTGACAACTTGGACTTGTGACTGTCATCTGAAGCGGAGGCAGTCTCATGGGATGGAGACCTTGACCCGTGGCATCTGATACTTCCTCCAGGAGGGCACATGTAGGATGTCCAGTTGACATTTGAGATTTGCTTGGTGCTGTGGGAACCTGCCCCCCCCAGCCCCACTTCAGAACTGGGTACAGAATCTTGAAGAGCACCAGCTGAGTGTGAAGTCAGCACTTCTGTTGGAGAAGGTGGTATTGGCCTGGATTAATAAACACATGCCCCAGCCTTCTCAGAGCTGCACTCCACTCATATGCCAGGATTCTTTAGGCTCCTTCAAATTTCCAGCCCTGTAAATCTGAGATGACATGTTTCCTAGTCGGTCCCTTACAGTTCAAAAAGTTCAAAGAGTAAAGTATGCTTCGAGTTCAAATAGTAAAATCCAAGTTCTTTCACTGATAGTAAGAGAGAGGTTGTTATCAGAAAAAAAAAAATCTCCCTCAAACTCTGCCCTGGCTGTGTTTGCATAGTGCTTATGTGAGAGGTTTGCTAACCTCAGGTTTTGACAGCTGTCCCCCCAAACAAGCTCTGCATTAACCTGCAGCTGCAACCTAAGTGGCAGAAATCCAGGGCTGCCGTCAGCCCACCCTCCCCTCATTAGCTTCCCTTTATGCTCTTGCTATAGTCCACCTTGTCTTGCCCCAAATGCCTCCAGCCTCCCCCGCCCCACACCATTCTCAGACCCTGCCCTGTCTGCCGACCCCTCGGGTCTGCCTTGCCCTCTCTAGTTCAGCCCTGTTTGCCACCACCCAGCCACCTCCCCAGACAAGTCATTCATTACCACTTGGGCCTCCAGTGCTCTCTGCTCCCCAAACCCCAACAGCTGTTTCTTGCTCTGCCATCAGTTTCCAGTGTAATTATCCTTGCCGCTTGCTGTCACTCACTTAGGAACGTTTGCGTCATATCTGGCTTTGCAACCATCTGAACAGTCTTTTCGACTGCCGGTCTCCTTCCCCCTGCAACGGGAAGCTGGGGGGAGTTATTCACTGAATTAAAAGACTGTGCAAACTTGAGAGAAATCCAATTGCTTTCAATTTAGTGAAAATTCTAATGCCTGGAATATATGCAACCCCAATGCCAACTGTAATCTAGTTTTCTGAGGACCACTGTGCTTAGAATTTAGCCATTTAAAATCTGCACCAGGGCATAATCATTGGTAAAGACTTATGCCAGGGTAGCAAAGCTGTCAACATATATGAACATCTAAAATGCACATGACATGACTTATATGACAAGCGAAAATAAAAGAAAGATGAAGGTGACACTTCATTTCCATGAGTTCATTAATGTGGCCATTAAGGAAATCATTAACATAAAGAGTTTAATTTGGCATGAAGCCTGAACATAGAAAGGATTCAGTATTAGCTATTGTTATTATTGTTTCTTTAATTATTTCAAGACCACTGGAATAGTAAGTTAAGAAAATGCCCACCGTTAAGTACTCTGGGCTGGAAGAAGGGAAATAGAGATAGATGTATGTACACTGACCTGAAAATAAAATACAGTAAAAGATTTTTTTAAAAAAACAAGTCTTGTACTATTTTAAGTGTTAGTGAAGTTGTGGTGGGGCTGGCTAGAGACAAAGGAGTTTTGACTAGGGAGAAATTTTCCGCAGTGTTGGTTGCAGTATTAGTTTGTTAGGGCTGCTGCAAGGTTCCCTGGGTTGGGAGGATCCCTTAGAGAAGGAAATGGCAAGTGACTCCAGTATTTTTTTTTAATTCGTTCATTTTAATTGGATAATTTCTTTACGATATTGTGGTGGTTTTTACCATACATCAGTATGAATCATCAACAGGTATACATGTGTCCCCCCATCCTGAACCCCCTTCCACCTCCCTCTCCACTCCATCCCTCTGTGTTGTCCCAGAGCAATGGCTTTGAGTGCCCTGCTTCATGCATAAAACTTGCAGTGGTCATTTATTTTACATATGGCAATGTACGTGTTTCAGTGCTAATCTTTTAAATCATCCCTTTAGAGAAGGAAATGGCAAGTGACTCCAGTATTTTTTTTTAATTCGTTCATTTTAATTGGATAATTTCTTTACGATATTGTGGTGGTTTTTACCATACATCAGTATGAATCATCAACAGGTATACATGTGTCCCCCCATCCTGAACCCCCTTCCACCTCCCTCTCCACTCCATCCCTCTGTGTTGTCCCAGAGCAATGGCTTTGAGTGCCCTGCTTCATGCATAAAACTTGCAGTGGTCATCTATTTTACATATGGCAATGTACGTATTTCAATGCTAATCTTTTAAATCATCCCACCCTCGCCTTCTCCCACAGAGTCCAAAAGTCTGTCCTTTCATCTGTGTCTCTTTTGCTGCCTTGCGTATAGGATCATCATTTTCTAAATTTTGTATATATGCATTAATATACTGTATTGTGGTTTCTCTTTCTAACTTACCACTCTTCTTGCCTGGAAAACCATATAGACAGAGAAGCCTGGTGGGCTGTAGTCCACGGGGCCATAATAGTCAAACACAACTTAGCAACTAAACCACCTCCACCAACAAAGTTCTATGAACCAAGTGGCTTAAACTACTGTAACTTACTGTCTCACAGTTCCCGAGGTTACAAATATGAGATCAGAGTGTCAGTAGGCTGGTTCCCCCTGAGGTTGGAGAGGCTCTGTTTCGGGCTTCCGTCCTCCTCTCGCACATGGCTGTGCTCTCTTGTTTGTTTACATCGTCTCACCTGTGTCTCTGTCCAGATTCCCCCTTTGAATAAGGTGTCAGTCACATGGGCATGAGGAACCCACCCTACCGGAGTATGACCTCATCTAAACATAATACATCTTCAGTGACTCCATGTCTGAATAAACACTTGCTCCGAGTTTCCAGCGGTTAGACTTTATCCATGGGAATTCTGATTGGTTCCCCCTGAGGTTGGAGAGGCTCTGTTTCGGGCTTCCGTCCTCCTCTCGCACATGGCTGTGCTCTCTTGTTTGTTTACATCGTCTCACCTGTGTCTCTGTCCAGATTCCCCCTTTGAATAAGGTGTCAGTCACATGGGCATGAGGAACCCACCCTACCGGAGTATGACCTCATCTAAACATAATACATCTTCAGTGACTCCATGTCTGAATAAACACTTGCTCCGAGTTTCCAGCGGTTAGACTTTATACATGGGAATTCTGAGGGTGACACAGTTCAACTCATAACAATTGGTAAGACACATAACAAAATGCTTAAAAATAGACAAAGCTGCAGATAGCAATTCCAAGTACACACAATACATGGGTAATAGTTATCAATTGTATTTTTTAACTGAGAAATATGGAAATATTTTAAATAGCCAGTAATAGGTATGTGATTGTCATTTTTAGTATATGCATTCTAGTGAAATGTTATACAACCCTCAAAAATATATTTAAGATATTTACAGTATATTGTTAAAAAATCAGATATACTTATTGGATTATGTGAAATAAGTATAATTCTATATAAAATTAGTAACATATCTGGGAAATGGAGTTTTGAGAATTACAATAATTAAATACTAATAACTGTTTTTGTAATTTCCAAGTGTTCTGCAATTACGTTACGTTAAATTGTTTTTATAAAGTGATATTTTAAAGTATATTTTTAAAGACACAATGCATCATTAAACTGTTTTCAATCTTACCTAGGTTTCTGTTTATAAAAATCTGTATACCTCATGAAATTCTATTAAAATAGATTCTTATTTTGATGAATGCCAATTTATTTTGCTGAATTTGTAGACTGTTTTTATAAAGTGATATTTTAAAGTATATTTTTAAAGACACAATGCATCATTAAACTGTTTTCAATCTTACCTAGGTTTCTGTTTATAAAAATCTGTATACCTCATGAAATTCTATTAAAATAGATTCTTATTTTGATGAATGCCAATTTATTTTGCTGAATTTGTAGACTGTAAGAAATGATAGATGTACTTTGTTTTTGCTTGTTTCACTATGTATGAGTCACACTGCTGTGTAATTATAATGTTACAACTTTATCTGATGCAAACAAAATTAGCTGCTATGGACCCATTTATGCAAGTAACATTTTTTGTTTTTTTGGTTTAATGTTTTCTTAATGCCAGGACCAGTGCTAGACTCCTCAGGGTGCAGAAATACAAGATCCATATTATCAAGTCAAAAGAATATGGAAGGTGATGTAAAAAATATTTTAGTGAAAATTTAAATGTGTGTTCCTTGTGGTGAGGGCTTGGGCAAAGGGATTTTAGTTCACCCTAGCCTAACCAGCTGTATTTCTTTTATTGATGAAAGCTGTCTATAATGTGTTTAGGTTTCCATTTATGATACACTAGAAGTGTATTAAGACTTAGCTATAAGTTATTGGCATTTTCACTCTGTTTTAGTTTGACAGCTTGAGTGGAATAAATAGTTAAAATGGTCCATTGCTTTTCTGTGGATGGAGGTAATAATTTTACACAGACTGAAGCTAATGGTGATACTGAGAAAAATTATCTTTTTTGTGACTGTTGTGTTGGGATAGATGGGTGGTGTTTGAACCTTAATAGAACTCATGTAATTTCTTTCCACTGTCTACCCAGATGAAGATGATATCATAAACAGATGAACTATGAGTCAACACAAGACTCAATTTCCTGCAGAATACTTGAAATAACTGTGTTTCAGAAGCCCGGGAGAAGGGTATCTCCTGTATACAAGAAAATTTTCCTGGTGATTAATGCTACAACATTCAGGAAAACAGATTGTTTGCCTCTTAAAAAAAAAATGAACCCAAAACTTTCAGCAGCCTATAAACCTCTTTTTCAAATACCTCATTTAACTATTGGTAGAAAGGAGAAAAAACATGGCTGTGATAGGTGATTGTATCCTGGACCCTTGCCTTTGGTTTTCAAAATGTATGAAGATTCTCTCTTTCTTTGAAAGAACTTGAGTAGGGTCAGAACTAGGTACACAAGTACGTATGTCACTCTGTGTAACTGGTTCCCAGGCACAGCCACCCAAGTTGCATGTGAGTAGTGCACACTTGTTTAACAGTCTAGACAGTGGTTCTTAACAGGATTTGGGGGCATGGGCCCCCCAGTGGCCATTTAGTGATGCCTGGAGACTTTTTAGATGTCATCCTGGGGGCTGCTACCAGCCTCGAGAGAGTGGAAACTAGGAATATTGCTCAACAGCCTGCAATGCACAAGGGAGCCCACTACAAGAAGGGGAGTTATCCTATTCCAAATATTAACAGTGCTGAGGTTAAGAAAGCCTGATCTGATATTTTATTTACACCATGCCAGTGGTTGTTTCCTTCTAAATAATCAAATATGGCATTAACTAATTAAAAAGCTGGACAGTTGGAGGAGCCTTCAGCCTTTTACCTGAAGACAGAAACATCATGGATCCCACTCATAGGAGCTGAAAAGCTAAGTTTTCCTTCAGTCGTTCTTAATAGTGGTGCAATGACTCAGCACAGGGGACTACTGTGGTCCACGTTCAATTCTGAATTGAAAAGTGTTTAAAGGTCAAGGTAAAAAAAAATTAGTGATATTTTAAATATGAAACAGGGAGGAGTCAAGGTTAATGATGCCTCTCACAGTCACTTGCAATATTTCTTGGTGACAGAGATGGTGTTTAAATATGACACCTGTAACGATATAGTGGCCCCACACTGTCATGGGAGAGCAAGCTTGAATCCACCGTTAGTTGGGTGGAGAGCTACCAGTCTGTAATATAGAGGAAAAAAAATCTGGAAAACCCTTTATTCTCCTATTTTTATAGAGAGGCCTGTGATGGATGCCCTTAGAAATTCCTTCCTTTAAAAGTTTCTGTTACTAAACCAATTAGAGCTCCCAACACCAGAAGGCTTTAGAAGTGTTTTTGAGTATTAATCTTTCTTGGGGGTTTTCTGCTTATGCCAGATTAGATAACATGGTAAATGGATTGAAACGAATAAATCCAGAACACATTTGCATTAGTGTGTTCTATTTCCTAGAAATGTTTCCTTGGTTAATTGTTAGATAGCCCACGGTAAGCGAGTTATTAATTAATTGCTAGAAAATGTAGTGTTTATATTACTTTGGTCTTTAATTGGCTACAACTTTTCTTTCTCATTAAATGCTAATTTAATTGTTTAAGTAAACAAGGCCATTAGAACAGTAGTCAATTCTTTGGAAAAACTGTTTAATGAAATACAAATTTCACTTATAATTATAAATCAATTTTTCTATAATAAATAGAGCTCAGAGTTGGATTTATTTTTAATTATGGAAGTTGAACAGTCTGTTTCTAAAAACCGATGTTCCTAAAACTCCTAACTTTGCTGAGAATGGTTAAGTTTCTTATGGTACTAGTGTGTATGTTTTTAGATAATGTTATTTGTTCAGAAAATGAGTGAACTGTTAAAATAATCGTTTATCTGTAAGCTCTAATTTAGAAGTGGCCTGATTGATAGAAACTTTAAAAATAAGCCAGTCTCTCTTTTGAAAGTAGAAAGTTCCAGATGAAATTGAATGTTATTACTTTTACCCATCATAAGGAGAAGTTCTTTCTGAAGTACCCTTTGGATATTTCTCCAACTCACGATGATTTAGAAGGGACTATTTTCTGCAGCCATATGCCTATTTAAAAAAACATTTTACTTAAATTCTTTATTTCTAACATGACCCCGTATTACTGAGTAGTACTTCTCCCATCATGGATTCTTAATGTTAATGAAAAATTCAACGAAGTAACTTTTTAAGTCTTACTGACTTTATTTGATGATTCATCATCATCATATCATCAACTCTAACAAATAAAAAGGAGCTTTGAGGAGCTGTGCAAAGTGAAAACCATTTACAAGCAGAGGAAGAAGGCAGTTACTCTAGACAAAACACAGGTTGGTTATTGCAGGGTTACTGTCCTTTAGGGAATGGCAGGGGGGTTATCTGGCAGATTGCCTACTAGTGTTGATCATGAGATTTCTGTGGACTGGTTTAAGATTCATTTATGAGAAAGCCCAAACTGTGATTATCTCTGTGTGTGATTGTCTCAGTGTGGCAACATAGGGCTGAGGGTAAGTGACATCATTTTGGTTCTGTTCTGTTTTTTTAACAATCCACCCCCCCCCCCAACTTCCACCCTGCCATTGTTGACCAGACTCTCAGATTAACTAAGAGATGTGATCAAAATTTAAGGCCTCAGCCCTACCCCCAGCTATTGCACTGGAGTTCTCAGTTTGTGCTCAGTCAGGTCACAGGGTCAGGTTCACATTCTTTAAGTCGGTCATTCGCTTACCTTTTCCTTTTCTGAAGCTCTAGTCTCAGGGTGATCATTTGTTTTGGTCAGCTATGAACATGCATTTAAAGCTTTAAAAAAAAACAAATTAAAGATGATAGCCGTGGAGGCCAGTAACATTTGAAATTCTATAGATCCCACATGAGGTTTGTAGAAAGCCTTGACACAAGTGCCCTGGGTTTGGGGGCGCTAAGAAGAGGCAGGGAAATGGGTGCTCAGAGTTAGGGAGTCTGATACCGGAGAGAGGAGGCTCTTGATTGCAGAGAAACTGAGGCTTTGGAAATCAAGGAGAACTTCATAGCAGGCAAAACCACGATGGTCAGCACTGCGGACAATCCGGCAGTCATCTGGAGACTGGGTGTCCTACCCTGCCAGTGCCTGAGGTGTGTGAACAGTGAAATTACCTTCCCAGGTCAGAACAAGGCAAAAGGTAGACAAAATAATCGTGACACCTTTCTGGTGTAAGAATTAGGAAAAGAAAGGAGGAGGAATGAAAAGAACTAGTCTTGACCCAGATGCTTAGGGTGATGTCGTCTATCTCCAGGTAGGCTGTTTCTCTTCCTTGTCATTTGATTTTGCGGTCTCCAGACTTTGCTCAGAACCAGATGTCAGGTGGAGCCTTCACCAGATGTCTAGTGTGCCCCTAAGGTTTAATGCCTTGTAACCTGGCAGTGCTGTCAGTGGCCAAGAGTAGCCAGGAGTGTCCATTCCATGAATTTCACCCTTGCAAAAGCCCAGGTAACACAGTAACTGCAAATTAATAACAAAAGACTTAAAATACTCCTGGTTAAAGATATGACTGAGAGTTCATTATAACATTATACATTATATTCAATGTAACATTTTAAGATAACAACTACAGTTATGACTGACAGGATATCAGAAAATGTCAGATTTCTGGGGGTCTTACACAATTTCTGAATCATATTCTAAATATACATCTGTACATAAGATGTATAGCGTCATTTTGATAATACTTCCCATGTAATTTAACATATTAATAAACTTAATTATTTCTAATATTTTACCAGAGACAAATCATTTAAAATTTTCCAGGGGTAATCTTAAAATTAGTTTGGGATAAAAAATTGAGAATTTGGTTTCTCACAAATACTAGTGAAAAATTTAAGCCATCAAAACAGGTAACTTTAACTTATTCCATCTTTAAGAAACAAAATTTAGATCCAACTGTTATTTTATAAACTAGCGTTTTGTATTATCATACCTAATCTCATATTTAAAATTTTGGAAAGTGTCACAAGGTCTGATTATTTGGTTAAATAGGATTACAGGTCATTATGAAATAATACTTCTTTATCTATTTAACCAAAGTGACAATAGAAAACAAAGGCAAACACACTTGACTATCCAGTTGTGAATTAAACTTGCCTTTTTTAATTTGAGGAGATCCAGTTTTCTCAGGCTATCAAAGACCTGACAAAAACAACACAAAGCACAGTAAACCTGGGTAAGATACAAAGTCTCTGCTGTCCAGGCAGATTCCATAGAGTTAAGGAAATTGTTACAATGTGTTATCAAATCAGGTCAGAAGTCAGAGAAAACTTTGAACAGACCATCAGATCTTAATTTTATATCAACATGCTTTTGATATTATAACTCATTTTTTAAAAATCGATTCCAGTCTTAGCCAGCTTGACCCCACATAAAATTCCTTGCCCAGGATGCCTTTTGCACAAATCTCCTACAATATTTTATATCCATTTAGGTTTTGTCCTGTGTTTTGTTTCCTCATTCTGCAAACACTTATTTTAATTTCCTCGCCTACTTTTACGTACAAAGTTGTTTCCTTTCACCCCCATTTGTTAATTTTTTATTGGAGCAATGTCAGTTTCTATGGTACAGCAAAATGACTCCGCTGTGTGTATATCTCCATCCCCGCCCTTTGGGGCTTCCTCCCCGTTAGGGTCCGCAGAACGTTAAGTTCCTGCGCCTTAGTGTGTCCTCATTAGTTATGTGTTATTCATAGTATCATAGTGTATACACGTCAACCCCAATCTTCCTAATCTTCCTTCCTGCCCCCCTGCCCCCTTGACCTCCATATGTTTGTTCTCTACATCGGTGTCCTTATTTCTGTTTGGCAAATAAGATTATTTATACGATTTTCCAGATTCCACACATTGCATTAGCATACGATGTTTTGCTCTGACTGACTTCGCTCTGTATGACACGCTTTAGGTCCATCTGGATCTCTACAAACGACCCACACTCAGGTTGGCAGGTGACCTGTCAACCTATCCCATTCCGAGACCAACTTATCCTAGCTCAGGAATCTTACAGTTTGGTAAGTACTTTTTTATGAACTCAATCCGGGCCTGCCAGCTGTGCAGCTGTGGCTTCCCAGAGGCCTGTCATGGTAGAACTATTATCGCTTTATCTCTTGTGCACACTGGCAGAAAACGTAGTAACTAAGAAACGGATTACTGCTGATGTCCACAGTCATAAGAGGCGTTACTGCAGAGTGGCCAAGCAAAAGTAGTTGCATACCACCAGACGTTTCCACAAATGTAGACTAACCAAGGCTTGAAGATTCAGGTTCCAGACGGGACCGTCTGCCAGCTCAAGGTGACCATCAGGCTCTGCCCTGGGAGCATGGGCTAACCCGGGGCTGCAGACGAATGCTTGGTTAGGGCCTCCCAGCAGTCCCATTAACCCAAGCCTGGAAGGCCATTTAGGTTGGGAGCTCAGTGCAGAAAGGGCAGAACTTGGATTTGAGAGGAACATAACCCAGTTTCTTGGAAATCATGAAAAAGAGAACAGAAAGATTTCGTGGGTACCAATATCTGTGTTTCTAGTTGTTGCCTTGCCAAAGCTGTCCAAAGTCAGTGGCCTTTGGATCCCATTGGCACCTTTAGACCTCTTGGCTTTATTAAGTGATTCATAAATTGAGCAGCATCCAACCTAGCAGATAGAAGCTCTGAGGAACTTGGGAAATGAAGGAACTTTATAGACAAAAGGGAGCAGGGACAAGGAGCTATACTAGGCAAAACAAAGCAGTTGGTGATTGCAAACTTTCTTTCCTTTATGGGATGGAAGGCCTCTCTGATATGGAAGGCCCTTGATCGACTGGTTGAAGATTCTCTTTCTGAGAGAGCTGAAACTACAATTAAGTCAAGCCCCACTTGGTGATGTGGGGCTTTGAGCATAAAACTTGGACTCCATTTTAGGCGGCTGTTTTACCATTAGATGTTAATTGAATTAAATAGCTAAATGAAAGAGCCCATGCTGCTTGCTATGAACATTATATATGCTTGCTTTGTCCCATAAGCCAGAAAGCTAAATTTATAAATTAAGTAAAACATTTCTTTCAGGGCATCTTATATAAAGCTAGAATTACATCTGAAGTTTTTGCTAAAGGATCTAAATTTATTTTCCGAAAGCGCTGGATTAGCCCAGAAGTATTTAGGCCAGACAGTTTTGCACGAGTGTGACCACTAACAGTGCTGAAATTCTGTACAAGTTTTTCTATATCTGCTTCCCCTTCACTCCAGGAAAGTACACGATGTTCACATTATCCAGAGAGTTCACTAAGCTGCTCAGTTCTGTTTGGAGCAATCCGATCTTAAGAACCTCTAAGAATGAAAAAGGAAAAGAACTGCCTCAAAAATCTCTTGGGAACCTGGAAAAAAAAGAAGGTAGATCCCAGAGAGAGAGATACCTTGGGAAAACAGGGCACAGTGGTACATTTTAGAAATATTTCTGAAAATTTATGTTAGAAAGATGAATATTATTCACTCTCAGTTTCTAATGCATGACAGGAAAAGTATAGAAAATAATAAAATGACAATGATGATAATGAAAGATTAACATTATGTTAAGTGTGGACAGATGAAGGCACATAGGTCCCTAAAACCGAGAATGATAGTGGGGACACTTAAACAGGTTGGTTGTGGCATTGCAGTAATGGAGAATTCTAAATGTCTAACCATATGTTTTTGGAAAGTTAAAAAGAACACAGTAAAATCCTGGGAAAGGACATTGAAGAAAGAGCTCTTTTCGAAAATGGTGGGTGTCGAAATCATATTTTATAGCTATGGTCTTGAGAGCTGTCTGTCTGGTTCTAGCACAGAAATATCCAAATGCTAGCGGGAAAAACCAGAAGTTATTTAAAATCCTGACCATTCATTGGAATTTATCAAATGAAAAGAGTATAAGAAGATGACATTCAATATATGATGTTGAGACAGCTGGCTTTGTGGACAAAAGTTAAATCCACATACTATGGAACATAATATCTCTAAGAACTAAAAAACAGAAATGTGAGAGATGTTTAACCAAAAAAAAAAAAAAAAAACCCCCACAAGATATATAGGGGCCAAACTGACAACTCCATAAAAATTTTAAAATTCCCTTAACTAAAAACACAATATATAATAGCCAAATGATAAACTGAGAAGACCATGTATGATAAACAATGAATCAATAGCCTTATTTTTATAAAGCAGGTTTCCTAAAGATGGTTGGTCTCAGAAATCCTCAACTACTTTTAGTAATTCTTGAGGACTCCCCCAGAAGCCTTTTCCTTTTGTGGCTTAAATATTTACTATTTTGGAAGTTAAATCTGAAACACCTTAAATTATTATTTTTAACACATTTAAAAGTAACAATACAGTCATTAGCTATGAACAGAAATAATGTATTAAAATGTTTTTGCAAAGCAAAAAATATATAAATATAAAAACACCATGATTTTGTATTTTACTAATTCTCATAATTCATATCTGTTTCTACATTCAATCTGTTGTAATAGCCCACATCATGTGGTCTCTGTAACCACAGGTGAAAAATATAAAAGGACAGGGAAACTCCAGAAATTACAGCCTCAGTATCATCAAGAACTGGAACCAATACCATCAAATACCCATATTCAGACTTACTCATTTGGCAGCAGTTGGTGGCATGCAGAATGCTAGTTCACAGACCAGAAACTGAACCTGCACACCATGCAGTGGAAATGTGGAGTTTTAACCATTGGACCTCCAGGGAAGCCACACCTACAGACTTTAAAAAAGTGAATAATCATAGGCAGGAAGAAGCATGATGGCTTACCATTTTAAGCCACCATTGCACATGTGTTGATTTACTGGTACTGAGTGAAGTCTTTTTCTTTTAATGCTATACTGCCTTACTACGTTTAAAAATACTCATTCTGGTAGTTCCCAGTTTTATTATTGATCAGTCTAGTTTTTATATCATTTACATTTAAAATTTTTCTGCTCTTATTATGATGGTATCTGCTAATCCATATTAATGGTGTTTGACAATATTGAATGAAAACAGATCAAAGTCTCTACAACTGAGCAGCTCCACCTTGGCTGCAATACCACCACACTCTTCTGAAGAAGATGAAAAAAAGGTAAACCTGTGTTTCAGAGCCCTTTTGGTGACAGTGATGTGCTATGAGCAGACTCCCTCTCCCAACCGCCTTTTCCTCCTATGTTTGCAGATTAATATTAAGAAGAAGCTGCAGTGAAGGGGGAGAGAGATTGAGGGAGAGAAAGAGGAAGGAAGAGAGCAACAGGGAGAAAGGGGAGAAAAGGCAAAAAGGGAAGGAAGAAGAGAGGATTGAAAAGAAGAAGAGAGAGGAAGGAAAGGAAGGAGAAAGACACAAGAGAGAGAAGAAGACAAGACAAAGATTATAAAGAGTGAGTCAGAGAGAACAGACAGAAGAGAAAGATGTGAGAAGGAAGGACATGGAGAAGGAGAGAGCAAGAAGAGAGTGGAAACAAAGGGAGGAGGAAGGGGAAATAAAGGGGGGGCGATTAAGGGACAGAGAGGGAGGCAAAAGAGAGAGAAACAGGGAGAGGTGAGGAAGGAAAAGGAAAGGAAGAGAGGTGAGAAAAGGAAGAGAGACAGGAAGGAAGGAGAAGAGAAAGAGGGAAAGGAAAGAAGGAAGAGAGCTGAGAAAAGGAAGGGAAAGAGACAAGGAAGAGGGAGAAATAAACTGGGAGAGAGAAAGATTAAGAGACAGATGGAGAGGGGAAGAGAAGGGAGAAAAGGAGAGAGAGACGAAGGGAGGGGCAGAGAGAAAGGAAGAGAGGACAGGAAGAGAAACTGAAGGCAGAAGGAAAGAAAAAGGGGGGAGATGGAAGAGGAGAAGGAGACACGAAGGGGGAAAGAAAGGGAGAGAGGAAGGAAGAGGGAGAAGAAATGAAGGCAAGAAAGAGAGGGAGAAAGAAGACACAGAGGGAGGAAGGAAGGGGATAGAGGAAAGAGATACAGAGGAAGGAAGAAGGGGCGAGAGAGGAGAATGATGAGAGAGACGGAAGAAGAGACAGAGACAGGGTGAGAGAGAGAAAGGAAGGGAAAGAAAGCAAGCAATTGAGGGAGAGGGGAGAGAGGAAGAAGAAAGGGAGAGATGAGAAAGAGAAACGAAAGACAAAGAGCAGAAGCAGAGCAGGGTGTGAAGGAAGGAGGGAAGGGAGAGAGGAAAGCAGCAGCAAGGGAAAGAGAGGGGAGAGAAATAGGAAGGGATGGAGAGAAAAGTGAGAAAGGAAGGAGAAGAGAAGGCGAGGAGGGAGAGAGGGGAAAGGAAGGGAGAGGTGAGAAAGGAGGAGAGAAAGTGGAGAAAAAGAGATGGAAATAGAGAAAAGAAAGGCGCAACAGGAGAGAAGGGCAGAAGAGGGGCAGAGAAAGACAAAGACCACAGGAAGGATGAGGGAGAGAGAAAAGCATGGGAGAAAGAATAGAAAATAGGGAGGAGTGGAGAAGGAAGGGAGAGATGGATGAGAAAAAGAAGGAAAAGGTGGGGAAAGAGCAAGGAAGGAAGGGAGAAAGAGATAAAGACTGGGAGAAATAAGGACTGAAAGGATGGAAGAAAGGAAAGGAGAGACAGAGAAAGACTGAGAGAGGAGAGAAGAGAAAATGAAAGGGGGGCAAAGAGAGAAGGCAAGGAAGGGAGGAAGAGGGGAGAAAGGAAGGAAGGGTGGCATGAAGAGCGAAACACACAGAGTGAAAAAGTGATCGAGCAAGGGAGGAGAGAGGAGAGAAAGACACAGGAAGGAAGGATGGATGAATAAAAAGAGAAAGAGGGAAGGGAGAGGAAGAGGGAAATAGAGACAAAGGAAGAGAGGAGAGAGAGAAGAAAGAAAATGAAGGGAAAGTAGGGATGGATGGAAGATAGAGGAGAAAAAGAGGCAAAAGGAAGGGAGAGGGATTGAGTAAGAGATTAAGGGACAGAGATAAAGAGGAAGGAGGAGAAAGAAAAGAGAACAGGAGAGATGAGAAAAGGGAAGGAAGGGGAGAACAGGTAATGAGAGAAGCAGACACAGATACAATGAAAGGAGAGAAGGAATGAGGGAAGAAGAGAGAGGAAGGGAGTGTTGCAGGGAGAGAGAAGAAACGGGAAGAGAGAAGGGGAGGGATGAAGAGAAAGAAGAGACTGAAAGAAGGAAAAAGGTGAGGGGGAGAAAGAAGACAGGGTAGGAAGATGAGAGGAAAGAAACAGGAAGGTAGGAAGGGCAAGAGAGAGGATCAGAGAGAGCAGGGAAGAGAGAGAGGAGGAGGAGGAGAGGCAAGAGGAAGGCAGGACGGGACAAACAAAGACAGCAGAGTCAGGGGAGGGTCTGAAAGAGAGAGGGAGGGATGGGAGGAACCCGGGGCAGAGAGGAAGCAAGGGAAAGAGAAGGAGAGAAGGAGAGGAGGCGAAGGAATGGAGAGAGAGGGGTAAAGCGAGAAAGAAGGGAGGAAGCCAGGGAAAGGAAGAAAAAGGGAGGGAGATGAGAGAGGAAGGAAGGGAGAGAACAGTGAGAGAAAGAGGCAAGGAAGGAAGCGAGGAGAGAAAGAAGGGAGAAAGGAAAGAGAAGTGTGCCAGAGATCAAGAGGAGAGGGCAGGAGAGAGGAGAAAGAAAAGGGGGAATCAGAAAAACAGAAAAGAAGGACGAGGGAAAGAATGCAGAGAAAACAAATGAAAGGAAGAGAGGGATGAGAAAGAGAAGAAAAAGACAGGTGCGGAAAGAGAGGAAGGAAGGAAAAGGGGCAGATAAGAGAGATTTTAAAAGTGAGAGAAGTACAGAGAAAGAGTGAAAGTATGGAAGGAATAAAGGATAATAGAGGCGAGAAAGAATAGAAAGGCTGAAACAGAATAGAGAAAGAAAAAAAGGATGGGAGGAAGAGCAAAAGACACAGGGAGAGACACTGAAAGGAGAGAAAGTGATTGAGAGAGAGAAGCAAAAGAGAGAGACAGAGGAATAGAGAGAAAGGAAGAGAAGATGGGAGGAGAAAGGAAGGGAGAAAAAAGAGGGAGAGATGGAGGAGTAAAGGGAGAAAAAGAAAAACCGAGGCAAGGGAGAGAAAGAAAGAGAAGAGAGGGAAGAGAGAAAGGAAGGGAGAGAGAGAAGAAAGGAAGGGAGAGGGGAGAGAGAGATAGGGAAAAGGAAGGAAGAGAAAGGAAGAGGTGAGAAAGAGGAAGGCAGAAAGAACAAGAGGAAGGAAAGGAATGGAGAAAGAGAGGAGAGGAGAGGGAGGGAGAGAAGAGAGACAGTAAAAGAGAGGAGAGAGAGGGATAAAGCGGAAAGAAAGATGACCCAGAGTGGATCACATACCTGGATCCTGAGCAGACCCCGTCCCGAGGCTGGGCTGTCCTGGGGCTGAGGGAGCCGGGGCGATGCACACTGACCTGAGCACCGGCACTCCCGCACCCAGCCAAGCCCAACACCTCCAAAGATGGTGGAGCAAACTCACTGGTCTCCAAGCCTCCCTGTGGTGGGGTGCCCACTCCCAGCCGCCTTCCTTAGGGCCGCCCCAGCACCCTCAGCACAGCACTTCTGCAGGGCTTGGGATTTGTCTGAGGGTGGAGGTGGGAGAGCTAATGAGATACAAGCCTCTTGGCTGTTTGTTCAGGCACTTTCCACTGGAATTTACAATCGCACAATAGGACTTTCTCTAAGGCTCTAGGTGCCCAAGTTACCAGAATGGGGCGTGAGGAAGTGCTGCCGCCTTGTGGATGCCTCGTGCAACTACAACCTGAAAACGCGCTTTCAAATGGGCACTCCAGTGTCTCAAGGCCAGTGGGGCTGTAAATGACCCCTGCCCTCCAGAAATGCCCTGCGGGAGGTAATTCAACCCAAGGCCAGTCTCATGAAGCCAATTTCAAGAGCTAAATTATCCTCACACACTTCAGGAAAAAAAATGCCATGAAAAGATGTTCATCATCCCTAATGACTGGAGAAATGCAAATCAAAACGAGATAGCCTGAAGCGCCAGTCATTAAAAAGTCTGTATACAATAAATGCTGCAAAGGCCTGAAGAAAAGAAAACCACACTGTGAGTGGGAATGTCCATTGGTAACATGCACTATGGAGAATGGTATGGAAGTAAGTGTAAGCTGCTCAGTCGTGCCTGACTCTTTAGGACCCCGTGGACTGCAAGCCCACCAGGCTCCTCATGAGATTTTCCAGGCAAGGATACTGGAGTGGGTTGCCATTTCATTCTCCAGGGGATCTTCCTGACCCAGGGATCGATCCCAGGTCTTCTGCACTGCAGGCAGATTCTTTACCAATTGAGCTACAAGGGAAGTTCTGACAAAACATGGTCCGGTATGGAAGTTCCTTTACAAAAAAAACAGAGCTATCATGAGATCCAGCAATCCCACTCCTGGGTAGGGGAGTGTTGGAGAAAACCATCCTTCCAAAAGATACCTGCACCCAAGGTTGCTGCAGCACTATTTACAATAGCCAAGGCCTGGGAACAAAACTGGGAAATGCTCCGGTTCCCTGTGTTACATATTTACTTAATCATGTTTCCTTTTTCTCCTCCAGGATGCACAGAAAGACTGCGTTCCTACAGCCTCCCTTGCAGTTAGGTTGGAGCAAATGGAACTGGGTTCTGGGTAAAGGAATCAGGGAAATGCCTGCCCGTACAGCTTTACCCTTTCCTTGCGGTAACTTTTGGGGCCAGTTGTTTCCCATATCCCTTTATGGAAAATTCCTGGATCCCCGAGTCACCATGTAGAGGAAAGCTGCCGAGGAAAGCACATGAATTAAACCTGTGAAAGATCAACCTTTGTTAAGTTAAATACACTCAGAGGTGTATTTGCTGCTGTCAGAACTAACAGACAACTCAAGAATAAGTATCTTAAATACCATATGATGTAACTTACCTGTGAAATCTAAAATATGACACAAGTGGGTCTGTAAAACAGTCACATAGAGAGCAGTCTTGCAGTTGCCAGGGAGAGGGAAGGATGGGATTAGCAGATACAAATCACTATGTATAAATATATGTTTTCACAGAGTGGATAAACAAGGTCCTACTGTATAGCACAGGGAACTGTACTCAATATCCCATGATAAGCCATAATGGAAAAGAATATACGTGTAACTGAGTCACTTTTCTGAATAGCAGAAATCAACACAACAATGTAAATCAACTATATTCCAATAAAATTTTTTTTAAATGAATGAATGTCATAATGTCTGTACACATCTTGGCCAAAAAGATCATAGCTAAGTCCTCTGCCAGCAGCTCGGTGTGTGATCATAAATGCAACACTTACCTCTTTGGGGTCTCCCAGAAATATTTGAGGGGATAGTCCAAGAAGAGTTCATTGCCCGCAATCACATGAATGGAACCATTATTTGTTATTTTTTTTTAATCATAAGACGTAATCTTTTTTGGTGATGTCACAGGCCTGTAAATTGGGATTTTACTTGTGCAAAATTAAAAAAAAAAAAAAAAAAAGCTGAAATCAGCAGCCAGGTCCAAAAATGATCAGCACAGTCAGCCCCTTGCAAAGCTCTGCTTCCGTGTGTCTCAAGGGGCTTGTGATCTTGGTGCAGCTATATAGCGCTAAGCAAATAAAGTGCTTACATTTCTGGCAAGTTAGAGGAATCTGTCCCAGAGTGACTCACTCCCACAAATGAGAATCTACCTCCAACCTATGCCTTGAGGAAGGACTCTGACACTTATGTCACGTCAAGCCCATATTTACTCACGTGGTAATCAGCCGACATATCCCTGGAAACAATCCAATTAAGCAGTTGTATGAAAAATACGCAAAGAAAGAATGGTAGCCTGTGGAAATTGCATCATCATGTATGACAAAAAGGCCGTACACTCTTAACTATTCACAATTATTCAGATACCCCTCCAGGGGTGTAAACTAGCAATCATTTAGTTTGGGTATGAGGAAACCTTTCATCTGTATTTACAACTACTAGCTTATTTCCTAATTTTAAACAGAAAATAATCATAGCAACATGATTGCATATTCCCAACCAAACTTGTGTGATTTATCAAAAATATGAAGCGCGACCTCTTCATCTTTCTCCATTTGAACTGATAAAAGCCTCAGAACAAATCCAGTGGTCCACATGTGGTTCCAGTCCATTACTCTGCCTACCTTCAAAATAAAGCAAACTAAATTTTTTATTGTGTAGTGCTAAGGGAAATACTCCCCCGACTAGAGAACCCACACCTTTGAATTATTCATAGATTTCTCATTTCAAAGTCTATTATAACTCAGGGTGCCTCTGGGAGTTAGACACTTCATTTATAACTTTGATCGGCCTTCTGCACCTCAGCTATGGGGAAATGTGGCCTTAAATAAAGATAATTGGTATTAATGCCAAACTGAGTTTATATTTCCTATAAAAGAAAAGGATGTAAAGTCAACACAAATATGATCAACCATTTTTTAGAATATTTTAGGAGCACAGTTTGTTTAAATTGTACATGTTCTGGGGCAAATGTGAAATACTGAAATGCTTTACAAAATGGGCATTTAGAAGGTGAGAGAATGAAAATATAAGAAATATTTCTCCATAGTTTATTTGATATTAAAAGTAGCATTCCCTACCAATCAGTGAAGGAGGGTTTCCTTTTCTCCACATCCTTTCCAGGATTTGTTTGTAGATTTTTTTGATGATGTCCTTCTGACCAGCGTGATGTGAAACTTAGCTGTGGGCTGGGAGGTGAGCGGGAGACTCAGAGTGAATATATATGACTCACTTTGTCATACGGGGAACCAACAGAACACAGGACAACAACTGTAAAGCAATTATCCTCCAATGTAAAAAAAAAAAAAATTTTTTTTTTTAAAAAGAAAGTAGCATTTCCTAAATCCTTGTTTTCAGAAATGACCTAACATTAGCAAGGTTCTAGGTGAAAGCCATCCATGAGACAAGTCAGTTTTGCAAAAGTCACCTACCTTTGACATAAAAGTGCTTGTCTTTTCTGCTGTTGACATATTCTTCCTTGCTTGGAGGTGATGAAATAAAATTTTAAGGTGGGACAAGGAAATTCAAACATAAAATTCTCTGTGTCCATCTGGGCCTCCTCTCTGTGGCCCTGGTGAGCACCCACACTAACCAGACCTTCTCAGAGATGGAACTGCCTGATGGACCAGAAAGATACTGTCTTTTCCTTTCTTCTGACGCAAGCAGTGTAACTTCTTAAAAGAACAGCATTAGGGGTCATGGTGACTTGCTACTCGCTCTGTCCCTACTTACCTGGATTATAGGGCTTCCCACATGGTTTAGCAGTAAAGAATCTGCCAGCCAGTGTAGGAGATGCACAAGACTCGGGTTCAATCCCTGGGTCAGGAAGATCCCCGGAGAAGGAAATGGCAACCCATTCCCGTGTTCTTGCCTGGAGAATCCCATGGACAGAGGAACCTGGCAGGCACAGTCTGTGGGGTCACAAGAGAGTCAGACACAATTTAATGACTAAACAACAAACGACCACCTGGTTTCCATGTATCCCTGGTGGACTTGATGTAAGATACTGGTGTATCCTTTTGATGTATAGTCATTTCTCTCGAAAATCTATGCACCTTTATCTTTGACTTGTAAATGGGTGAAACAGTTCTCAGATCTTTCTGAGACTGTGTCTCTTTGGTCATAATCCTCAGTTGAGTTCAGAAGAAATTCTCTTTTTCCTTACCTTGATTGTTAATTGAGCTTTCTTCCACAGAGGTGATTTTGCAGTGAATGTATATTATGTTACTCACCATAAATGAGTAGTTCACATTTAAATTCATATGCATTGCTTAAAAATTTTCCATCTACAGTCATTTTTGGTGAGATGCTAGGTCCGCAGAGCTTGTGCAATCAAGGAACACTTGTTAAAGGCCAGAACATTGCTGAGTTCTGATCAATGAACCTCTTAAGATCTGATTGTTCGCAACATCAAGTATGTGCTGACAGTGGTACAGACCACACTGAACTCTCGCTGTGAAGTCACTGACCAGCTACGAAGTAGCTGACCATGATCGATGTAGGATGCACAACAATTGTCCTGTTCTAAATAGTGGATTCTACATATAAGATGCCCAAAGCACAGTATGGGTCTCTAAGAAGAGCAGAAAAAAATCTGTACATGTATGCTGCAAGTCTGTGCAAAGTGCACAGGTATGAATTTCACATTCACTTGAAATAATCATTTTTCTGTTCAGACATTCAGCCAGGAAGGTGTCCATTTGTGATCTAACCTGAGTTCTGAGCACAATGGATGACCTCACCTTAGTTGACCCTATGGCAGAAACACCCCTTTGAATATTCTCCTGTATGGGAAGCAAGAGAGGAAAGAAATGGAGGTTACATGTACAGCTACTGGAGCCTGGATTCTATTCAGAGAACAAAAGGTTACTGACAATTTTCAGTGGTCTTCTGTGACAAAGAAAACCTTTTTCCCCTAAGAATTGATATATCATATAAATTACCACATCACTGCTATCCTAATACTGACAACAATGAGAATGAACTTTGAGCACGTTCCTTCAGTTCAGTTCAGTTCAGTCACTCAGTCGTGTCCGACTCCTTGCGACCCCATGAATCGCAGCACGCCAGGCCTCCCTGTCCATCACCAACTCCCAGAGTTCACTCAGACTCACATCCATTGAGTCCGTGATGCCATCCAGCCATCTCATCCTCTGTCATCCCCTCCTCCTCCTGCCCCCAATCCCTCCCAGCATCAGACTCTTTTCCAATCAGTCAACTCTTCGCATAAGGTGGCCAAAGTACTGGAGCTTTAGTTTTAGCATCATTCCTTCCAAAGAAATCCCAGGGTTGATCTCCTTCAGAATGGACTGGTTGGATCTCCTTGCAGTCCAAGGGACTCTCAAGAGTCTTCTCCAACACCACAGTTCAAAAGCATCAATTCTTTGGTGCTCAGCCTTCTTCACAGTCCAACTCTCACATTCATACATGACCACTGGAAAAACCATAGCCTTGACTAGATGGACCTTAGTCGGCAAAGTAATGTTTCTGCTTTTGAATATGCTATCTAGGTTGGTCATAACTTTTCTTCCAAGGAGACGCTTGTCTTTTAATTTCATGGCTGCAGTCACCATCTGCAGTGATTTTGGAGCCCCAAAAAATAAAGTCTGACACTGTTTCTACTGTTTCCCCATCTATTTCCCATGAAGTGATGGGGCCAGATCACTTCATGGGAGTGAGGCTTTTTAGCTCCTCTTCACTTTCTGCCATAAGGGTGGTGTTATCTGCATGTGTACCAAGCATTGTCTATCTCATTGAATCTGCATAACTTTCTATGACATGACTAGGACTGTTATCTCCTGTCTTGCTAGCACAGAAACCAAGCTTCAGCAGGAAGTAATTCGTCTAAGGTCATGTGACCTAAGAGACCTGAGCCGGTTTTGAATCTGGAAACCCTGCTTTAACTCCTGCGGCCAACTTGAATATGCTCTGCCCCACCCAGGAATCTGCACCCTGGGAGTCACACCCTTCTGTGCTTCTCTTCTAAAAATTGGCCCTGTCTAATGAGAAGGATGCTCTCCTTCATCACTCTCAGGGAGAGCTCTTCTGAGCCCCTTTTCAACTCAAGCTTTAGCCCTGACCTACAAAGGCTTGAATGGAAAGCAGCTCCCAGCCACATCCTAGGATGACTCTCAGCTTCCTTAAAGTTCTTGCTTAAGAAAACTCAAGGTTGCCAAAAAAAAAAAAAAACCAAAAAAAAATTGACTGTTCCAGTCAACACCTGGAGACAGGATCTCTGAATCCCAGCTTCTATGAGAATATAGCAGCCTAACTTTCACAAGCTTTAGTTAGCAAACCCAGATGCATGTCACATGGGCCAACCACCATTTTCTGTTTTACATAATTTTCCACTTCACTGACTACTGAGACCCTGCTCATTCCCCTCATTATTCCCTTACTTTCCCTTTAAGAAGTAATCCGTCACCTCTGTATGAATTGAAGTTGAGTTCAGTTTACATTGGACTCTCTGCTCTACTGCAATAGTTATTTTGGATTAAAATCCATTCTTATCCCTATGGTGGGACAGAGAGAGAGAGTCGGGAGGGAGGGGGCATAAGTATACCTGTGGCTGATTCAAGCTGATGTGTGGTACAGGCTAACACAATATTGTAGAGCAACTGTCCCCCGACAGTTGTATTTCGTTCTGTACTTCTCAATATTGTACAGTTATAATCTTTTCAAAAAATCCATTCCTACACCTTTCATTAGTGTCCTGCTTGGATTTAGCAGAAGAGATGCAGAGTAAGATCCAAGGCTGGACCGTGAAGGGCCTTGCAGCTTCTAGCTTCTCTAGAACACTCACCCTTGGAGATCTGAAACACCAGACTGAGGAGACCACAGAGACGATGCATAGAACGCCTTAAACAACACGGTGAGATGCTTCTTAGCAACTCAAGTCAGCCCATCTGAGTAGAAATCAGTTGTTCCCTCTGAAAAAAGTAAAACTTTTGGTTGCTCAGTTGTATCTAACTCCTGACCCCATGGACTGTAGCCCACCAGGCTCCCCTTGTCCATGGAATTCTCCAGGCAAGAATCCTGGAGTGGGTTGCCAGTTCCTTCTCCAGGGGATTTCCCAACCTAGGGATCAAACCCAAGTCTCCTGCACTGCAGGCAGTCTTTACCATCTGAGCCACCAGGGAAGCCCTGTTCTCTCTGAGCCCTGTCCAAACTGCAGAATTCTCAGCAGACTAACCAATTGCTGCATGTTTTAGCCACTTAGCCTGAAGGGGTTTGTTACACAGCAATAGGAAACTGCAGCAGCCACTGCAAAGCAAGGCTCTTTTTATTCTCCCGGGATCCCTCTTCTTCTTCATAATTTTCACTTCTGAGGGTCACGTTCAGCCCACCCCAACTCACTCACTCACAAATAACACTCACTGGATTGAATGGAGATCGATATTGGTTAAGCACTAAGTCTAACTCGAGTCAGAAAGAGGGTAAAATGAACAAAAGAGAAAAATACCTACTTTCTCAGATGAAATGTTAGTGCTTATATGAAAGTCTGTTCTTGCCTCCTTCTAAAAGAATATATGCTTCCTCATATAACACAGCTCAG
>SJXQ01011920.1:195858-289040 GCA_006408695.1 Aepyceros melampus
GGGAAGGAGGTTCAAGAGGAATGACATATATGTATGTGTATGTCTATACAGCTGATTCACTTTGTTGTGTAGCTGAAACTAATACAATATTGTAAAGCAATTATACTCCAATTTAAAATATATATATATATATATATGCTTCCACTATGTTAATTTGTTTGCTGATGAGAATTTTTTAAAGTAATTTTTTATTTTGAGTTAAATGATACCAGTTTGTTCTGAGTTGTAAAGTATAGAAATTTTTAATGATTTTTTATTTATATTTACGTGTATTCAAACATGTTAAAAGGCTTATCTTGTGGCTCAGCAGTAAAGAATCCGCCTGTGATGATGCAGGGGGGGGGGTTCAATCCCTGGGTCTGGCCAATGCCCTGGAGGAGGGCAAGGCAACTCACTCCAGTGTTCTTGCCTGGAGACTCCTATGGACAGGAGCCTAGCGGGCTACTGTCTGTGGGGTCACAAAGAGTCATATATGGCTGAACTGACAGCACGCACAAACATGTTACAAATCAGCTTGCTTGCACCATCACTAATTTGTCTACACAGGTGATGTGGTTCAATATAGGAGAGACTTTCTTCATCTGGATAAGGTTTCTAATATTGTAAACTTGAATTTATTAGAGAAACAGAAATCACATGAATGCCACAAACATCACTGAACTGTTAGTTGCAAAGTAAAACAAATTGAAATGTACTTCTCCTCTGGGCTTCTGAAGGTCATAATCCTGGGAGGAGAAGGAGGCTTTGCTTGTATAAACTGTGACTCCTGAACTTGCTTCAAATGGCACTTGCAGTCATCAGACCCCTGAGTGTTTACTAGTTTGCATTCTCTTCACTGGAAACTCACTGATGCCTTTAGCGCCAGCTTTGGTGCTTTGTTTTGCATTGTGCGTTGACAGGGAGCTTGGCTGTTCAGCCACCAATTTTTTTTTTTTTTTCTTATGACTCTCATCAGTGCCCACTGTCCTGAGCTGCCAGATGCATGGTGGGCCTCCAGGATCTGCCTTAGTTTACCTCCTGTGGAAGTTAGTCCCTTGTTAGTCAGGGACCCTATTATCCATACCATCACACACCTACCTTAAGGTTCAGTGGGTACAAGTGGAATGTGGAAGGGCTGCTCTGTGACTAAGGCAGAGTTTACAAAACCCCTCAGCAACTTGCAGTCTTTAAAGACCCACTTGTAAGCTTCAAGGGTATCCATTCCAACAAATAGAAAGGGTAACATTTTCTCAACACATAGTTTAACCACTGGAGGGAAAAGAAGAAGAAAATTCCTTTATTCCTGAAACTTAAACCAAGAGTAAGAAAACATTCACATACATAATAGTCCTGAATTTTTCAGAATGATTTCAAATAATTGCTCTCTGGAGCCCATATCTACCAATATATTCTGAGCAGTCACAAAATGCATGCCAAGTTTTGTTTCAAAAAATATAGCCACCTACACATATGTTAGTATATTATGATATTTTAATTATGAAGTGACAGGTTTTTAGTGATTCATAAATGCAGCATCGAAGCCCTAAGTAGTGTCTGCTCTGCGAGTATATATGTCAGTCACTATATGAATTTTCTATGTATGTGTAGATGACACATTTTAATAAAACTTCATTACATTTGTCAACAACTCTGAAAAAGTACTGGCAATCCCATCAACAGCTCTGATTAGGAGAGCTAAGAATGCAACCACACACAGGTACAGCCTCAGCAAGGCCAGCCCGCCTTGTAAAACTTCAGGAAGAGCAGAGCAGCAAGGAGCCCACATCAGCATCTGTGCCAACAATATGCACACAAAACGCCCCCACGTGAGAGGCCCTGCTTATTCAGAAATACACAAGCCTTCTAACAAGGTGACTTCATTTCCCAAGATAAAAATCCTTTGCTTCTTCCAGCTTGCAAAACAAAGTAAAAGGAGATACAGCTAGGATGGTACAAGGTTTAAAACAGTTTAATTGTAGGGAAGGACGGGGTGGGATGAATTAAGAGATTGGGAGTCACATACGTACACTACTGTGTAAATGGACAACTAGTGAGAACCTGCTCAGGAGCTCTACTGGGCGCTCTGTGGTGACCTAAAGGGGAGGGAAGTCTGAAAAGAGGGGATATATGTATACGTGGAGCTGATTCACTTTGCTGTACAACAGAAAATATTAATAACACAACATTGTTAAGCAATTCTATGCCAATAAAAATTACTGTTTAAAATGTTCTAGGAAAACATTTTAAAAAGTCATTTCCCCAAATGTAAAACAAAGATGGGAATAACAGTACCTACCTTATAAAGCAAACAATAAACATTCAATCATTAACTATATGTGTGTGTGTGTGTATGTATGTATTTGTAGCATATTATCCAAAACGCCTGTGACAAAGTATCTAGGCCTGGAGGATGTGAAAACTCCAATAGTTGATCTTCTCTCTAAGAGCCACGAATGGGTTTGTAGTCTCACGTGACAGAGTTTCTCCAGTTTTTGTCATTCCCTCCCCAGTGGCTCAGCAGTAAGGAATCAGCCTGCAGTGCAGGAGCCACAGGAGACACTGGGATCAATCCCTAGGTCAGGAAGGTCCGCTGAAGGAGGAAATGGCAACCCACTCCAGTATTCAAGCCTGGAGAATCCCCACGGGCAGAGGAGCCTGGGGGCGACAGCACATGGGGTCCCAAAGAGCTGGGCACCGCTGAAGTGACTTAGCATGGCACCCCCACCCCCAGGGGCTGATCAGAGAACAGAGAAAGTGGAGGCAAGACCAGGGCTTTGGTTTCTCAGTTGGCTCAGAGACAAAATCCAGAGCAAAACATTTGAAAATTTATACTCCTGGCTGCAGAGGGCCAAGGATGAATATATTCATACTTCTGATCAAGGATAACCCTTCTCATACAAATAGAACATAATTCTTAAAATACTAACTTTATTTCCATGGCTTGCTTTCTTTTTCTTTAAAAATATTTTTTGATGTCCGCCATTTTTAAAGTCTTCATTGATTTTTTTACACATTGCTTCTCTTTTATGTTTTGGTTTTTTGGCCTTGAAGAATATGGAATCTTGGTTTGCAGACCTAGGATTGAACTGGGCCTCCTACACTGGAAGGTGAAGTCTTACTCATCAGAACACCAGGGAATTCTCCTATTCCATGGTTTTCCAAAGGAGAAGGAAGAACCAAAGACATGTAAGATGGCCCATGACCTCAACCTCATTAAATAGAAACACAACTCCTTTGTGGTAGGACAATTTCATCACAGCTAAGTCAGCACATTATTATTGCTATCTTCTAGGCAGCAGAAAATATGGGAGACTTATCTGCATTCTAGCCAGTTCCTAGACTACTCCTACTAATGGTCTCCAAAACATCCCAGATTATTGCAACATCACCTTAATTCCCATTACAAATTTACAAAGGAAAGTTGAAGCTTCCCAAGTCAGCAGTAGAACGCTGGGCCTTTTTCAATGTTATCTTATTTACTCCTACAGGCAACAAATATTTACCAAATGTTTTCAAGCATGAGACAGTGAATTAAATAGATATATATGACCATCACCTCACCCTTAAAAAAAATTATATTTAATTGCTTTGTGTTGTGTTGTGTTACTTTCTGCTTTACAACCAAGTGAATCAGCTATGTGTATACATATATGCCCTCTCTCTTGCACCTCACCTTTTTAAAAAGAGATTTTACAAAATGGCTACAAATACCTACTAGATGGACAAACTAATACAAAAATACAAGTAGCCCTGCAGACAAGGTCAATGTGTTTTTTCCCCCAAAAGACATTCTTGAACTTCCTTTAAATTCAAAGACTTCTATCACACTGAAATATGCAGTAACAAAGCAAAACTTAAGCGGTCTGCATGAGATCACATAAAACCTTTGAACTTAAAGGATCCTGCAGAGTACTGATTAAGTTCTTTGTCTAGAAGGATTAAATTTCCCCAGCCATTTACATTTCTAATCACAGGCTCTTAATGACCAAGGTGGAGTAATATAAGTGATTAGTCCTGCTTACAGGAAAGCCAAGGCCTAGACCAGCAGCTCAGGCTCACAGACAATGACCCAGTTACTGTGCGATTCAGAAAGACTGAAGTCCATGCTTCACATGTCATATTCAGTGGTCTTTTGACCATGACATATGGCTCTTGATTGTACACCCTTGGGGGACTTTCCTGGTGGTCCAGAGGCTAAGATTCTGCACTCCCAATGCAGGGGGCCCAGATTTGATCCCTGGTCAGGGAACTATACCCCACATGCCGCAAGTAGGAGTTTGCACACCACAAACTAAAAGATTCCACATGTTGCAACTAAGATCCAGCACAGTCAAGTAAATAAATAATAGTAAGTATTTTTTGTAAAGGTAGCTTTGGTACCTTTATACAAGGAATATCACTCAGGCATAGACAGGAATGAAATTGGGCCATTTGTAGTGATGTGGATGAACCTAGAGGCTGTCATACAGAGTGAAGTCAGAAAGAGAGAAACAAGTGTAGTACATTAACACATTTATATGTGGAATCCAGAAAAATGGTTCCGATGAATGAGCCTATTTGCCAGGCAAGAACAGAGACACAAACTTAGAGAGTGGACTTGTGGACACTGTGGCAGGGGCGAAGGGTGGGGAGCCAGGAACGAACTGAAAGAGTAGCATTGATATACATACGCTAAAACAGCTAGCTAGTGGGAAGCTGCTGTTAGCACAGGGAGCTCAGCTCTGTGCTCTATGATGACCCAGAGAAGTGGGGTGGAGCAATGGTGGGAGGGAAGCTTGAGAGGGAGGGGATACAGGCATGCACTGCCTGATTTTATGTTGTTATACAAGCAGAAACTAACATTGTAAAGCAATTATACTCCAATTTTTAAAAAAAGGTAGCTTTTATAATGTACACTCTAACACAACAAAAATAATTAATTAGACATGCAAAGATAAAAAAGTTACCAGTCTTACTAGATGATTCCTCTGCTTAAGCCCCTTTCATTGAGGAGATGAGAGTGAAGACCACGATGATTCCATGGCCCGCGGGTCTCCCAGAGTATGGCTTCTCCATCTCCCCCACTTTAGTGAGTTCCACTCCTCTCTCTCCTCTTCATTCCTTACACTCTGGCTTTCTCTCAATCATTTGAAGCATTATTCCCCTCACAGGGCCCCTCAACAAGCTAGGTCCTCTTCCCATTTCACCCTTCAAATTTCAGCTTATTTCTTCCATTTTTAAGGAAGGCTTTCTCATCCAACAGGTCAGATCCTCCTGTTTTGCTCTGGAACTCACTCATACACACACAGACACACGAGTTCTCCTTTACAAGGCTTACTATATTTTAGATTAGTTGTTATGTTTGTGTGTGTGTGTTGTAGCCAGCTTCCAAGACAGCACCCAATGATCCCCACCTCCTTGGAGGGGCACCCTTGTGTGGTCCCCTCTCCCACTGTTCCAGGGTTGATTTGTGTGACAAACAAAATAGGACAGAAGTCACTTCTGAGGCTTGGTTTTCAAAGACTGTCGATTCCATGTGGGTGTCTCTCTCTGTTCTCATCACTTTCTCCAGGGGGATGCTCCATCATGAGGAGCCCTATGTAGAGGGGACTGTGGGGTCAGAATGACAGCCTGGTGAGTGAGCATGGAACTGCTTGGTTCAGAGCCTGTGACAGCTTCAGAGACTCCAGCGCTTACCAACAACTTGCACACATCCGAAGAGACTCTGAGCCAGAACCACCTGGCTCAGTGTCTTGCTGCTCCCAATCCCCTGATTCTTAGAAACTGAATGAGATAATCCATGTTTGTTGTTTTAAATGGATAATTTTTATATAGAAATAGATATGATTATTTGATGACTGATTATTATTTGATTAATATTCCCCTTCACATTCAAGGAGAACAAAAGCTGTTCCTTCCTGTACTCCCCAATTACATAGCCAATGCCTATCACAGTATCTGACATAAAGTAGACGTTCAATAGATATCTGTTTAATAAATGAATGAATGAGTAAACCCCAGGGACTTCGCACATCTACTAAAAGAAGATAGGAATTTTACATGCCTTTGACACTGGACAGCCTGGGTCATTCAGAACCAGGATCTGTTGACACAGCTTTGAATGTAAGCCATAGTTCACTCATAAGCAGTCCAGGGAAGACAAATAAGTACTCAGTCTTTAGTTAATAGACCGTGCAACTTGACAACTTGGAAGAAGTCAATTTAGATGCTTTTACATGCAACGGAGAATATTAAAAAGGTACCACTGCAAACAGTGCAGAGCCATTCCTTTATAGAGATTGAAGGCGCTGCCAGGTGTGAGAGGGTTGAAGAAAATGAAAAGGACAAGGTGAAAGTGAGGCAGAGACTTATATGAGAGAAGTACATTTTCTGCCCATCATTGCGATGGATGGTTTTCTTTGGAAAACAGATCAAATTCAACTAATGCAATTTACTCCCTTAATGCAAAGATGACCTTTTAAATGGTATTCCAGATCCAGGAATGATAGTTAAATGGAGGAAAAAGGAACAAAAAGGTGATCAAATAAAACCTGGAAAGCAACTACTTTAGCATGAATCTTGATATTAAGCCATTATAAAAACAAGCCAAATTTAGACATCAAAATTTCTGAGCATCTATTTTCCTTGAAGAATAATATTACCAGCTCAATAGCAGACATGGGTTTGGGTAGACTCCAGGTTTTGGTGATGGACAGAGAGGCCTGGCATGCTGCAATTTATGGGGTCGCAAAGGGTCGGACACGACTGAGCGACTGAACTGAACTGAAAACACTTAAACCTGCTCTTCATCCAAGCAAACGATGGATCTCTCCTTGCCTCCTCCATTGGACCAGGTCACTCCCTGAACATACCTTGAATCAATGAAATGTGAAAGCATAGAATCACAGAGAAAAAGAGAGAAAGAAACATAGAACTTGAGATTATAAACAGCCAAGCAAAATCTCCAAGAGATCATGAAAGCAGGACTGGGACAGTAAGCATGAAGTTACCAAAGAACTGTCAAAGGGAAGAATTAATGATGCTCACAGTTATTATATTTGTACCCCTCTCTTTAAACACTAATTTTCATGGTGTACTTTTTCGTATGAATGCAGTAGGTATCAGTTCAGCTCAGTCACTTAGTTGTGTCTGACTCTGTGCAACCCCATGGACTGCAGCACGCCAGGCTTCCCTGTCATCGGTGATGCCATCCAACTATCTCATCCTCTGTCATCCCCTTTTCCTTCAGCCTTCAATCTTTCCCAGCATCAGAGTCTTTTCCAATGAGTCAGTTCTTTGCATCAGTTGGCCAAAGTACTGGAGCTTCAGCTTCAGCATCAGTACTTCCAATAAATATTCAGGACTGATTTCCTTTAGGACTGACTGGCTGGATCTCCTTGCAGTCCAAGGGACTCTCAAGAGTCTTCTCCAACACCACAGCTTAAAAGCATCAATGCTTTAACACTCAGCTTTCTTTAGAGTCCAACTCTCACATCCATATGTGACTACTGGAAAAGCCTTAACTTTGACAAGATGGACCTTTGTTGGCAAAGTAATGTCTCTGCTTTTTAATATGCTGTCTAGGTTGGTCATAGCTTTTCTTCCAAGGAGACGCTTGTCTTTTAATTTCATGGCTGCAATCACCATCTGCAGTGATTTTGGAGCCCAGAAAAATAAAGTCTGACACTGTTTCCACTGTTTGCTACTGCTAAGTCGCTTCAGTCGTGTCCGACTCTGTGCGACCCCATAGACGGCAGCCCACCAGGCTCCTCCATCCCTGGGATTCTCCAGGCAAGAACACTGGAGTGGGTTGCCATTTCCTTCTCCAATGCAGGAAAGGGAAAAGTGAAAGTGAAGTCGCTCAGTCGTGTCCGACTCTGTGTGACCCTGTGGACTGCAGCCTACCAGGCTCCTCTGTCCATGGGATTTTCCAGGCAAGAGTATTGGAGTGGGGTGCCATTGCCTTCTCCAGTTTCCACTGTTTACCCATCTATTTACCATGAAGTGATGGGACCGGATGCCATGATCTTGTTTTCTGAATGTTGAGTTTTAAGCAAGCTTTTTCACTTTCCTCTTTTACTTTCATTAAGAGGCTGTTTAGTTCTTCACCTTTTGCCATAAGAGTGGTGTCATCTGCACATCTGAGGTTATTGATATTTCTCCCGGCAATCTTGATTCCAACTTGTGCTTCATCCAGCCCAGCATTTCTGATGATGTATCTGTGTTTAAGTTAAATAAGCAGGGTGACCATATACAGCCTTGACGTACTCCTTTTCCTATTTGGAACCAGCCCACTGTTCCATGTACAGTTCTAACTGTTGGTTCTTGATCTGCACACAAATTTCTCAGGAGCAGGTCAGGGGATCTGGTATTCTCATCTCTTGAAGAATTTTCCAGTTTTCTGTGATCCACACAGTCAAAGGCTTGGCATAGTTAATAAAGCAGAAATAGATGTTTTTTTCTGGAACTCTCTTGCTTTTTTGATGATCCAGTGGATGTTGGCAATTTGATTTCTGGTTCCTCTGCCTTTTCTAAATCCAACCTGAACATCTAGAAGGTCACGGTTCACGTACTGTTGAAGCCTGGCTTGGAGAATTTTGAGTGTTACTTTGCTAGCATGTGAAATGAGTGCAATTGTGCAGTAGTCTAAGCATTCTTTGGCATTGCCTTTCTTTGAGATTGGAATGAAAACTGACCTTTTCCAGTCCTGTGGCCACTGCTGAGTTTTCCAAATTTGCTGGCATATTGAGTGCAATGCTTTCACAGCATCATCTTTCAGGATTTGAAATAGCTCAACTGGAATTCCATCACCTCCACTAGCTTTGTTCGTAGTGATGCTTCCTAAGGCCCCCTTGACCTCGCATTCCAGGAAATCTGACCCTAGGTGGGTGAACGCACCATTGTATTTATCTGAGTCATGAAGAATTTTTTGTGTAGTTCTTCTGTGTATTCTTGCCACCTCTTCTTAATATTGAGAGTCATTTCCTAGGCAGGTTGATAAGAAGTAGGGGTCCCCAAGAGGAGAGGGGTCTGGAATTCTCAAGGAGGAAGAAAGGACAAACTTTTTTTCCTCTACATTCCTTAGGATTATATAACAATAATGTATCCTGCCTGAAGATAGTCTCTGGATTAAACCTTCTGGCTAATCCTGTTATCTTAAAATGTAAATTATGGGAGTAGGTCTGGTCTATACAAGGATTATATAATAATAATGTGTCTTGCCTGAGAACAGTCTCTGGATAATCCTTCTGGCTAATTCTGTTATCACAGAATGTAAATTATGGGAGTAGGTGTGGTGAGGTCTTTACAACCTCCAGACATTCTTTGGATTCATTGGAGAGTATATAACTCCATTGCTAACACTAGCAAGGGGGTATTCTTTCTACCCTCTTCTGTTGTCTATGTCAGAAGCTTTCTCTATCTCCTTTATACTTTAATAAAACTTTATTACACAAAAGCTCTGAGCAATCAAGCCTCGTCTCTGGCCCTGGATTGAATTCTCCTGAGGCCAAGGATCCTGGCATCTTTGCGTGGTTCAGCAACAACCTTTCAATATCTTCTGCTTCTGTTAGGTCCATGCCATTTCTGTCCTTTATTGTGCTCATCTTTGCATGAAATGTTTCCTTGGTATCTATAATTTTCTTGACGAGATCTCTAGTGTTTCCCATTCTACTGTTTTCCTGTATTTTTATCTTTTTTCTTTTGCATTGTTCACTTAAGGTTTTCTTATTTCTCCTTGCTATTTTCTGGGACTCTGCATTCAGATAGGTATATCTTTCCTTTCATCATTTGCCTTTCACTTTTCTTTTTTCAGCTATTTGTATGGCCTCCTCAGACAATCATTTTGCCTTTTTGCATTTCATTTTCTTGGGGATAGTCTTAATTGCAGCCTCCTGTACAATGTCACAAACCTCTGTCCATAGTTCTTCAGGCACTCTATCAGATCTAACCCCTTGAATCTATTTCTCACTTCCACTGTACAATCATAAGGGATTTGATTTAGGTCAGACCTGAATGGTCTAGCGGTTTTTCCTATTTCTTCAATATAAGTCTAATTGTAACAATAAGGAGTTTATGATCTAAGCCACAGACAGCTCCCAGTCTTATTTTTGCTGATTATATAGAGTCTCTGCATCTTTGGCTGCAAAGAATATAATCAATCTAATTTTAGTATTGACCATCTGGTGATGTCACGTGTAGTCTTCTCTTGTGTTGTGGGAAGGGGATGTTTGCTGTGACCATTGTGTTCTCTTGATAAAACTTGCTAGTCTTTGCCTTGTTTCGTTTTATACTTCAAGGCCAAATTTGCCTATTATTCCAGGTATCTCTTGACTTCTTACTTTTTCATTCCAGACCCCTGTGATGAAAAGGGCATCTTTTAGGGGTGTTAATTCTCAAAGGTCTTGTAGGTCTTCATAGAACCACTCAGCTTCTTGAGCATTATTGGTTGGGGCACAGACTTGTATTTCTGTGATATTGAATGTATACAACTTAGATTTTCACAGAGAAGCATCTTTATTGTGGGGAGGGTCAAAGACTGGTAGCCATATATCAGTTCAGTTCAGTCTCTCAGTCGTGTCGAACTCTTTGTGACCCCATGAATTGCAGCACGCCAGGCCTCCCTGTCCATCACCAGCTCCCGGAGTTCACTCAGACTCATGTCCATCAAGTCAGTGATGGAATCCAGCNTGTGTGTGTGTGTGTGTGTGAATGCATACACATCTCTACCCCAAGCTGCTGTATTCTCAATACATAACAAGAAGAAAAATTAAGTTGGGACCAGATTTGAAGTGTAGAAGTTTAGAGTGGGAAAGAACTTTACATCTTATTTTTTGTTGTTGTTGTTGTTGAGTTGCCAAGTCATGTCTGACTCTTATACAGCCTCATGGACTGTAGTCTCCCAGGCTCCTCTGACCATGGGATTTCCCAGGCAACAATACTGGTGTGGGTTGCCATTTCCTTCTCCTGGGACTCTTCCTGACCCAGAAGTTGAACCCTCAAATCGTGCATTGCAGGTGGATTCTTTACAACTGAGTCACCTGGGAAGCCCCTTTATTATTTTTACATTTGTAAAATCACTAATTCAATGCATAAAATTAGAAATCACTAATTCTCCTGTGTTATTTCTCTGGTCCTTCTTATGATTACTTCCCCTGTCATATGACTCTTTGCTCATGTCTTCATTAGAGAGAAGGTATAGACAACAGGTGGGGCATTAACATGAAAGGCCAGGCTGAGGGATTGAGACACAGACCAGCAGGAACTGAAGTGTTGAGAATGCTCGCAGGAATCTATCAGCTGTGGAGCAGGGAGATTATTCTGAAAACAATATGCAAGGTACGCTTTAAAAAACAGTTGAAAAAAAAAAGATTAGAGCAGTTAGTGTTGGAGGGGTTCGTAAGCAACAAAAACTGACTAGGAGCAATTCTTTAAAAATGGAAGGGGGGATAAATCATTGGAAGGATATTTAGTAGGTCAAAGAATCCAAGAGAAGGTTGAAGGATCGAACTTTGGAAAGTCCATGATCCAGAGCAACTGAGGAAACTCAGGTACATGGAATTCATAGGTTATTTTCTTCTAGGACAGGTCAGTGGGAAGAATCAGCATCAGTTATGTTCCTTCTTTGAGTCACTTTTCAGGGATTCAATGCTCATGAAGGCTTGTTGTACCTGTCAACACCCTGGCCAGGAGATGGAATCCATCCTTGTTTGAGTCCCTTCAAGACTTACGTGTTTTCCCCTCAACTTTATAAAGAAGATTGGATACTGCCCTTTAAGTTTAAAAGGAGGGCTTCCCTGGTGGTCAGTGGTTAAGAATCTGCCTTGCAATGCAGGGGACACTGGTTCAATCCCTGGTCCAGGAAAATGCCACATGCTGAAAGGCAACTAAGCCCATGCACCACAACTACTGAACCAGCCCTCCAGAACCTATGAGCCTCAACTACCGAAGCCTGAGTGCCCTGGAGCATGTGCTCCACATGAGAAACCACCACCCTGAGAAGGCCCTAGTCAACTAGAGAGGAGCTCCCATTCCCTGCAACTAGAGAAAGCCCACATAGCAATGAAGACCCAAGGCAACCAAAAACAAAAATAAGTACATTTTTTAAAGTTTTTTTTTTTTTTTTAAGTTAAAAATAATACCAGGCAGACAAACAGTATGCCTGTCCATATGCAGTCCAGCAAGGCAGCTACTGTGCTAACTCAGCCCTAAAGAATGAGAAATGATAGGGTACAGACCAAGCCCAGGGTTACTGTCTGGTCCACTTCCTGTTGTCTAAAGTCAAGAGCAGCTTTGATGCACCTTTGGATGGAACGACTGTCCTCAGCACTTGGGACAGGCAGGTACTATACATGCTCCTTAATCTCCACTTTGGATGCATAGATGACACTCACGTGAACAGCTGTCAAAGGCGTCCAGGTCCACATGTCAGGTGCCAATGGGTGGGATGTTGCGTGCTGTCGGCTGCCACGTTGCCTCTCTTCCTTATCTCCCCCAAGTGGTGGGGTGTGACACTGCTGTGTGTTCCATCTTGTTAGGAATGAGCGTGCCCAGTAACAAGAAAACAGAGTTGTCACTCAATCCTGCTTTCTCCAAGAACTTTGAAGTACAGACCTGGGAAAATGCCAAAATTGCCCATGGAAATTATCATGGGAAGAGTGATCATCATTGGATGAGAAAAGAAACAAAAGCTCTCAAACACAGGCAACAACACGTCCATAGTCTTAGAACCACAATCCCCAAAGACCTCAAACACATTTGCCAACTGTGCCATCACTGTGTCTTTGCAGCCCTTGGGAAAGTGATTTCAAAAGATCAGGAGAGAAAGCTGAAACTTTGCCTCAGACAGACTATTATAAAAGAGAATTTCACAGCAAAGCTTCCTTAGTACCTAAAATGACGTTTATTATAAAAAAGAATAAATAAAAAGTGTTCATGTACAAAGAGAATAAAAGGAAAGAACAGGGCTTAGGTAAACCTTTTATTTTTTTTTTCTTCCAGAGAAAGAGAGACACCATGTGGATTTCAGAGAGAGTCAGCTTAGGTCTGTTGACTTTAACATGCTATGAAGGAAAAAGCTTTTTGCTTAAGGATCCGGTAGCAAAATAAATCGCAGAGATAGATAACAAGGAATTTAAAGTGACCAGTTCAGATGAATAAAAGTCTAGAGCTTTGTGCTGTAGAATAAAAACTCCTCAAGGACTGTTTTCTCTTAAAATGTGGCAAAATGGGAATCTTGCAGGCGTATGTAATTTGAAAGCAAAAAGATAACAAAGGTCATTGTTCTGGGTAAGACCCACGTTCCTGCTGTTAACATTGAGATGTTCCTACCAATCAACCTGGAAACGGAAACAAAGCGGAAACATTGCTCCCAGGGACTATGCTCGTGGTCCAGTGGTTAAGAATCCACTTTCCGAATCCGGCAACATGGGTTTGATCCCTGGAGAGGGAGTTAAGATCCCACAGGCTGCAGGGCAATGAAGCCCTCGAGCTCTACAGCCCACAGGCCACAATTAGAGCAAGGTCTGCACGCCGTGACTAAGACCCAATGCAGCCAAATAAACAAGTAAATAAATATTAAAAAATACACACATTAAAACCCAACGATTCCTCATGGAAAGCAATTCTGATGCATCAGCTCTCCTTGTCTCCCTGTCTCAGGACTGGATGGTAGGACTATCAGGGGACGCAGCAAAGCACATCTACTCCCAGTCACCTCCCACAGAACGAGTATTGTGATTTGATTTGAATGGGCTCTCGAAGAAGAGATTTGAATCTGATCTCACCAGACATGTGTGAAGATGCTCAGAAGAAAGCAGTTTGGTCTGCAGCTTCCTCTACTGCGCCTGGGAAAGAGCTGCAGTGGGGGTAGGAGGGGGAGGGGAGCTTAGAGCCCCAAGGTGGAGCTGGGAAGGGCGGGGAATGGAAACACTATTCCTTACGGAGCACTTCTGAAAATGAGCCACTGTGCTTCCAATGGAACCCATTTTGGAACCTCATCTGCAGAGACCAGAGGCCCTGAATGCTTGGTGATTTAAACACTGCCCCCAAAGACTTGCAAATAAGGAAATGTGCATATTCACTCCATGCTCCCTGCCTCTATTTTCCCAGTGCATTCACAGCTGGGCTGGTCAGTTTCTCCTTTGCTCCCTGCTTGAGACTTGCTTTCAGAACCTAGACATCAGTTTGTAAATATAAGCATGATTGTGTGCACTCAGTTGTGTGCGCTCTTTGCGACCCCATGGACTGTAGCCCTCCAGGCTCCTCTGTCCATGGGATTCTCCAGGCAAGAATACTGGAGTGGGTTGCCATGCCCTTTTCCAGGGGATCTTCCCAACCTACGGGTCGAACCCAGATTTCCCGCATTGCAGGTGAATTCTTTACCTTCTGAGCGACAAGGAAAGCCCTAGAGACAAATGTGGTGTCACAGAAATTGGATATCTGATACAGACAGCCCAATGGCTCCTAAAACCAATTTAAACAAAGGAAACCAAAGTGGATCAGAGTTGATGTGGCTGTGCTAAAGCCAGACAGCAAGAAATGTAATGCAGGTCTCTGTCCTGAGTCTAATACAGTTTCCATTACAAAGTATGACGTGCCATTCCATACTCAGATACAGAAAGGCATTTTCTAAAGCAAGTATCAAAACCCCAGGTGTCTTTAACTGTGCTTGCTGCATGTGAAAAACTGTGCCAATTTCTTTTTTTATTTATTAAAAAAAAAAAAGCTTTCTCAGATGTATAAGAATTTATCGATCTTACATGGCTAAAGAGGCTCACCTTTCAGTGGTCCTTCTAGAAAGTCAGTAGAGTTGCTCTAATTCATCACCATTTTGGAAATTTCACTCTAGATAGAGTATGATCTGGTAAAGAATTCTGCCCAGATGCTTCAAGTGAAAAGATTATAGGGATGAGATAACTTAGGTGAGGGCAGGTCTCAGCACAAGGAGGTCCCCAGGCCTAGCGACATTTCCAGTGCTGATTCGCAGAAGCCACTGGGTAACAGTACAGAGGGGAAAAGGGTGTTCCTCAAGTCCAGGGAGATGCCATACCTGAGGCAGACTGCAGCCTTGGAAGGTCTTGTCCCCTGACAGAGATGTCCTGCTAAACCGCACACCCCAGCCTCTCTCCTCCTGCCCTCCCTTTATCCAGTCTCTGCCAGCACCGCACACTGGAAGCCAACTGGCAAGGAGGTGCTAAAAATGTGTTAAAAAGTGAGTTGATTATCCACTTTTCCTACCATCCAAAATTACTGCTGCTTCCAAAAACTACACCCACCCAAATTTGTAGAGATCAAATGTCCATGAATTTAGCTGTTCTGGTTTTAATTCTTCATGTACATTAATCTATATAGTGGATAAACTGAAAATATTCTGTTGACTTGTGGTTGCAGTTCCAAATAAATGATCCATTTCTATATTTCTAAATGCACTCACTATAATTATTGTATATAAGGTGCATGTATAATAATTCATAAGTGCTCTTCTACTTGGGTTTTTACAGCAGGTCATTGTTCTTAATATTCAAAGAACTAAGGTCATTACATCTGGTCCCATCACTTCATGGCAAATGGATGAGGAAACAATGGAAACAATAACAGACTTTATTTTCTTGGGCTCCAAAATCACTGTGGATGGTGACTGTAGCCATGAAATTAAAAGATGCTTGCTCCTTTGATGAAAAGCTATGACAAACCTAGACAGCATATTAAAAAGCAGAGACATTACTTTGCCAACAAAAGTCTGTATGGTCAAAGCTATGGTTTTTCCAGTAGTCATGTATGGATATGAGAGTTGGACCATAAGAAGGCCGAGCACCAAAGAACTGATGCTTTCGAACTGTGGTGTTGGAGAAGACTCTTGAGAGTCCCTTGGACTGCAAGGAAATCCAACCAGTCCATCCTAAAGGAAATCAGTCCTGAGTGTTCATTGGAAGGACTGATGCTGAAGCTGAAGCTCCATCACTTTGGCCACCTGATGTGAAGAGCTGGCTCACTAGAAAAGACCCTGATGCAAGATAGATGCTGATGGGAAAGTAGAAGGCAGGAGAAGGGGACGACAGAGGACGAGCCGCTTGGATGACATCACTGACTCGATGGACATGAGTTTGGGCAAGCTGCAGGAGATGGTGAAGGACAGGGAAGTGTGGTGTACTGCTGTCCATGGGGTTTCAAAGAGTCCAACCTGAGCAACTGAAGAACAACAACAAATTGTTCTTAAATAAATCATTTCAAGCAAAATGAATTAGCACAGCCTGGTCTGCAGGGTCCTTTTCAACCTATCTAGGCATCATCTCTGGCAAGTCATCACTGCTGGTCTGTGTGGTATCTTGGAATTACACTGCATTGCCAGTTTCTGCAGTGCTGAAGAAGTCTACCGTGTTGGATAGAGCCCTTCCAGGCGTTCATCATCACAGACAAGGCATGTTCTTGCCACATCCATGTGTGATGGAGCAAGCAGCTATGGCATACCAAGGAGTCAGGGCCTTGGTTCTCACTCTAGCTCAGTTGAGTCTTAGTCAAGCCACTTACATTCTCAAGGCCTCAGACTCCTCATCTCAAAAGCAAGCAGACTGAAAAGACTTGTGAATTTCAAACTTTGTTGTTGCAGTAGAAGCATGTTTTTATATAAAATATTATAGGGACACTTTTGCACTGTTGGTGGGGATATAAACTGATACAGCCAGTATGGACAGTAGTATGGAGGTTCCTTAAAAAACTAAAAATAGAGCTACCATATTACCCAGCAATCCCACCACTGGGCAAATACAAATACCCTGAGAAAACCATAATTTAAAATAACCTATGTATGTCAGTGTTCACTGTGCACAGGAAGCAGGACATGGAAGCAGCCTAAATGTCTATAGACAGAAGAATGGATAAAGAAGATGTGGTATGTATCTACCATCGAGTAATACTCAGACATAAAAGAACAAAACTGGGTCATCTGTGGTGATATGGATGGATCCTCAGTCTGTCATAGAGAGTAAAGTAAGTCAGATAGAGAAAAACAAGTATCATATACTAATGCATATATGGAGAAGGCAATGGCACCCCACTCCAGTACTCTTGCCTGGAAAATGCCATGGACGGAGGAGCCTGGTAGGCTTCAGTCCATGGGGTCACGAAGAGTCAGACATGACTGAGCTTCACTTTTACTTTTCACTTTCATGCATTGGAGAAGGAAATGGCAGCCCACTCCAGTGTTCTTGCCTGGAGAATCCCAGGGACAGCAGAGCCTGGTGGGCTGCCATCTATGGGGTTGCACAGAGTCGGACGCGAATGAAGCAACTTAGCAGTAGCAGCAATACATATATGTAGAATCTAGACAAATGGTATGAATGAACCTATTTGCAAGGCAGGAATACAGACACAGATGTAGAAAACGGGTATGTGGACGGGGAGGAAAGGGAGAGTTATAAACTGGGAGATTAGGATTAACATATATACACCACCATGTGTCAAGTAGATAGCTAGTGGGACAGAGCTGGATAGCACAGGGAGCTCAGCCCAGTGCTCTGTGATGACCTAGAGGTGTAGGATGAGGGGTGGGAGCAAGGCTCAAGAGGGAGGGAATATATGTACCATACAGCTGATTCATGCTGTTGCATAGCAGAAACCAACACAACATTGTAAAGCAATTATCTTCCAATTAAAAAAAATAATAAATATTACAGGACAGCCTATTTTCAAAAGAGATAAAGGTAGTATTACTTTGGGTTGAAGAAGGATGAAGGGGCCTGGAATAGTCCTCACCTCCCCAGACACCCCTCACTCAAAATCTCCAAGCAACACAACAGAAAATTCCCAAAAGGAGATGACCACTGAAGGCCCATTTCTAGTCCCATTCTTCAAATATTAGTTTCCCCCAATTTTATGGGATATAAGAGGGGAAATACTTCATTTTGTTCTCATAAATGCATAAAATCCAGCAGCAAACTTTTACAGATTACAGCTCCAATGGTGTAACAAGTTCATTGTCCCGTAGTGGCTGTTACATAATTGTGTTCATTCCCTTTGTGTATTTTAGTAACGAGAGTATAATTGTCAGTGCTTATAATACATATAATCTCATTACTGTCACTCCCATTAGTATGCTTTCACCTCAGCCTATCCGTGGTAGGTTCCACTTTCTCGCTCATTGAAAGACATAAAGAAATCTCCTTTCCTGCATCCAGATTTCAGTTTAATTCCTGGCAGTTGCCATGGCTAATCACTGTGACAATGCTGTCTCCTTGTTTTCAATATGTTTAATCTACCATTTTGACACAATGCCAAGAAGTCAGCATTGTACTGGCGTGGAATTTCCATGACCACATCCTTGCCTTCCTGCTAGAATGGTTCAGCCTGGTATTTGGAGTAGAAGCTAATTTAGACATGCAGATGACTGCATTGCTGACAGTGGCTGTGCTTGGAGAACTGCAAGATTAGACGCAATGATGTCATGCCTCCATTTTCTCATCTGTCAGTGGACAGATCTGACCTCTGTTATCCTCCTGCATGCCTTCCTTTTTAAATAGTTCTTATTATCTGTAAAAGATTCACATCAGGAAAACATCATAAACTTCTCTTTAACTTAATTAATTTCTTAAAATAATATATGCACAGAATTTTAAACAACAGCCAGTGTGTGGTTTAGTCACTAAGTTGTGTCTGACCCTTTTGTGACCCCATGGACTGTAGCCCACCAGGCTCCTCTGTCCATGGGATTTTCCAGGAAAGAATCCTGGAATGAGTTGCCATTTCCTTCTCCAGGGGATCTTCCCAACCCAGGGACTGAGCCTGTGTCTCCTGCATTGCGGGCAAATTCTTTACCGCTTGAGCCATTGGGGAAGCCTCATCAAACAGTATAGGCTTATAAGAAATACCCTCCTCAGATGCAGTAACTTGAGATTTCCTTAGTTCTTCTGAAACTTTTACATCATATTTCTATTTATCAATAAATTAATACTTTACATTTATGCATTTTAGGCATCATCTCTAGATGTCCTTCCTACTTGGTAGTTGAAACCATAGCTCTCGTCTATCATCCTTCTGCTTCTCCTTCCCCAAATTCCAATTAGTGTGATATTTCAACTTTCATTGAGTAGGGAGGCTGCTACCCATGTAATAGCACTCTCAGTTTTTCCTCCATGATCTTAGCATCTTACTTTCTCAAGTCCACTTAGGCAATTACTTCTTTCCAATCAATCTGCCTTTCACTTTCCAAAATATTATGGATTTACAATTTATTTTTAAAATATCTTTATGATAGCTTTTTACTGTATTTTAGGGAGTAAAATTAGATATGTATGTTCAATATGCCATTTTAACATGGAAATTCTCTAAATCTCCTTTTTGTTCACACTACCATAACACATATCAGTCATTGCATACTGTTGATGTACCTTTTCAGTGCCTCTCAGATCCAGCCTCTCTTCCCCATACCTCTACTGACTCTATAGTTGTTTTTTTCCCCTAGAAAGTTAAAACACTTCACTGGTATGAGAACATGGGGAGCTTCCCAGATGGCTCCATGGTAAAGAATCTGCCTGCCATCGCAGGAAACCGCGGTTCGATCCCTGCATTCGGATGATCCCCTGGAGGAAGAAATGGCAATCCACTTCGGTATTCTTGCCAAAATTCCCTGGACATAGGAGCCTGGTGGGTGGGCTATGGACCATGAGGTCACAAAGAGCTGGATATAACTGAGTGACTGAGCACGAAAGCTTAGAGACCTGGACTTTGTATTAGTTTCACCCAAATACAAGTGAAATAAGCCACCATCCTCTGTCTGGGATAGGTAGGGTGTAAGAGCACGCTGGGTGTCACTCACAGGAGTAAATCACACCAAAAGTGAACTAGGTCTAGCATTCACTCCCACTAGACAATCAATAAACTGTATGTGTGTGTTATATATATAGAGAAATATAAATATACATAAATTGATATATATAAATAATGGTATCAAAGACTATTTTTTATTTTTCCCAATTAAATATCTCCAGGGAACTCACTACTTCCTATGCCATTTGTAAATATATAAATTTATATTTATGAATATACAAATGCATTCAGTTCAGTCGCTAAGTCGTGTCCGACTCTTTGTGACCCCATGAATCCCAGCACGCCAGGCCTCCCTGTCCATCACCAACTCCCAGAGTTCACACAGACTCATGTCCATCGAGTCAGTGATGCCATCCAGCCATCTCATCCTCGGTCGTCCCCTTCTCCTCCTGCCCCCAATCCCTCCCAGCATCAGAGTCTTTTCCAATGAGTCAACTCTTCGCATGAGTTGGCCAAAGTACTGGAGCTTCAGCTTTAGCATCATTCCTTCCAAAGAAATCCCAGGACTGATCTCCTTCAGAATGGACTGATTGGATCTCCTTGCAGTCCAAGGGACTCTCAAGAGTCTTCCCCAACACCACAGTTCAAAAGCATCAATTCTTCTGCGCTCAGCCTTCTTCACAGTCCAACTTTCACATCCATACATGACCACTGGAAAAACCATAGCCTTGACTAGATGGACCTTAGTCGGCAAAGTAATGTCTCTGCTTTTGAATATGCTATCTAGGTTGGTCATAATATAATTCTAAATATATATATTTATTAAATACATTAATATACTTATAAATGGCACAGAGAGTAGCAAGTTTCCCATATCTAGAGATATTTAATTGGGAAAGATAAGTAATAGTCTTTCACATGGCATATTTTTATTATATGGAGGGCTGAATTAAACAGGCCTTAAATGCCTATGATTTTTAAGATCTCTTGTGACTCCATGCTTCTACTAGAATAACTATTCAAAGGTTAGGTTCTTGTAGTCTTCTGTCATCTTAATTTTATTCTGTTCATTCTGAAAGAAGAAAAGCATCTCCAAAGATAGATTTAGATTTTCTAAGAGTCTTTCATTTACAAGAGCAGGAGAGGTAGGCCGAGTTCCTGAAAGAGATATTTAAAGACAAGAGAAATGCTTGATGGTAAAGAAAAGAGAAAAGAAGTGAGATAAAAGAGGAAACAGCTGGAATAATGATCAAAGGAGTACAAGAGATTAAAGCAGGTGAATGGGAGGGAACGTTACCAGGAGAATGACATCAGCTTGGAACCTTGGGTAGATTGTTTACTCAAAGACATTATGAAAAAGGGAGAAGATGAAATTGAATAACCAATAGGAGAACATCAACATAGACTATTCAATACAACAGTAACTACGCCAATACTGTGCTTAAGAAATGTCATTCTAAATTACCTGAAAACTGTACAGAACATGTGACAAAAGAAAAAGAGTTCAGCTTGAATTCTGTGCACTAATGTGTTTGTGTTTTAATGATGGGTTATTTGAGAGGCACTGAGGTGGAAATCCACAATCTTGAGAGTAACTGTAGACACCATTCTCCTATACCAACCTGCAAATTTGTTCTCTTGTTCTTCTCTTTTACTTGCTAAATATCTCCCCTGAATTAATTCCTTTCTTTCTAAACCCACCACCAATACTGTGATCCTTTTGAAACTCATTTCCAGTCTGAATGAGCCAAATAAACTCCTCACAGCTCTTCCTAAACTTATCTTCATAATTTATTTAAGATTGTTTAATGCCCCTCAACCATAAACACTCCTTGAGGACAGAAACTTTCTCTCTCTTCATTACTGTTGTCCTTGCATTTTCAAGAGTCAGCCTCTGGGATGCGGCAAGTATTTAATAATTATTTTTTTGATTGAGACTGATTTAAATGTTCTTCCTTCCCCTCTTTCACCTACCTTATCCTTCTATTTTTCTATCAAAGCATCATGTTCATCTCATTCTCAGAACTTAACTGCATTTGTGATTTTTATTCTTTTGTGTAGACTTTTATTTGAAAGCAATTTCATATGGACATAAAAGCAGCAAAATAACTGAAACATCTCCCATATAACCCTCGCAGACTGTTTACTTGCTAAAGCTCTCCACACCTGCTATCATTTTCTCTATGCATACATGCATATTATTTTTTCTTGTTATAAGCCACTTAAGTTGCAAACATAATGTCACTTTCCCCCTAAATACTTGTGAGCTTCCTACCAATACATGTTCTTCTGTAACACAGTGAAATGTTAGTTGTGAAGGTGACATTAACATAATACCATTGTTGTTGTTCAATCGCTAAGTCCTGTCTGACTGTTCGCAACTCCATGTACTGTAGCCCACCAGGCCCCTTTGTCCATGGGATTTCCCAGGCAAGCATACTGGAGTGGGTTGTCATTTCCTTCTCCAATAATATCATTTTCTATAAACTATTCATACATCACCAATCCAGTTTCCCCAAAATCTCCTCTGCTGAAAAAAACAAAATTCTGCTTCAGTTTCCAACCCAGGAACATACATTGTACTCAGTTGTTACATGTCTTTGTCTACTTTGATTTAGAATAATCACTCAATTTGTCTTTTCCTGTTGTGACTTTGATATTTTTTAACCAAGTACCTGCTGTACAGCACAGGGAACTCTGCTTAATGTTATGTGGTAGCCTGGATGAGAGGAGAGTTTGGGGGAGAATGCATACATGTATATCTATGGTTGAGTCCCTTTGCTAGTCATCTGAAACTATGACAACACTGTTAATTGGCTACAACCCAATAAAAAATAAAATGTTAAAAAAAAAAAGAAACAGTTATTCTTAAAATAACCCTCAGTCTGAGTTTGTCTAATGTTCCTTATGGTCACCTTTCAGTTAATTTGCTGAAATATCAAAGAACTGAGGTTTTTTCATCTCAGTGTATTGTATCAGGAGACATATGATATTGACTTGTTCAATTATTAGTGACATTAACTTTGATCATTTGGTTAAGATGGTAGAGTTGCAAGTGGTAATTTATTTGTGTGATTAATCTGCTAATATATGTGTTCCCACTAGACTGCGCCTGGTGAGTCACAGACAATAGCTATTTGTGCTTACCACTCTATAGTCAAAGCTATGGCTTTTCCAGTAGTCATGTATGGAGTGAGAGTTGGACCATAAAGAAAGCTGAGCACTGAAGAATTGATGCTTTTGAACCGTGGTATTGGAGAAGACTCTTGAGAGAGTTCATTGGATTACAAGGAAATCAAACCAGTCCATCCTAAAGGAACTCAGTCCTGAATATTCATTGGAAGGACTGATGCTAAAGCTGGAACACTAATACTTTGGCCACCTGATCCAAACAACTGACTCACTGGAAAAGACCCTGATGCTGGGTAAGACTGAAGGCAGGAGAAGGGGACGACAGAGGATGAGATGGTTAGATGGCATCATGGACTCGATGGACATGAGTTTGAGCAAGCTCCAGGAATTGGTGATGGACAGGGAAGCCTGGCGTGCTGCAGTCCATGTGGTTGCAGAGTCAGACATAACTGAGGGACTGGACTGAACTGACTTTATTTCACAACTGAGAACAGTATCCTCTCATATTAACAATTTAACACTCAGACAATAAAAAGGAAAATTAGCAAGTTTGCCAGAAGGTGGATATTGAATATATGAGAGAAAAGCAAGTGCTATTTGCCTAAATGATGTGAAAAGTCCATGAAGATCCTGCACACAATTGCTTAGAAAACCTTATTCACAATCACAACAAACTGCAAATAAGCAAAAGTCCTCAAACAGGTGAATGGATAACAAACTCAGGTACATTGATACAATGTAATATTATTCAGTAATAAAAAGGAATAAACTATCACTCCATGAAAAGAAGATCAATCTTAAATGCATAAGTGAAACAAAGCAGTCCATAAAGGCTGTATGATTTCCATACGTGACATTCCCAAGAAGGCAAAGCTGTAGGGAAAATCTACAGATCAATGGTTGCCAAGATGTTGGATGGAGGACAGGAAGGGTTAAATAGGTTAAGCACAGTTGATCTTTTAGAGCAATAAAGATCTGATACTCTAACTGTATATACATGACATCTTGCATTTGTCAATACCTATAGAATTTTACAACACAAAGCACGACCTTTAATATCTGCAAATTTTTAAATGTCATTTAGAGACTGGGGGACTCCTAAGGTGGAATACCAATGTGGAAAACAAATGAATTGCATTCCAAATACACGAAACAACTTTGATGAAGGAAGTGGAAGAGAAAGTGATGGCCTAATTAACTTCAGAAATGAGTAAGCTCTGTAAAACTTAATGCACAAGAAACTGTTCAGAAGCACTGTACTCTAGATATAAATTGATAGCACAAGTGGGTATGAGGTTAGAATTCTGAAACTTCTATATATGTAAATTGGAATTAAATATTAAGTAAATGCATGGCAGATGGTAGGAGGCAGGTTTTTCACTATTGGGGTGGGGATTTAAAGATAAGTAGGGGAAGAGACACGACTGAAGCGACGTAGCGGCAGCAGGGGAAGAGACAAGAATGATTCATGTGGTGTTAGATTAGAACTGGAGATATCAGTATGAATTCATATTTAGCTTCATATAGATAGAGATGGTTACAAGAAGATATATAGATAGATAGATAGACAGACAGATATAAGCACATGGGGCTTCCTAAGTGAGTAAGTGGTAAAGAATCTACCTGCCAAAGCAGGAGATGGCAGTAAACTCAGGTTCAGTCCCTGGGTTGAGAAGATTCCCTGGAGGAAGAAATGGTAACCCACTCCAGTATTCTTGCCTGGAAAATCCCATGGACAGAGGACCCTGGCGGGCTACAGTTCATGGGGTCACAAAAGAGTTGGACAAAATTAAGCAACTGAGCATTCATGCATGTAGATAGATGGATGGATAGACAGAGATTTATATAATTAGGATATACACATATATTCCCCTGCTTTGTCCTCTGTGAGGGTCAAGAGGCACATCGTATTCCCAGGTCTTCATTTCTAACACCGTTCTCCAACAAAAAATATGACTGCCACATGGGCTTTAATTCATATGCCAACATTAGCCCACTAATTATAAGAACAACATACCTAACTAAAGAGTTAATAATAGGGGAAGCTGAATATGGGATTTATGGGAACACTCTGAACTATTTTCACATTTTTCTATAAATCTATTAAAGAATAAAATAACCAGACACAAAAAGCGATACTTGTGTAAAATCTCATGTTGAGGAAAAGCCCATTATCTTGAACTGAAAACAAAGCACAAATGTGATCAAGTTTCATGTGTGTATCTGAAGAACCACTGTCTATGCAGATGATCTACCAAATGCTACCTGGTTATCTGGCCTCGTCCTGAAATGAGCCCATTCTTAAATTACTCAGTCTTGGGGACAAAACTGTCTATAATAACACTGTCTCTGGAAAATAGCAGAAGACAAACTATCCCCTCAAGAGAGCCTTAAGAACCTTACATATTTTAGCCTGGGCCAAAATTAAAATGTATATAGCACATGTCCAGTCATCAAGCTTTATGCAGCTTGAAAGAGAGCAGATTTAAGGGCAGGTTTCAGAACTGACGCTACAACTAAAACCCTGTTCCTTTATCCAAGCAACTAAAGCTACCTTCTTACCATGCAAGTTCCTACACAAGGAGATGGTCTCTAAGTTATTCCTCTTTTTGACCAGATCACCATCAATTTCCACAATAAGAGATACATACCAGCTCACCAAATATGGAGTACAGGCATGTGCTGGCCCTGTTAACATAGAATAATCCTTGATCTCAACTGGCTAGAATCCCTTCAAGTGATTTCTCTACATCTTCAAGGAGACAGAAGATAAGAACCCAAGCTTTGGGAGTTGAAATGACTTTGTAAGTATCTTGGGAATAGTGTTTCTAGAAGTCTTGAAGCTTCAAATAAAATACGGAGAGATGACTACTTGTTCCAAAGCTGCAGGTTACAGACAGTGTGTGAAGACACAGTGGGCATTTCAATGCCCCCACCCCATGCCCAGGCTCCCTTCTCTGACAGCATTCTAAAATTATCAGGCCATGAATGCAAAAGGATTATCCCATAAACTGTAAATTGCATTTTTAAAAATGGAAAAGCTTCTGTAATCTTTAAATAAGGAGAAACAGCTATTAATGGGAAAAAACATACTTAGGGTGGACTGCTACACTGTCAGCAGTCTAACCCTCTTCATCAACAATGCACCTGGATTACCAGAGACTGGGAAAACTTGAGATCCTCAGCTTCAAAGATCTGCTGCAAGGTCTCTCACCATGTTGATTTCAAATTAAAATTTACAAAGATCCCTTTGGATACTGCATAGGAAATGAATTCTGATTACAATTAGGGTTACTTGGGGAATTTCTAAAAATCTTGTTTTTGTCAAAATGTACTGAATTGTATACTAAAGATTTTCAAATTTCCTAGTATGCGCATTTTATCTAAGGAAAAGGAGTACAAACAAATAGTAAACTCTACAGCTAGTAAGTTTTCTTTTCATTTGTTGTTCAGTTACTCAGTCATGCCCAACTCTTTGTGACCCTGTGGACTGCAGCGCGACAGGCTTCCCTATCTTTCACCATCTTTCAGAGTTTGCTCAAACTCAGGTCCATTGAATTGCTGATGCCCACCAAACTATTTCATCCTCTGTCGTCCCCTTCTCCTCCTGCCTTCAGTCTTTCCCAGCATCAGGGTCTTTTCCAGTGACTCAGCTCTTCGCATCAGGTGGCCAAAGTATTGGAGCTTCAGCTTCAGTATCGTCCTTCCAATGAATATTCAGGACTGATCTCCTTTAGGATTGACTGGTTTGATCTCCTTGCTATTCAAGGGACTCTCAAAGGTCTTCTCCAACACCACAGTTCAAAAGCATCAATTCTTCGGGGCTTAGCCTTCTTTATGGTCCAACTCTCACATCCATACATGACTACCGGAAAAGCCACAGCTTTGACTGAGGTGAGGTGAGGTGAAGTTGCTCAGTCGTGTCCGACTCTTTGCGACCCCGTGGACTGTAGCCTACCAGGCTCCTCCATCCATGGGATTCTCCAGGCAAGAATACTGGAGTGGATTGCCATTTCCTTCTCCAGGGGATCTTCCCGACCCAGGGATCGAACCCGGGTCTCCCACATTGGAGGCAGACGCTTTAACCTCTGAGCCACCAGGGAAGCCACTAGACAGACCTTTATTGGCAAAGTGATGTCTCTGCTTTTAATACGCTAAGTTTGTCACAGCTTTTCTTCCAAGGAGCCAGCATCTTTTAATTTCATGCTGCAGTCTCTGTCTGCAGTAAGTTTTCCCTTCATAGTGATATGATATTCAGAGATCCTGAAACTATTGATGCTTGCAGTGTCCTCTGGGCTTAAACAAATGTGTGCCCTGTAGAAATGAGCTAGATTTTGAAATACTGTATTAACTCATATTTTTAATATACATAGATAGGTATAGTACTGACAGTTTGATAGATATGTAAATAAATAAAAATATATAAGTAAGTAAATACAGAGGCTTCCCAGGCAGTGCTAGTGGTAAAGAATCTGCCTGCCAGTGCAGGAAATGCAAATTCTATCCCTGGGTGGGGAAGATCCCCTGGAGAAGGAAATGTTACCGCACTCCAATATTCTTGCCTAGAGAATTCCATGGACAGAGGAGCCTGACAGGCTACAGTCCATGAGGCTGCAAAAAGTTGGACATGACTGAGCAACTGATCAAGTAAATAAATAAATATACATGTGTGTGTAGATGGATACACACACGTATATATTTCCTAGAGCCTAGAAGCAATGTCAGACCAGTAGCAATAATATATAGAACTGAGATGTCTACTTCAGAGTGTTCTCTACTTGATGGAGTCAGGGATTCATGGAGAAACATTTGACGCCTGGGCCATCAGCACAAAGGTGAAAACATGGATACATGTTAAAAGGATAGAGAAGCCAGCCTGGATAAACTCAGGCTACCTAATCAGGGAAAATTTGATACTAAAAAAAAAGTAACAAAACAAAAACTTTCATTACAGAATAATGCCAGTTTAGAAATAAATAAGGGAAGAAAGGGAAAAAGTCATCATTTTACAACCACCAGTACTGTAAAACATGGAGGTAGGAACTGTCAGTGGATAAGCACACACTGGGTGAAGGATGAGTGGAGGAAGTTTCTGTACATTATCACCTACACGGACCAACGATCACCTCCCACAAATTGACAGAAATGACTTTCAAGTCTCAACTCATCTAGGTGCTGAGAGAAAGAAAGTGTCACCTACTCTATCTGATCAGTACAGACAAATCTTTTCTGTAACAATTTTTCATATGGAGTCTTCACAACTGCTTTTGATAAAATGAAAAGCATTTAATCAAAAGTTACTACGAACGTCAAAATATTTTTAAAAATAAAATTGCGGAAAGTTACATAACGATATAGAAAACTAAAGCAAGGGAATGGAGTTTTAAAAATAAAATTCTAGACTTAAAAAAATATACGGAAAATTGTTTCAACAGACCTAGTGGCAGATTTAGATGTTGAAGAGGAAATGATCTACAGAATGCAGAAATGTCGGTAGAATATATACGTGGAAGAGAGAGACACACAATATGGAATATACAGATAATACAGGAGAAATCAGTGATCGGAGGAAAGTGAGGAACATGTTTAAGTGGAGAGGAGACAGAGAAGAGGACAGAAGTAAAATCTGAAGGTATGACTGGCTGGCTATGAATTTTCCAAAACCTATAAAAGACAGAAAGCCCACAAACTCAAGATATTCTAGAAAACCCAAGCAAGTAAAATACAAATAAAAACAAATATAACCACATCACAGTTAAGCTACTGAAAATCTGTAACAAGGAGAAAATCTTAAAAACAGAGGAAAACAGAACACACTACTTTCAAAGGATGAACTAGAATATCTGAGAGCTTACTTCTCCAAAGAAACAGAGAGTTGAGGAGATTACTTGTGGAATATTTAATGTGCTAAAATATCATAAGTTCCAACCTAATGTTCTAGACCTGACTAAATATACCTCAAAATTTTTAAAACATATTTTCAGAAAATAAGAATAAAGAATTCACTATCACACCTTCATTGAAATTAACACTAAAATTAGTTGCTTAGATTAAATGAGTCCAGATAAAAACACATAGTTTCAGGAAATACTAAATAGTAGGAAAACAAAATGAATGGGTGAACATTCATGAAAATTGATTATATAACCAATAATGGTAATGTTTTGTGGAATTTATATGTATGTGTGTGTAATATATATAATTTAATTGCATGTCCTCAATAATCCAAAAGTTTAGAGTAGGCAAGCCCCAGAAAATAAAGAATTGAGATTTGTCAGAATCTTTCCTCTAAGCGCGGTGAAATTAAGCTAGAAATCAATAAGAAAAATATAACTAGAAAATCTCCAACTGCTTGGCAATTAAGCAATATGCTTCTAAATTAGCCCATGGATTAAAGAAATCAAAATGAAAATTGGAAAATGTTTTTTGAATGATAATAAAATACAAAAACATCAATAATACATCTAACTTAACAGCTTTAAAAGCATATATTAGAATAGAAAAATCCACCCCACACACACGCCCAAAAAACAAGTCAAGAAGCTAGAGAGGAATAAAGCAAAGGAAAAATATCCCACTGATTGTCTTAGTCTGTTTCCACTGCTACAACAAAATACCAAGACTGTTTACCTGATAAACAACATAAATTTCTTTGTCACAGTTCTGGGGGCTGGCAAGCCCAAGATCATGGTGCCTTGAGGTTTGGTGTCTGGTGAGAGGTTCTCAGTTCATAGAGAGTGGTCTTTTCATTGTGTTTTCACCTGGTGAAGAGACAAGGGAGCTCTGCCTTCTTTTATGGGGGCACCTAATCACCTCGCAAAGGCTCCTAATTTCTAATACTATCACCTTAGGGATTAGGATCTCAACATATAAATGTGAGAGTACACAAACATTCCGATGACAGTAACTGTTATTTACAAAGATAAAAGTTTCCTTCACAATGGAAACGCTTGGTAGATAATAGCTGAAGCAAATGACAGAACTAGCAAAAGCAGAGACATTACTTTGCCAACTAAAGTCCTTTTAGTCAAGGCTATGGTTTTTCCTGTGGTCATGTATGGATGTGAGAGTTGGACTGTGAAAAAGGCTGAGTGCAGAAGAATTGATGCTTTTGAACTGTGGTGTTGGAGAAGACTCTTGAGAGTCCCTTGGACTGCAAGGAGATCCAACCAGCCCGTTCTGAGATCAGCCCTGGGATTTCTTTGGAAGGAATGTGCTGAAGCTGAAACTCCAGTACTTTGGCCACCTCATGTGAAGAGTTGACTCATTGGAAAGGACTATGATGCTGGGAGGGATTGGGGGCAGGAGAAGAAGGGGATGAATGAGGTTGAGATGGCTGGATGGCATCATGGACTTGATGGACGTGAGTCTGAGTGAACTCTGGGAGTTAGTGATGGACAGGGAGGCCTGGCGTGCTGCGATTCATGGAGTCGCAAAGAGTCAGACATGACTGAGCAACTGAACTGAACTGAGCATCACTATTAATAGAAAAAAACCAATACTGCATGACCCTAATGTGATCAGAGAAAAATGTACAACATCCCCAATTGCAACTCTTGCCAAAATGTTTGATTTGAATCTCTAAATGAGAAAACAGTTCCAGACTGTAGGGGATTCAGCTACAAAGCTAGATTGAATTCTTTAAAATATCTAAGGCATGAAAAGATTTCTTTCAAGTGAGTGGAATGCTCTACGTCAGAGTCAAAAACTTCTGTAGAAGCCCAAATAGTAGCAAATATTTCAGGCTTTGCCACATGACCTCTGTCATGGCTACCCAGCTTTGCTCTTGTAGCCCTAGAAGTATTCATAGACAATACATAAACGTATGAATGTAGCCAAATCATTACCACTTTATTGACAGACACTGAAATGTGATTTTCAATAATTCAGAGTATTATTTCCATTTTTTTCCTGCCATGTAAAATAGTAAATTCCATTCTTACCTTGCACATCACAGACAACCAATAATAAAACAGATTAGGACTAGGGGCTGTAGTTTGCTAACCTGTATTCTTGAGTAATGGAGACTGAAGAATCATGAAAATAAAATGGAATGTATAATTTTCAGCTGAATCTTGATTTTTTTTAAAAAAAAGCAATAAGATGTATTTTTGAAACAGTTGGAGAAATTTATAAATGGACAATATGTAATACACAAAATAAGTATATTATTTATCAGTATATGCTGGGTATAAAAATGATATTATGGTTATGGAGGAGAATATCCTTTTTTTTTTAGTTAAGAGCATGTTGCAGATTCAAGAGTGAAGAGATTTGGGGGACTTGCCTGGTGGTCCAGTAGCTAAGACTCTATGCTCCCAATTCAGGAGGCCCAGGTTTGATCCTTTGTCAGGAAACTAGATCCTACACACTGCAAATAAGAGTTAGCAAGCCATAGCTAAAGATCCTGTGTGCCATAACTAAGACCTGGTACTGCTAAATAAATAAATTTTTTTTAAAAAATAGTAAAGTTACATAATGTTCATCACTTACTTTCAAAGGAACTAGGGAAATAAAATAAATAAATGTATGTTTATGTGTGTGTGTGTGTATATATATATATGCAAGAGAGATGTGGAAGGCAGCTAGGAGTGGAGATTAAGTAAATAAGGCAAAATATTAATAACTGAGAGCTTTAGGTGAAAAGAAGGGTGTTTATTGTGCTATGGTTTCACAATGACTGGGGGTTTGAAATTTTCAAAATAAAAAATTAGGGAAAAATAAAATAAAGATATCATATCCAGACCCCACCCCAGAATTTGAGATCAATGGGTCTATTTTGAGACTGCAGGCCATGGTGTTTTCAACAGTTTCTAGTGCGCAGCATGGGCTGAGAACCACTAAAACAGGAGAAAGAGGTCTATTAAGGTCGGAGAGATTCAAGTTTTGTCTCTGTCATCCACCTTCTGCAACTTCTTTCAAGCTATTGATTTCACTAAGCCTTAGTTTCCATGTCTATAAAATATGAACAAGTGGCTTAGAGGGTAAAGCGTCTGCCTGCAATGCAGGAGACCTGGGTTCAATTCCTCAGTCAGGAAGATCCCCTGGAGAAGGAAAGGGCAACCCACTCCAGTACCCTTGCCTGGAAAATCCCATGGACGGAGAAGCCTGGTAGGCTACAGTCCATGGGGTCACAAAGGGTCAGACACGACTGAGCAACTTCACTTCACCGATAGCACAGAGTTGTTATTATTGTGAAGCTAGTTATCGTAGAGCACAAGACTTGGCCACGCCTTGTGGCATGTGGAATCTTAGTTCCTGACTGGTGATCAAACCTGCTGACCGCCCCTCACAATGGAAGTGTGGAGTCCTAACCACTGGACTGCCTGGGAAATCCCAAGATACTGCTTTTTCTAACACTGCCCCCTACTTGACTGAGTAGGCTGCTGAGAAAATAGGACATCAAATAGGAGTGAGCAACGGACCGAGAGCAATGCAATGACCAAGGATGAAGCACAACTTGTGTTGCAACAAGAAGGAAAGACCTGGCCACGCAGGATAGCAGCAACTTCTGTTGTAAGCACATTGCAGCAGCAGTTAGTACTGCGGGTAACAAAAGTGTAGGACATGGCTTTTTTTTTTTTTTTTGCCTTATCCACGTAGCCTGTGTACTATTAATTTCCAATTTCTTTTCTTTAATTTGTATTTTCATACCTTGCTCACTCTGATATATGCTCTAGTTTAATCCTGATAAAATGTGTAACACTTAAAACTAAAAACATTCCATGCATCTAAACACATCTCACAAACTCTAGCAAAGAATGTATAATACCTTGGAAAACATGATTATTCATATCCTGTTAAGAAACTTAAAGGGCTTCCCTGGTAGCTCAGATGGTAAATAATCCACTTGCAATGCAGGAGACCCCAGTTCGATTCCTGGGTTGGGGAGATCCTCTAGGGAAGAGAGAGGCTGCCCACTCCAATGTTCTTAGGTTTAGATGGTAAAGAATCCACCTGTAACGTGGGAGACCTGGGTTCTATCCCTGAGTTGGGAAGATCCCCTGGAGGAGGGCATAGCAACCCACTCTAGTATTTTTGCCTGGCAAATCCTCATGAACAGAGGAGCCTAGCAGGCTACAGTCCATAGGGTCACAAAGAGTTGGACATGATTCTGAATGTATAATACCTTGGAAAACATGATTATTCATATCCTGTTAAGAAACTTAAAGGGCTTCCCTGGTAGCTCAGATGGTAAATAATCCACTTGCAATGCAGAAGACCCCAGTACGATTCCTGGGTTGGGGAGATCCTCTAGGGAAGAGAGAGGCTGCCCAATCCAGTGTTCTTATGTTTAGATGGTAAAGAATCCGCCTGTAACGTGGGAGACCTGGGTTCTATCCCTGAGTTGGGAAGATCCCCTGGAGGAGGGCATAGCAACCCACTCTAGTATTTTTGCCTGGCGAATCCTCATGAACAGAGGAGCCTAGCAGGCTACAGTCCATAGGGTCACAAAGAGTTGGGCATGATTCAGCGACGAAACACAAGAAACTAAAAAATAAATAAATAAAGCAAAGAGCAATCTCTTAATGGTGTGAATAATAATAAAAAAAAAAAAAACAGGTTTGGAAATGACAAATGTCACATTCCTTCACAATTGCTGAGAGCAGAGTTAACGGGTACAGAGGGACAGACAGCATGCAGAGCTGGCCAGCATTTAGTAAGTGATCACAATATGTCTGGCTCTATGTTAATTTTATAAACAAAATATATTCTTACTGCTTTTAAACATTTTTTAACTGCACAAATACTATTTCATTTAATGCTCACAGCATCCCTAAGAAGTAATTATATTTACATCAAAGGTGTGAAGCTTAGCTAGGTGAGATCCCTGAGGCCACATAGATGGTGCCCAGTAGGATGTGATCTGTTTGTTCATGTAATTTCGGGGCTCAAGGTATTAGTCACCATGATGCGCTACTTCAGTAAGTAGGAAATCTTAAGTCCTTCTGATTCTGTTCATTCACAACGAGTCGATCTTCTGGGCAGCAGTCAGTCTCTAAAACTATATTCTTGAATTGTCACCACTTAGATCATAGATTACTCTTTTGTAAGTGATAGATGCATGCTCCATAGGAGATCAGGAGACATGCACCCCACATGCATGATGATTAATCTGCAGGAAAACACCTCACTCTTATAGTTTTGGAGAAGTCCATCAGCTTACACCAGAGATTAAATACTCCATCTTCAGGTTTATACAAATGGAGAAACAACATAAGCTTTGATAATATCATTCACCCATCTACTCATTCATTGATATACTTTTACATATCCATGTATTTTTTCATTCATCCATCCACTCATTCATTCATATATTTATCTATTTATTCATCAGTCCATTAATAGTTCCAATAATTTATTCAGTATTCCAGTCAAAAAAATATTTATTGAGCCCTTATTATGTGCCAGGTACCTTCCTAGAACTGTGCTACAGAATTAAACAAAAGAGAACATCTCTGCCTTCAAGGAGCATAGCTCCACAGGGAAAGACAATAAAAAGCATATAAAATATATAGCAAAATAATCTGTAGTTCGTGTTAAGAAGAAGAAAAGAGAAATAAATAGGATGTGGTATAGCCAGTGGTGGGTAGAATTAAGGTGGTAAAAGTTTAGATAGATGGCTGCTGCTGCTGCTAAGTCACTTCAGTCGTGTCCGACTCTGTGCGACCCTATAGATGGCAGCCCACCAGGCTCCCCTGTCCCTGGGATTCTCCAGGCAAGAACACTGGAGTGAGTTGCCATTTTCTTCTCCAATGCATGAAAGTGAAAGGTGAAAGTGAAGTCGCTCAGTTGTGTCCAACTCTTAATGACCCCGTGGACTGCAGCCCACCAGGCTCCTCTGTCCATGAGATTTTCCAGGCAAGAGTACTGGAGTGGGGTGCCATTGCCTTCTCCAAGATAGATGGCTAGAGAAGCCATAATTGAAAAGGTGATTTCTAAGGTGACTTTTAAAATCAACGGCTTAACAGGAACAAAGAAAGCAAGTGAAAAATACTCAAACACGTGTGTGTTTATATACATATATATGCCTATGAACATACACGCATACACATATATATGTATGAATATATATATATACGCGAGGAAGTATATATGTGCTGTGTGTATGCATATATATGTCGCTGCATTCCCCCCTTCATTGAGAAGGTTGGGGATATACATATACACTAAATATACGTATATATAAAAATGTATACACATATATATCTCCCTCAGCTGAACTAAACAGTGCTTAGTGACACTGTTGATTTTATCCTGGGATAGGCACAGGATCAGCAAGAGCTTATGAAGTCATAACAACCACCCTTAAAGTAGCACTGACTTCTGGCAGTGGAGGACTAAGTAAAGGTTTTGAGTACCAGATTTGGATCAGAGAGTGACAAGATCTAACTCATCTCTTAAAAATTTTACTTTTACTTCAAGGATGCAGATACCCTCAGATGCAAGAATAAGGGTCTTCCACACCATCCCCATCTCTTCCTGGAATCTCGTATTAGCTGGAGACACTGATCTCTATACTTACGAGATACACAACCCTGAGCAAGATGTATTTCAAAGCCTTGCATGCTGCTGCATAGACATGTCTGGTTAAGAAACTGAAAAATAATTGAATCAGCTCAAATCCCTAGCATCCAATTGTCATCTGGATTAAATTCTCTGCCTTTCCCAGTGACACTATTCCTGCATCTAATTTCCATTTGCTCTGTTCTGTTAGCTAGGAACTGCACTTGAAACCAACAATGGGCATCTCTGGCTTTGAAAACTAGCCTGCTATTGAGAAAAGTGGAGTTAATTCCTTACGTGAAGTGACTGAATAACTAAGGGAATGGTGCTAACACACTGGCTGTATAGTAAAAGGGTTTTGTTAGTCCCTTGATGAGACACTGTATAATACACAAAAGGCAAATTTGGAGTTTAGAAATGTCAAAATATCAGCCCACCGAAGGAGTTATGACATCTTAATGAGCTATTTCAGGAAGCTCAATGCTCTAGCAGTACAATGGACTACATTTTTATTCAATGTTTAGTTCTTGGAGCTCCAAAAAAAAGAGAGATTTGACTAGACGGCCATCCTTTTTGTACCTAAAAACAAAACAAAAACCTTACATGTTTTCATGTGGCTTACTTCTATTTTTCCTCTTATTCCCCAGCTAGGCAACAGTAACTGCTTTTTGCGGAACCATGTCATGGCTACTCACCAGGCTAGGAAAGCAGTGAAATTATCCATTATCTTTGATAAGTATGGCCACTGAGGGACAGAGAGTCATTTTCAGTACCTCCTTCTCCTGGTCCTCATCTCCTGGAATTAGCTATCCATACAAATCAGTCCTTGGGGAAACTAACAGTATGAAGCTTTCCTGGATCTTAGGAGAAAATGAAGTTCCTCTCAAGTGGTCCACGGTAGACAGAATAATAACCCTCTTCACCTCCCCATCAACCCCAATATTTTCACACCCCCATCCTCAGATGTGAGAATATGTTGTATATATTCAAGAAGGGCCTTTGTAACTGCAACTAAGGTTATAGATTTTGGATTCAAGAGATTAGCCAAATTATCCAGATGGATCTAATCACATGGGCCCTTTAAAGAAAAAGACAAAGGCAGAAAAGTCAGTGAGAGAAATGATACAAGAGGCAGGAGAGACTGGAAATGTAAGAGGGACTTAGCCTGCTTGGGCTTTGAGGATGGAGAAAGGGTCCATTAGGCAATGCATCAGAGAAGCCTCTAAAAATTGAGTTCAACCCAGCTGATCTCAATTGACAGGGACTGACAGAGGCTTCCCAGGTGGCATTAGCGGTAAAGAACCTGCCTGCCAATGAAGGAGACACAGGGGATGTGGGTTCGATTCCTGAGTTGGGAAGATCCCCTGGAGGGGGCATGGCAACGCACTCCAGTATTCTTGGCTGAAGAATCCCACGGACTGGCAGGCAAAGAATCAAACACGACTGAAGTGACTTAGCGTGCAGCACAGAACAACATAGAAACGGAGACCTCAGTCCCAGAACAACAAGGAACCGAACTTTGCCAACAGCTTGAATGAGCAGAAAATGACTTTGCCCTACAGCCTCAGAAACAAAGGTTCCTGGGGACCTTTTAACCCAGTGATGCCTATGTTGGACTTCTGACCGATAGAACTGCACTATAAGAAACATGGGGTGGGAGAAGAAATTTGTGTTGCTTTAAGTCAGTAACTTTGTAGTAATGTGTTATGGAAGAAAGAGAAAGAGAAAACTAATCCTTGTTTATAAGAGGCAGATCCTTAGATAGAAGGCACTCTGTGAGGTTTAGAAAAGTATCAGTGAAAAAGTAGGCATGGGGTTACACCCTCTATCCATTTCCTTTTGCCAGTTTAGTTATGTCATTATACAAGCATGGGGGTTAGAGGAAGGGAGGAGAGAGGGGGAGAGACAGAGAGGAAGATGAGACAGAGACAGAAAGAAAGGACAATTTCTACAAGTGTCAGGATCTTGGGACACCAGTGTTCCACCAGTGAGCATGAACCTCGGCGTGAGCCTAAATCTGATGTTCTCCAGTGAGTCTCAGATCCTATATCGCTCAGTGGCTCACTTGTGTCTGATTCTTTGCAACCCTATGGACTGCAGCATGCCAGGCTTCCCCGCTTTCACCATCTCCCAGAGCTTGCTCTAGGTAACTGTCATAATATGAGCATCTTATTACACTGAGTATGTAACTCTTATAATATGAGCATCTTGTTACACTGAGTACCGAGTACGACCCTTTAATGAAACACTTTTCAGGGAAACAATAGCCCTCAAGTACAAGCCATCAGCTGGCCGCCAGTTAAACAAAATATCATTCATTTCAATACCTCTGGAAAACCTGGCTGTTCTCCACTATGATTGCTTACATTGTTCTCTCACTGGGCAGCTAACAATTAAGGGGTAATTGTTGAACACATTTTTGCCTTACAACCTAACCTCTAGCAAAAGGATGCTAATCTCAGCATAAAGGATGAGGAAAAATACCTCATATTCACATTAAGTCCTCAACAATGAACTTGAGTTTGAATAAAAATTCAATTATTCCTGCTGGTCAGAGTTAAACAGAGATACAGCTTAGAGTTTCACCAGCTTCCAAGGGTGAATCTTGACCCAAAGGTCTCCTTTCAAATGGACTCACAGCAAACTCTGACCCTCCAGGCCAGGAGGCTGCCTGTAAATTGCTCCTCCCCAGGGCTCTGTAACACTTCCCATTCTTGCCTCATCCTCTGTTCAATCCTCTCAGACACATTTTCCTAACACCTGACTGCACAAGTTCCATACACGGTCTCAGTAAGGTGTGAACTAATAACAACTTAAAATGACTACTTACTAGAAAAATTTCAAGGAACCCAGGGCTCTAAAATGTGAAGGAGCATTCCTTTCCAACTGAGAAATACAGCCACTCTGAAACACAGCAGAAGATACTTTAGAACACTCTACAAATCTACCATGTAATCATGATGCTTTAAGTTACAAAATCACATTGGTCATGGAAAAGATCTCAAAGTAGTGAAAAGGTATGTTGATTCAACCCCTTTAATTTGCTACTGGGGAAACACAGGCTAGAAGATGTTCAGATGAATCAGCAATAATGGAGTTAGTGGTTTTTCCTTCAGCTCTCCTATGATTTGCAGACTTTCCTTCATTCATCATTCATTCACCCAACAAATACTGAGTTTGTTGAGCACCTGCCAAACACAGGTTTAGCCCCTGGGGATTTAGTCATAACCAAGTATAGTGTGAAAATATTTTGCACTAGAAATCAGTCTTCTGCTTCTCCAATATTCTTTTTAACATACCTATAATTACCTATTTCTCCACTGATCTGTGTATATATCTTAACTATACTTTTTCCAACATTCTGTTTCTGGTGGTGGTGGGGGGTCACAATTAAGATGATCCCATCTAGAAGTTTTTGTACTAGTCTAGTTTTTATAACCTGATATAAATAGCCAAGGGCTTCCCTGGTGACTCAGACGGTAAAGAATCTGCCTACAATGCAGGAGACACAGGTTCAATTCCTGAGCCAGGAAGATGCCCTGGAAAAAGGAATGGCTACCCACTCCAATTTGTATATGTAACGAATTTCTTTTTTTCCCTTAAATCTTCAAAAAAAAAATTTCTGATTGCACTTTACAGCATGTGGGGTCTTAATTCCTCAACTGGGTATTAAACCTGGGCTCTCAGCAGTGAGAGTCAACATTCTGTTTCTGGTGGTGGGGGGGAGGGTCACAATTAAGATGATCCCATCTAGAAGTTTTTGTACTAGTCTAGTTTTTATAACCTGATATAAATAGCCAAGGGCTTCCCTGGTGACTCAGACGGTAAAGAATCTGCCTACAATGCAGGAGACACAGGTTCAATTCCTGAGCCAGGAAGATGCCCTGGAAAAAGGAATGGCTACCCACTCCAATTTTCTTGCCTGAAGAATTCCATGGACAGAGATGACAGGCAGGCTACAGTCTATAGGGTCACAAAGAGTTGGACACGACTTAGCGACTAACACTTAAACAGCCAAAGAATACACATTATGTCAAAGCAGCAAACAAAAATCAACAAAATAGTACTGTAAGCAGTTTTTTGCAGGAAACCCCTTTCATTTTTATCAATTTAGCAAGGCTACATTGCAACTAACTTTTAAATCTGGCATAGCCCATGCTTTACTCATTTCTGGCCCTAGCACTCCTTTCAAATCTTTTGATCACACAATACCTTGCTACTGGTTATTTCTGAAGATGAAAGAAGTAGAAATGAAGAGTAAGTAATTAACGAATGACCAGCTCTCCTTTCCTTCAGTAATCTCAAACAAACTGTGTGAGCAAGATATCATCTAAAGTTCATAAGAAGTTGACAAGCCTGCACACAGTGGGGGATGGCGAAGACTGACCACCCATCTCAATGATCCATTGATATTACTTCCGGTTTTTCACTTTACAAACTTTCATGGCCCAATAGAATCTCTCGACTTGGTTTCTGTGGACATGGAGTCCACCATCTTCCCAGATTGCCAGAATTCTGATTAAAAGCATCCTTCCTTTCTACCAACATCTGCATCTCTCTCATTTTGATTTTTGAGTGGCGAGCAGCCCTAGACACAAGTTACATAACACTGTGGTGTACTTACCATGTAAGAGCATCAATCTAAGAGCTCATGGTCATACACCAAAGTATAAGAGAGTGTGTCTTTTATCAGGAAGTTAGTCTGCTTAGGGGTGTAAAATAAGCATCTTGAGACAGAACACAGGAAGATAAATGAATAGTTACAGCCAAGCAAGAAAGTACAAGATCCTGTGCAAAATAAATTCTAGTTCAGAGAAGGTTTCCCAGAGAGGGTCTATGACCTAGATCTTCAAAATTGTTAGAATACAGTTGCCAGGAATGTATATGTAACGAATTTCTTTTTTTCCCTTAAATCTTCAAAAAAAAAATTTCTGACTGCACTTTACAGCATGTGGGGTCTTAATTCCTCAACTGGGTATTAAACCTGGGCTCTCAGCAGTGAGAGTGTGGAGTCCTAATCACTGGTCACCAGGGAATTCCAAATATGTAAGGAATTTCAGTGGAGAAGAGTAGTATGAGAAAAATTATTGGGGAAGGAGAAAAGCCTAAGATGCTATCTGCGAATAACAAATAGATGGATTTGGCTCTGTAAGGGACAGAGCTATGTTATGGGGTATGGAGAGGAAAAGGGGATAAAAGTATTCAGATATGAGTAGGAAATCTTTCCTATCTTAGAAGCGTTAGCTAGAAAGCAGACTCTTGAATCTTGCCTCCTCCTCTTGGATTCCTGCTGCCCTCTTTACATCTTGTCTACAGGTGAGCTTGTCCCCATGAAGAAAATTTCCTCCCTCAATTTGAACTCTTTTGCCTTAACCATAAGGGCTACTTCAAGCCATACGAACAATACAAACTTCCTGTAGGTCTAATGAATACCACTTACAGGAACATTATTTCAGATGTGTGCGAATACTTTATGTTTAACTGTTGGAATTCATAGCATCCCTTTTCATTGTTTTTTATCAACCAAAGGAACTCTGACTAGGGCGGCAGCATAGGGATGCTGAGAGACCCTCCTAAATAGGGAAGGTCTTCATTGCTCTGTCACCACAACCGGGAGCTGTTGGTTTCATGATCTACCAAGGAGTCATTGCAGTCTCTCTGGATTTATAAATAGTTACATTTGTCCTCCCTCTCGGGGAAAAAACAAAACAAAACACACACATTCAATTTATTCAAAAATTACTGAACAAACTTCCTCAGATCCTGTGGATCAGTGGTAAAGGACCCTCAACCCATGGGCAGCCTATACCTGTGAATGTATGTACTTCAACCTGACAAACACTGAAGTCTAGAATGATATTGAGCCTTGCATCATGTGCATGAATCATTGCTCTGTCACCACAACCGGGAGCTGTTGGTTTCATGATCTACCAAGGAGTCATTGCAGTCTCTCTGGATTTATAAATAGTTACATTTGTCCTCCCTCTTGGGGAAAAAACAAAACAAAACACACACATTCAATTTATTCAAAAATTACTGAACAAACTTCCTCAGATCCTGTGGATCAGTGGTAAAGGACCCTCAACCCATGGGCAGCCTATACCTGTGAATGTATGTACTTCAACCTGACAAACACTGAAGTCTAGAATGATATTGAGCCTTGCATCATGTGCATGAATAATCTTATTGCTGTATCCCACCAGCGGAAGACGCTGTAGCTGAAAGTCTACCGTAAGCACTAAAAGTTTGCTGTAAAACATAGCATCTTATATCTTTATCAATAACTGGTCACCCCAAATGACACTCATAAAGTTAATCTTCTAGATCTCACTTTTCATACCTTTGTTAGCAGAATAATGGTAGGTCTTTATGAGACAAAAACATATAAGCGCCTCCCGTTTCCATAAGGCTGAGCACAAAAGATATTACCCATGAAACTGAGCATAAGAGGGTTTAAGATAGTTCCTGTTGCTTCCATCTGGTCAATGTCAAAAAACGACTAGTTCTGAAAAAAAGGTCCCCCCCCTTTTTTTTTTTTCAGAAAGATAATCACACTTAGTGATTGGGAACAGCTCTTTCAGCAACGTCTGATTTGGTTCAATTTCTCTAGGTAAGCCTGAGGCAGGAGGGAGATGGGACCCCCAGGGTGAAGCAGCAGGAGATTCATTCCCTGTGGACTGATACACTGAGACAAGAACAGCAGGACAATGAAGTGGGAGGCGGGGCCCTACCCAGACCACACATTCCTCATTCTCGAAGTCAGGAGACCTCCCAACCACACAGGTGGGGAAAGGCTCCTGGGAGATCAAAGGGGAGTGATGCCAAGGACGCTCTACCCACAGGCCTCTTGGCTAGAATTCCTCTTGGCTAAGAGAAGTGCAGACACACCCAGGGGGACCCCGAGATTTACAAATAGAGGCTTAGAGCCAGGTAAAGCAAGATGACTGGTCGAAGGAAACTTGGAGGAAAGGCCGCATAAAAGGACTTGAAACTGTCAGGAGGGCCTGCAACTCAGGGACTCTTCTCTGAGTCTGTCTATATGTCGCCACACGTACTGAACTCTTTTCTTCCTAATAAACACTTCACTCGCTTCACTATTTGCTGTCTTTGTGGGAATTCTTTGTAGCCAAAAAGCCAAGGCCTTGTTACTACCCTTGTCTAAAGACCAGGATTCTGTGCTTTCACCACCAGAACGCAACCTCAGTCTCTGGCCAAGGAGTGAAGCCCTGCTTCAAGCTGCTGTAAGCCAATCCCAGCCGAGATCAAGCCTTGTTCAGGAATCACACTGACCAGAAGGGAACAGCAAATCCTAATTCCCAAGAGAAGACGTTTCCACAAATTTAGATTTCCTCCCTGGCTTGGATGGGAAGTCTTCTCTTCAAGCTCTTTACAGGTTAGGCAGCTTCCTGGACATGCCCAGGGCTCTGTGCTCAGGAGGATCCCTCACTGAGCTTAATATTCTACTGCCTCTGTCTTGAAATTATTAATAACTTTTCAATACGAAGACCCAATTTCATTTTGCATTGAGCCTCACAAATTCTGTAGCCAATTTTACCCATAGAAATGTGATATCAGAATGCTTTTGGCTGCAAATAAGATGTTCAAGCTGGATTTAGAAAAGGCAGAGGAACGAGATATCAAATTGCCAACATTCGTTGGGTCATAGAAAAAGTAAGAGGATTCCAAAAAGACATCTACGTCTGCTACACTGACTATGCCAAAGCCTTTGACTGTGTGGATCACAGCTGTGGAAATTCCTAAAGAGATGGGAATACCTGACCACCCTACCTGCCTCCTAAGAAATCTGTATGCAGGTCAAGAGGCAACAGTTAGAACCAGACATGGAAAAAAAGAACTCGTTCATAATTGGGAAAGGGGTAGATCAAGGCTGGATACTGTCACCCTGCTTATTTAACTTATATAGGGTACATCATGTGAAATGCCAGAAGAAGCACAAGCTGGAATCAGGATTGCCAGGAGAAATATCAGTAACTTCAGATATGCAGATGACACCACCCTTATGGCAGAAAGCAAAGAAGAACTAAAAAGCCTCTTAATGAAAGTGGAAGAGGAGCATGAAAGAGCTGGCTGAAAACTCAACATTCAAAAATGAAGATTCAAAAAATGATGGCACCTAGTCCCATCACTTCATGGTAAATAATGAGGCAACAATGGAAACAGTGAGAGACCTTATTCTGGGGGGCTCCAAAATCACTGCAGATGGTGACTGCAGCCATGAAATTAAAAGAAGCTTGCTCCTTGGAAGAAAAACTATGAGAAACCTAGACAGCATATTAAAGAGACATTACCCAACAAAGATCCGTATAGTCAAAGCTACAGTTTTTCCCGTAGTCATGTATGGATGTGAGAGTTGGACCATAAAAAAAGTTGAGCACTGAAGAATTGATGCTTTTGAACTGTGGTGCTGGAGAAGACTCTTGAGAGTTCCTTGGACTGCAAAGAGATCAAACTAGTCAATCCTAAAAGATTTCAGTCCTGAATATTCATTGGAAGGACTGATGCTGATGTTCCAATATTTTGGCCACCTGATGCAAAGAACTGACTCACTGGAAAAAACCGTGATGCTCAGATGATCCCCGAGAGAAGAGAATGACTGCCCACTCCAGTATTCTGGCCTGGATAATTCCATGGACTGTACAGTCCACAGGATCGCAAAGAGTCGGACATGACTGTATGTAAGGTCTGATGCTGGAAAGATTGGAGGAGGAGGAGAAGGGGACAATAAAGAATGAGATGGTCAGATGGCATCACCGACTCAGTAGACATGAGTTTGAGCATGCTCTGGGAGTTGGTGATGGACAGGGCAGCCTGGCATGTGGTGCTCCATGGGGTCGCAAAGAGTCAGACATGACTGAGCAACTGAACTGAACTGAAAGCCAACCAAAATCAGCTGAACCCATAAGAAAAACGTCTCTCAACTTATAATAAATCACAAAATAGGTTAGCTCAGGACTTCCATAACTCAGTGATATCACCAACCAGGCACAAAAACTGCCAGAAAAGCTTTTATGTCCCTGTGTCCTATTTTCAGACATTCAGTAAGAATCTCATGTGAACATCGCTCTCCAAGGTGTTAGATGCTACAGTAGTTTGAAGGCATGGCCAACCAGACTTGCAGTCAAATCAGATAACACAGTTTTTTTTTTATGATGTTGGTGATAGGATATAGAAGAAACCAAGCTCTAGATCTTGAGTAAATTACCAGCTTGTTGGTCATCTGGACTGGCCAGATTCCTCACTTTGTTCATACAACAGTGAAGGAAAGTGCAAAATCTTTCTAGTGAACTACAGGCACCAATCACCAATGAAAATTATATCCAAAATTTCCTCTATTAGCTAGAAACCGTTCTTGCATTCATTTTGGTAACAATATGTGAACTCATTTCACAATTCCCACAAATACCATGGATTTCTTTTAGAGAATGTCAAATGTTGTTTGTTATTTTTGCTGTTTAGTCACTTAGTTGCGTCTGACTCTTTGCCACCCTGTGGACTGCAGCCCACCAGGCTCCTCTGTCCGTGGAATTTCCAGGCAAGAATACTGGACTGGGATGCCATTTTCTCCTCCAGGGGATCTTCCCAACCCAGGGATCGAACCCGTATCCCTGCATCTCCTCCAGGAGATGGATTGGCAGGTGGATTCTTTATCAATGAGCCACCTGGGAAGCCCTAATACATTCATATAATCTATGCAAAATACCCCAATCCTTTTAAAAGTAAGGAAAAGCAATTTAGCTTTTTTCATATATCATTATCCAATATTTGAATACCTTTCCCTTACCTAGCCAGTAACTGACAAGACTCACTCAGAAACCAGAACAAAGGTCAGATTCTCCAAAGGATCTACCCAATGAAAGGTAAACAAAATGAAAGTTCAGGAAGGAAAGAGGTGGCCTATCAATGGTTGTAGGAATTGTAACCCATAGTAACCACTGTGTCTCAATCTTGTCCCTTATGGAAAATTGTCTTACCAGAGTTAATTCAGTTCTAAATGCTCTTGCTCTACACAAATGTGCCTGAATCAAAGTAAGTCCAAATGCCTCCAAAGGTCAATTATCTCACACATCGTAGCAAGGGGAACATGTAAAGACGCTCTGAGCAGTAAGACAGGGAAGATGGGTTCAAGACAGACCAGCCTGGGTGCCAGTCTTCATACTTCAGGTAATTAAACTGAAGCCAAATGGCAGCCGGTTTGAAAGTGGGATTCCTGACTCTGCTTCCTTTCAGTTGTCAAGCCCTGAACATGTCCTGTGAGTCTCAGATGATCAGTTTTCTTACCTGTAAAGCAGATGTCACAAAAGTAGCTGCCAGCACAAGAGGCATGTGACCACAGGATGAAAATACCATTCTAACCACTGTGTCTGACACCCTGGCAAACACTCAGGTAATGTGCCTCTACTTACGTAAATGTCAACAGTTCTAAAAACAGCCGTTAGCACTGGGTGAAGAAAACCTCAGTGCAAAGATACGCTTGTGATGGCTTGTAATAGATGATCTGAAGTTAGAACTGGCTGTCATCTCAGCAGAAATGCTCATGTGGAGACCATTGTTTTCTTACCTGTAAAGCAGATGTCACAAAAGTAGCTGCCAGCACAAGAGGCATGTGACCACAGGATGAAAATACCATTCTAACCACTGTGTCTGACACCCTGGCAAACACTCAGGTAATGTGCCTCTACTTACGTAAATGTCAACAGTTCTAAAAACAGCCGTTAGCACTGGGTGGAGAAAACCTCAGTGCAAAGATACGCTTGTGATGGCTTGTAATAGATGATCTGAAGTTAGAACTGGCTGTCATCTCAGCAGAAATGCTCATGTGGAGACCATGCTGAAGTTATCCTGGAAGGGGAGCATGTATGTTGTGTGCTGCTGAAGAAGGAATTCATAGGGCCTGGACTCCATCTTAGGCCTGTTCATGCTGATCATGCTCAGCACCTTTCCACTAGACTCTGAACTCTGTGTTTAGTGCCTATGAAAACAACAACGGAAGGATAAGACCCCCCCCTCCAGACTAGGAAACCTTGAAGATCGTATCTAGGTTACTCATCGCCTAAGAGAAAACATACATTAATCACCCCTTCCTCCAGACAGGCCATAAATTTTTCTGTCTCAATCGGAGGGTAACCTCAGGTTTATTGATTATTGGCTAATTGTTTGAGCACATAAGCACATAGAACATGAATGATGGGGCTTTGGGATTGTATTTTCCTTGGTTTATGTAAGTCTCAAGGAATTTGGAGTGGTGGGTTCGTTCAGACATGTACACATGGGGTATAAAAAATTTTCACAAATGCTGATCGGGGTCCTTGGGTAAGAGGAAACTCTGCCTTGGGCCCACCGGTGTAATAAACTGCACTCCACTATCTGCATTGTCGTGTGTGTGTGTGTGTGTGTGTATGTGTGTGATGTGCTTCTATGTGGATATGTGGGTGGGAAGGGAAAGTGAAGAGTGGGTGGTGACCAGCCATTCTTGTTAATCCTTGAGAACAATATAGTGAATTGCAAACTAAACTAACAGTCAGTCATTTTCAAATTGTTTCCAACACAGCAGTACAGATTAATGGGCTGAAAACTGCCCACTTCAAATACTTGACTTATATGCAGAAAATACTAGCTTAGTATCTGAAATTGGAATTTCTCCATAAATGGAGTAATAAAAGAGTTCAACAAATTATATATTAGTTTTTTCTCCCATCATCTTGGCCTTTGTTCCTTTAATGCCTTAGACTTCAAAGTCTGCAAAGGCCAAAGCTTTTTTTCCATTCAAAAATCTACTAAATAGAGATCTATCCCTGAAAAAACAAAGTAATCTTAATTATAATTTTTCAAACAAAGCTACAATAATTCTCTATTTAGCTCAACAAGAAAAATGCTCAGAAGACATCAATAAATCATGTTTTCCTCTTAGCAAATTCTAGACAACTCACTAATGCTTTCCAATAAACTATTTGGAAGGCAGTTTGTGACTCGGGCAAATCAGACAATCTTCTAATATAATTTCAGACAAGACTAAACTCCAAATTGCATACTTAGAGAACGTCTGGGGTCAATGCGCTAGAATGTTGATAGAACACTACAAAAATAAGTCCTCTGGGACAAAGCAGTTGGCTCCACAACAGTTCAACAAGCCACACAAAATTGAAATTCAACAGCTTATGACTCTTTGTTGAATCACTTTTGTCTTTTGTTCTCTGTCCAGTATAAGGAGAATCAATTATCTGATTTGCCAGCATGGCCAAATAAAATAAAGAATAAATGATCAAAGATTACAGATATACATCAGTGTTTACACACACATATAAATGTACATTTGGCCAAATATTAGTTCAGGTTTTCCCATACCATCTAAGGGAAAATGTCAAATGAACATTTTGGCCAACCCCAAATAAACATATTCTAGTAACATAAAAATGGGATTTCTTTTCTGAAATATTAACTGGTGGTGCCTTTTCATCTTGTGTTATCTTGTGCCCAGGAGCCCTTGTCTCATTCAGCTAGACCAGCTCAGCCTTGCTCCTCCTTACTTCAAGAAAGAGAAGGAAGCACAAGCAGAGAAATATTTCTTTCTAGCTTTGCTTTTCAAGAGTTTAGGACCTGTGGGGAAAGAGCTAAGTCCTAGTGGCGATTATGGATTTGGGAACATATGTAATAGAGTCAGATCAAGGCTCCCAGATAAATAATCATTCTCTAGGTAGAGGGGCTGGAAGAGATGGCATAAGGAAAGGAAGAGAGTTAACAACCAAAGGGGGTCTGTGACATCCAACCCGATGTCACAGGGAGAGCAACAAGATATTCCAAACTAGTACAAGTGGATATTTCATATATAACAAAATATTGAGTTTGCCCAAAATTTTGGTTTCCATACAATGTTGCAGAAAAATCCAAATGATCTCTTTGGCCACCTGAAAAATTTACCACCTTTAGGTTCGTCTAGTCAAAGCTGTGATTTTTTTCATTGGTCGTGTATGGATGTGAAAGGAAAGCTGAATGCCAAAGAATTGATGCGTTTGAACTGTGGTGTTTGAGAAGACTCTTGAGAGTCCTTTGGACTGCAAGGATATCAAACCAGTCAGTCTTAAAGGAAATCAGTCCTGAATACTCATTGGAAGGACTGATGCTGAAGCTGAAACTCTAGTCCTTTGGCCACCTGATGTGAAGAACTAGCTCACTGGAAAAGACACTGATGCTGGGAAAGATTGAAGGCAGGAGGAGAAGGGGATGACAGAGGATGAGATGGTTGGATGGCATCACCGACACAATGCACATGAGTTTGAGCAGGCTCCAGGAGTTGGTGATGGACAAGGAAGCCTAGTGTGCTGTAGTTTATGGGATCACAAAGAGTTGGACACGACTGAGTGACTGAACTGAACTGAGTGAAAACCTGTGCTTAAACCTATACCTATACCTAAGCATAAGCAACCCATTTTGGAGAATATGTGATTTGAAAGCCAATTGTTTTAAAACTTTATATTGGAGTAGATTTGATTGACACTATTATGTTAGTTTCGTGTATAGCACAGTGATTCAGTTACATATATACATTTTCTATAGCCTTCTAACTGGATGGAATGGCACTGGATATGAAGGACTGGGAGAGAGAGAAAAGAACAAGGTGACTGAGACATCAGTTAACAAAATATTGAGTTTGCCCAAAATTTTGGTTTCCATACAATGTTGCAGAAAAATCCAAATGATCTCTTTGGCCACCTCAAAAATTTACCAACTTTAGGTTCGTCTAGTCAAAGCTATGATTTTTTCAGTGGTCGTGTATGGATGTGAAAGGAAAGCTGAATGCCAAAGAATTGATGCTTTTGAACTGTGGTGTTTGAGAAGACTCTTGAGAGTCCTTTGGACTGCAAGGATACCAAACCAGTCAGTCTTAAAGGAAATCAGTCCTGAATACTCATTGGAAGGACTGATGCTGAAGCTGAAACTCCAGTCCTTTGGCCACCTGATGTGAAGAACTAGTTCACTGGAAAAGACCCTGATGCTGGGAAAGATTGAAGGCAGGAGGAGAAGGGGATGACAGAGGATGAGATGGTTGGATGGCATCACCGACACAGTGCACATGAGTTTGAGCAGGCTCCAGGAGTTGGTGATGGACAAGGAAGCCTGGTGTGCTGTAGTTTATGGGGTCACAAAGAGTTGGACACGACTGACTGAACTGAACTGAGTGAAAACATGTGCTTAAACCTATACCTATACCTAAGCATAAGCAACCCATTTTGGAGAATATGTGATTTGAAAGCCAATTGTTTTAAAACTTTATATTGGAGTAGATTTGATTGACACTATTATGTTAATTTCATGTATAGCACAGTGATTCAGTTACATATATACATTTTCTATAGCCTTCAAACTGGATGGAATGGCACTGGATATGAAGGACTGGGAGAGAGAGAAAAGAACAAGGTGACTGAGACATCAACGTGTTCCCAAGATAGTTGCTGCCTTGTCTCCCAAGAATGAGTCCCATCTGTCTTTGACCAGCCCAGCTAAAGATGACAAATTAGTGAACAGGTGTTTCCTTAGTTAGACAGTTGCACTGACCGGTGAATAAATTAATGAGTCAGTTCCTTTCAGAACTTCCTTCTGTTTTTTATATTTGGGAGACTCTACAATACAATGGCTGTATGTCTGAAATTCTGGGTTGTTACAATGGCTGTATGTCTGAAATTCTGGGTTAGTTCTGCATTTAAATTGATCACCTTCTGCTAATTAACTATGTGAAAAGAGAAGTGAAAGCGGTAGTTGCTCAGTCATGTCTCACTCTTCACAACCCCAAAGACTGTAGCCTGTCGGGCTCCCCTGTCCATCGGATTCTCAGGCAAGAACACTGGGGTCGGTTGCCATTCCCTTCTCCAGGGGATCTTCCTGACCCAGGGGCCAAACCCGAGTCTCTCACATTGCAGGCAGATTCTTTACTGCCTGAGCCACCAGGAAAACCCCAATTAACTTTGTGATCTTATGTAATTAGTTAATTATTCAGATTCCTACTCTATAAAATGGTGACACAACTTTTGCTGTGAGGATTATATGAAAGACTATCTTAGTGCACTGTGCCAGGCACACAAGTCTTTATTAAAAACTGGTAGTTTATTAATCAACTTTGGTAACTGTAGTTATTGTTCTTTTCAAATTACATTAGAATCAACACAATTGTAAATCAGTTAAGTCAGAGCAGAAGACTCAGCTAAAAAAGTGGAAGTTGAATAGCCCAAATCACTAGTCCCTGACCTAAAAGTTAAATTCAGCTCCAAATTCAATTTTTGCAGCCTCATTTGTTCTGGGCAATGTGGCAAGAAGAGAAGATAAATAAATCTTGAGGTCTGTCCTCAGGAGTTCACACTGCTGTGGGAAGGTGAGACGCCCACAGAGAACACTGAAATAGCTTTGTGTGTGTCTGCACCAAAGGGAATGCAATTAAAATAATAATAAGTGAGCTGGGAGCTGAGAGGAAGACTGCACCATTGTCAGCTAATATATTTGGAGAAGACAGAGAAGATGGTAGAATATATTGCAGACATTTTCTACGTGCAGACCAGGAGTAAGACTGACCTTCGCAAATTTCTGGGACACTAGGCTGAGAAACTGGGTGAAAATGCACATTCCAGCCATAAATCCATAACACTGACCATTGCCACATCAGCAGGATGACTTTCAAATTCCAACCCTGTGGTTTTGAGCCTGGGAAATTTTCTGGCCATCAGTGCAGGCAGAAGTGCTGGAAGATTAATTTTCACCTGCAAGAAGCTCTCAGTATATCCTAGCTGATGAATCGGTAACCCAACTCTCTTGCACCTCTGCCTCCCAAGATGGCCCCAGTAGGATTGAGTTCCAGTTGTCCACAGCGGTAAGTGTGCTGAAGAATAAAACGCCTTTTATTGGCTTCCTCTCCAGCTCTGTCCTCCTGCTCCACTTTCTTGCCATTGTTACTCAGGATCGTTTCCCCAAGAAGCTACATAAACTTGAGCCCTTGCATCATGTTAAACCAAATCTGGGAGGATAATGGCATTCCACTCAGTTCAACACAGATTTCTTAAGCACTTTCTTTGTGTCTGAGCTAGGCTGCTGACTGTGGATTCTCAAGACAGATTAAAGGCACTCTCTGACTGTAATTCTGTTGGGCCATAGAAAAAGCAAAAGAGTTCCAGAAAAACATCTACTTCTGCTTTATTGACTATGCCAAAGCCTTTGACTGTGTGGATCAAAATAAACTGTGGAAAATTCTGAAAGAGATGAGAATACCAGATCACCTGACCTGCCTCCTGAGAAATCTGTATGCAGGTCAAGAAGCAACAGTTAGAACTGGACATGGAACAACAGACTGGTTCCAAATTAGGAAAGCAGTACATACATCAAGGCTGTATATTGTCACCCTGCTTATTTAACTGCTATGCAGAGTACATCATGCGAAAAGCACAAGCTGGAATCAAGATTGCCAGGAGAAATATCAGTAATCTCAGATGTGCAGATGACACCACCCTTATGGCAGAAAGTGAAGAGGAACTAAGGAGCCTCTTGATGAAAGTGAAAGAGGAGAGTGAAAAAGTTGGCTTAAAGCTCAACATTCAGAAAACTAATATCATGGCATCCAGTCCCATCACTTCATGGCAAATAGACAAGGAGACAATGGAAACAATGACTTTATTTTCTTAGGCTCAAAAATCATTGAGGATGGTGACTGCAACCATGATTAAAAGACAATTGCTCTTTGTAAGAAAAGTTATGACCAACCAAGACAGCATATTAAAAAGCAAAAACATTTGCTGACAAAGGTCCATCTAGTCAAATGTATGCTTTTTCCAGTAGTCATGTATGGATGTGAAAGTGGGACTATAAAGAAAGCTGAGCACTGAAGAATTGATGCTTTTGAACTATGGTGTTGGAGAAGACTCTTGAGAGTCCCTTAGACTGCAAGGAGATCCAACCAGTCCATCCTAAAGGAAATCAGTCCTAAATATTCATGCTGAAGCTGAAACTCCAATACTTTGGCCACCTGATCACGAAGAACTGACTCACTGGAAAAGACCCTGATATTGGGAAAGACTGAAGGTGGGAGAAGGGGATGACAGAGAATAAGCTGGTTGGATGGCATCACCGACACAATGGACATGAGTTTGAGCAAGCTCCGGGAGTTGGTGATGGACAGGGAAGCCTGGTATGCTACAGTCCATGGGGTCGCAAAGAGTCGGACATGACTGAGCAACTGAACTGAACTGACTGTACGAAGTTTACACTCTGGTTGGAAATAGGAAGTGAAAGGGAAGTGAGCTGTGTTGCCATCAACTAGGTCATAAACTATTTGGGGATGAGGATGGTAGTTGTCTTGTTATTGGACTTCCCTCAGTAATTGGTCGGAGAAGGCAATGGCAGCCCACTCCAGTACTCTTGCCTGGAAAATCTCATGGACAGAGGAACCTGGTAGGCTGCAGTCCATGGGGTCGCTAGGAGTCAGACACGACTGAGCGACTTCACTTTCACTTTTCACTTTCATGCACTGGAGAAGGAAATGGCAACCCACTCCAGTGTTCTTGCCTGGAGAATCCCAGGGATGGGGGAGCCTGGTGGGCTGCCGTCTATGGGGTCGCACAGAGTTGGACATGACTGAAGCGACTTAGCAGCAGCAGCAGTAATTGGTACAATTCCCAGCACATGACAGCGGCTCAACTATAATATTTATTGAATTAAAAAGTGTGGTAATAACAATACAACTTTGAATGTTCTATAAGCCGTCACATGTGCTTTACAAAAATAACGTCATTGAATCCTCCCTGAAATCCTACAATAGGAATAGGGATGGCTATTGAACAGATGAAGAAACTGAAGCTCAGAGAAGCTGTAGCATTGGCTGTTAGCTCACCAAGCTAGGACTTGACTTCCCTCAAAAGCTATACCATTATGGTATCCTTAACTCACAGGGGGTCACATAAGCAGGTTATAATAAGGGAGAAATACAAGGAGAGACATCTGCCTTTATGTTACCAGCAGCTGGGCCTGTGATGCAACAAAAATGTGGCTACTAATTTCCTTCAACCATTTCCTGGACTTAACAGTCAGAATACAGGCTTTGTTGCTCACTATCCTAACTTTCCTCAGATAAATGCAGCTCTAAGGAAAGGAAGGACTCATTCCTCAACCTGATGATAGAAAATCAGAACCCCAGCCATTGTGTCGTATGTACACTTCCATAATCTCAGTTCAAAGGTGACAGAGAGGTCCTAGAGAGGTCACACACCGTGGCCAAACTCGCAATTATTCTTTTTCTACCAGCCACCTCTAACAAACTAAGACAGGCAGCTCCTTCAGGTGAGAAAGGCACAGGCCAGCACGTTGGCCCTCAGTGGCTAAAAAGGAGGCAAGAAGATAGAGAATCCAGCCTCATGCATTACCCTGGGCAGTACATCTTCAGCTAGCTAGAGGGAAGGATCAACGGTATTCTCTTTAATTCCCAATGCTCTGTAGACCAATACAGCTATAAAATATTGTGTTGGCTAAAAAGTTCATTTGGGTTTTCTGTAAAATCTTATGGAAAAACCCAAATGAACTTTTTGGCCAATCCTATACAATTAATATGAATTACTAGATGCTTTTCAGCAACATCAAATGGCTCTAACCATTTCTAAATGTACTCTCAGTTTCTATACTGGGGACTTCACTGGTGGTACCATAGATAAGAATCTGCCTGCCAATGCAGGGGTCACAAATTCAATCCCTGGTCCGGGAAGACTCCACAAGCCCAAGGGCAACTAAGCCCATGGACCATAACTAGTAGAACCCAGGAGAACCTAGTAGAAAAACAGAGAAACCACTACAATGAGAAACCCACACAACACAGCTAGAGAGCAGCCCCCACTGGATTCAACTAGAGAGAGCCAACATACAGCAACAAAGGCCTAGCACAACCAGAAATAAATAGAAATGTCAAGGGAAGCAAGTAAAAGATAATTTTTAAAAAAATTCTATGCTGATCTTGTCATGGGCCAGTAATAGTTTGTGGTTTGGGATCTGACCATGCATACTTTGAGCAGCACTTCACAGGCCACAGAAAAGACAGAAGGGGTGCACATTAATAGCATTCAGGGCTGACCCAAGCTCAGTTTTGCAAGAAGTGGCTTGGTGTCTCTCCCTTGTCCTTCAAGTCTAATCCCTCTGTCATCAGTGCTTCCCTGTACCTTTGACACCTCGGCCACCTCACCTGGCCCATAAGCTGTTTGCTGCACACCCAGACCTTCTTCCCCCAAGTCTCCTATACTGGCAATTCCCCTGACAATCCCACAATCAAATTGTTCCTGTAGCTTATCTAAGCTAGGCAAAGCTATTCGCTGCTGGTCTAGGACAAAGGTAATCCTGGATGAACATTTAATATCCTGCAAACTATACCATAGTTTCCCAAGTGGAGTACTTACCTCCTGCAGTGTATGTAGAATGATGCACCATGAAATAACAGCAAGCAAATGTAGCTTCTGTTTATACTGATCTTTTATCTTTTCAAATGTCTACCTTATGGTATCATTTACAATGTACTTTGGGTTTCCCTGGTGGCTCAGAAGGTAAAGAAACTGCCTGCAATGCAGGAGACCCAGGTTTGATCCTTGGGTTGGGAAGATCACCTGGAGAAGGAAATGGCAACCCACTCCGGTATTCTTGCCTGGAGAATTCCATGGACAGAAGAGCCTGGCAGGTTACAGTCCATGAGGTTGCAGAAAGTTGGACATGACTGAGTGACTAACAGTATAATGCACTTATTATATCACTATAGACATATGATAAGCAAAACAAAACATACAAATATATATATAATTACTTTATATATATATAATATATACTAAAAATATAGTGTATATAGAGAGATATATAGTCTGTATATATATATATTATAGATATATATGGGGGTGCCAGCTTTTTCCAGATAACAGAGGTTAGTGAAAAAGTCTTTTTAACATATAAAATTCATTAAAATACCTTGTTTCAAATGTAAATTCCAAGGTCTGGTTTACTGGGTCTGCGGTGGAACCCTGGAATATGGATTTTTAAGAATCATCCCTCAATTCAAGTGATTTTAATCCAATTGTCCCAGAATCAGCCTGAAACATCCCCCACACAGAACGAGAGAGGGCATTTGTTAGAAGAAACTGATACAGTTTTTGTGCAATTTTAGTTAATAGTAATTCATGAGTAAGAGCTGAGAGCTGGTATTCTTTTAACAGTGACATTTTAAAGTAATTAATTCCCACACTTGAAAACAAGGTCACTGTCTCTAAAACTCGGTGCTTGTTAAGATTCCAAAAGTAGAAATTAAAGGAGAGAAAGTCACTTATTCTGGAAAATGCAAACATAAAAGAGAACATGCTGTTCTTTTCAGATGAGTCCAAATGAGTGTCATGTTGACCTGCGGAGAAACTGTTCAAACATGATACAAGTAAAGAATGCAAAGCGTGTTTTGACCAACGTGGAGCTCAGTTGACAGGAAGCCAGGCCATTCTTGACAGAACCAGGACTTGGAGAGGGGACTTCTCTTCCAGAATGGGCCATGTGTTTGAAAGCCTCAACTCTGGCAATGAAAAGTAGAGGAAATCTATGTGAAATCTAGAAAAACATGGTCCAGAGGAACCTAACTGCAGGGCAGGAATAGAGACACAGATATAGAACGAATGTGTGGACACGGAGGAGGCAGGGGGATGGCACGGATTGGGAGGGTAGCATGGACGTATACACGTTACCACATGTGAAATAGATAGCTAATGGGAAGGTGTGGCACAGCACCGGGAGCTCAGCTCGGTGTCTGTGTGACCCAGAAGGTTGGGATGGGTTGGGAAGGAAAGTCCAAGAGGGAGGTGATATATGTAAACCTACAGCTGATTCTCAATGTCATACTGGAGAAAACAATACAACATTGTAAAGCAATTATCTTTCAATAGAATTATAGAGGAAATCTAGCTAATGGAACTGGTGTGGCATCCTGAGATATGGCAGGGGAGAGATCTCTCCAGGGGAGAGATCCAGGGGAGATCTCTCTCCAGGGGAGAGATCCAGAAGGTCTAGGAAGCGGTAACAGAGAGGCTGATCAAGCAAAAAGGCTCCTACAACAGAGAGCAGGGGTCCCATGGCTGGGCTGAGGCATCAGGACACATGTGTGGAGTCCTGGTGGCACAGGTTGGGGGGGAAAAAACAGCTTCTCCACCCTGAGTACATGAGATCCAGGGAGATCATCAAAACAACGGCTCTAGGACAGCAAAGAAATTCTACAGATAGACCACTTACAAACCAGGCATCATCTCATCTCAGCTGCCTCATCTGGAAAATCCAGTCAGGACAAAAAGAAAGTTGACTCAATGCAAATGAACCATGACCCCCTGAAATACCTTTTAGGAAAAACTGAGTCCTACATCCCACGATGGCCATGGTTTCTCTATGGGGGTCAATGCTATTGTTTTATCAGACTGGATATACATATATATATATATATATACACACACATATACATGTGTGTGTGTCTAATAAATTAATGGGTGGATAGATAGAAGATAGATACACAGATATTCAGATATTACCAAGCAGACGATCCTATTCCTGGCTCAAGTAAAGTACAAATGGTTGCATTTATCCAAAAATCTCAGGGCAACCCCAACACTGTTTTGTCAGAAAAAAATTTCTGAAAACATTTTGCAGAATGAGTTGAAACTCTTAATGGAAAATCATCAGAAGGCTTGGGATTCTGGATTGCACTAGAGGAATTCTTTCATACGTGTAATAAGTGAGCAAGGTACAGAGCCAAGAGATAGAGAACTTTTCATATGGATCTCCATTTAAAAGGGAAGAGATGACAAACAACCGATGAAGAGCTGCAGTGGTAGACAAACATAGCTTTAGTGTGGTGATTTCTATCTGTCCTGAATTTTCTCCTCTATTAAGTCAATAGTAACACACCCTGCCCCCCTGGGTTAGTCCAAGGTGATGCTTCTAAAGGCATCCTGAAGCAAAGTCCTCTCATTGACTCTTTGCCTCAAGAAGACACAAAATACAGGAATGATTCATTATTGGACAAATCTAAAACTTTCAAGTTTCTGAAAAGCTAACCAAATCCATAAATGATGTATGAATTTTGAAAAGAAAGCTTCATGCTCCCTTCCTTGTACATCCACCCAACAAATGGTTATGTGAGATGGGCAATGTGTCAAGACATGGGTGCCAAGGCCAGGCCCTCATGGACACAAAGTGAAAGGAGATATGTGAATCATTGACAGATGAGGAATTCAGCCATAGATGCAAATCCCTTGAGGATAAATCCGTGGGACTTTTCCTAAAGGGCAAATCTGTCATGTTATGATTTGGTGTAATTGACTGAGCCTCCCCATAACAGGGGAGGCACCACGTTTACGTCAAAAACAAAAGTTATGATGACACACAGATAATAAGAAGGTACATTGATCAATACCTCTTGAGTCACTCACCTGTTCATTTATTTCCTGGAAATTTATTAATAGTACCTGTTAGATGTCAATCACTGAATGACACACTAAGGTGGGTTTGGAACAGAACAGTCATTGTTGGAGGGGGGGAAGAACCCCAGAGATTCAGTAAACCATCTCATAAATAATTAAATGACTACCATGATGTCAAACTCTATGTGGGAACAGTGAAGGGGTGCTAACAGAACAGAGCAAGGGCCTGGATTGGAAGGGAGGGGAAATAGAAGGATGAGGAAGAAGAAGAGGACGGAGAAGGGAAAACGGATGGCGCAGAGAGACCCTATAAGAGAAAGAGTTTGAAGAGGGAGAAGGTCTCGAAGGTGACTCAGAGTCAGTGAATCACAGTCATCAAGACGGGACAGTCATTAGGCGAAGCTGCAGAGAAAAACAGAAGCTGGAGTACAAGCCTTGCAGAGAGGCCTAATGACTTGAAACTTGTCAGGAGAGCAAAGGAGAGGTAACAAAGGGCTTAAATAATTTCAAAATACTATTTAAATGTTTCTACCTGGTCTCCAGTAAAAGTTCATTTAAAAAAAAAAAGCAAAATGGAACATTTGAAATGTTCTAATTTGAGCAAATTATTAAATGAAACTATACTATTAGAGTAATTATATTTTCTGATTCACTTATGGAAAAATACATTAGAAATGAAATTAGATGCTTTGTCATTTGCTTTCTATCATCCTGCTCCAATGACTCCTACAAATGCAGAGTTGGAGGGTCAACTCAACAGTTTGAACAGCCCTGTTGGTAGCAGAGACTTCACGCTCATCTGTGTCATATTTGTGCCTTTGGAAGACATGGAGTAGACTGTCTCTGAAAATGAATAAATAGCTAGGTAAATAGCAGTTACATCTTTCTCCAGGTTTAAAAAAAAAAAAAAAAGTGCCTCCTTGAAATTCTGCTCAGCAAAGTGAAAACAATTCTATTTATATGTATACCATTTTCTTCCTAACAATTAGGTTTTTCTAATAGAGAACAGATTTGGGAAGAGTAAACACTGTGGTCTATCAGGCAAACCTTTCCCCCTTCAGATGGATACATATTTTAGTCCTAGCAAAAATACTTTAAAAGTTTGAAGTTGTCGCTATTGGAAATGGATCTCCTTTATTTACATAAATGGGACAAAATTTGCACTCATTTTTGATAGAGACCATTTAAACCTTTTTAGTTAGCCAAAGAAAGAAAATAATTTTATTTTCCATTAAGCTTGTTTGTGAGAAAATAGCAAACTCTTGGCCTCAGAACTGCTTTTCATTTCTACCAAAAAATGTTACCTTTGCCAAACTGTTTTACAATAATTGCAGTTTTTCAAGTAGTTTTTCAACAACACTCAAAGATCCATTTTCCTATGAGCATTCATAGTACGAGAGCTGAAAACAATGTTTAAGTTTGGAAGAGATCTAAATACAAACAAACCCACGGAGTCGAAATAGCATGAATTTTTGCTAATTCCCAGAAGGCAGACAGCCATCTTTAGGAAATTCTTAAATGCACAGTTTCTAAGTTTTCTGGATTAGGATCCTTATACCATAATAAACATGTTCTCCATGTCTACTGTTATAGAATTAGAAAGCATCTTCTCCCAGCCTCACAACCCCCATGTAATGTTTAGCTGAAGCTATTGATACCTAGCTTCCATCTCCTTGGCTCTTACCCTTCCCCAACTTGTTATTCAGTTGCTAAGTCATGCCCAAATCTTTGTGACCCCATGGACTGCAGCACACCAGGCTTCCCTGTCCTTTACTATCTCCTGGAGTTTCTTCAAACTCATGTCCATTGAACTGGTGATGCTATGCAACCATCTCATCCTCTGTCATCCCCTTCTCCTTTTGCCTTCAATCTTTCTCACATCAGAGTCTTTTCTGATGAGTCAGCCATCGCATCAGGTGGTCAAAATATTGGAACTTCAGCATCAGTTCTTCCAGTGCATCTTATGGACAGCTTCTAAATCCATGTGGCCATAAGTCTAAGCCTGAAGACTCTCCGTGACTGTAGAAGGATGCTTATCCCTCACATGGGATAGACGGAAGATCTGAGAAGCTCATGATCCCAGGAAAAACCTTCAATCTATGACCCATGAGAGTTGATGAGGTCCTTTCCTTTCACATGGGTCAGCTTTGAGACATGATCTACACAGCAAACCACCAGCTCATTAACCTTGAACTAGCTTCTTTCCCATGCTGCTGCTGCTACGTTGCTTCAGTCGTATCCGACTCTGTGCCACCCCAGAGACGGCAGCCCACCAGGCTCCCCCGTCCCTGGGATTCTCCAGGCAAGAACACTGGAGTGGGTTGCCATTTCCTTCTTCCCCATCCACTCCTCGTACAACTTGGGTCACTTTACAGTTATTGTTTCCAGTCCTGAGGTTTTAGGGAATCCACCCCCAAAAAAAGTCATTTCCAAAACAGTTCTAATGTGTCATTTTTACTCCCAAACTATGCTTAATGTCTACGCAAAAAATAAATAAATAAATAATGGCCTTTAACCTTTTGCAAATGAGGACATCAAAGGCAGTAAATGACAAAATCCTGGATGCCAAAAATGCATGCCTGGTACTGGGAATAAAAATGGGGTACAAGGTACCCAGCCACTGTTTTCATTGAGATTACAGTCTCAACTCCATATGGATAAATCTCAGATTTCCACTCTGAGGGTTTCAGAAATGAGGAAATGTCATGCATTTTCACCTGTTAAAATGCCACTTTAAAATCCTATGAGATTCTAAAGCAGTGGTGACTACCCTTGTTTTCTATCACAAACTGATATAAATCTAATGATATTCTTTCAGAAAAAGCCACATATGTAGGTGCTTATGGCATGGTACATGAAACTTCAAAGATCTCCCAGTCTCTGAACACGCTATACATGAATTCCTTTAGAGTTTCTAGACCCAGGGGAAAATCCATGTTTTAGGCCAGGGCTACCAAACAGAAATATAACATAGACACATACATAATTTTAAATTTCTAGTACTCACCTTCTATTAATAAAGAAGCCAAAAAGAAACAAATGAAATAATATTGTGTTTTATTGACCCCAAACTATCCACACTACTATAATTTCAACATGCAATCAATATAAAATTATAAATAAACTACTTTTATATTATTCTTTCATCCTGAGTCTTCAAGTTCCAGTGGGTGTTTGACACGTATAGCATATATCATTTCAGACCAGCGACATTTCAGGTGCTCAGTAACCATATATGCCTAGTGGACACAAATTCTCTAAATATTAAGTACTCTCTACATAATACTTCTTCAAAACAAGAAGACTATGGGCAACAATCCCTTAGAAGAAACAGAGTAGCCCCTGATAATTATTTTTTAATTCTATTTTATGTTGGATTATGGCCAATTAAGCTTCCCTGGTAGCTCAACGGTGAAGAATCCTGCCAATCAATACAGGATATGCAGGTTAACTACTGGGTCAGGAAGATCACTTGGGGAAGGAAATGTCAACCCACACCAGTGTTCTTGTGGAAAATCTCATGGACAGAGGATCCCAGCTGGCTGCCGTCCATGAGGTTGCAAAGAGTCGGATGTGACTTAGTAACTAAGCACTGCCACCACTTAGCCAATAAAGAATGTTTTGACAGTTTCACGTGGACAGCAGAGAGACTTAGCCATACATATACATGTCCCCATGCTCCCCCAAACTCCCCTCCCATCCAGGCTGCCAATAACTTTGAGCTGAGTTCCCTGTGCTATACAATAGGTCCTTGTTGGCTATCCATTTTAAATATAGGGGGTGTATTGTCAATCCAAAACTCTATAACTATCCCTTCTCCCCCTCTGTCCTTATGAAAATCACAGATTTTCTGAGTCTGTGAATCAAGAGAATTTTTGACTTGAAGCTAGGAAGTACACCACAATGAGAGGATCGCTCCCAGGGCAGCGGGGCACTGTAAGGAGAAAAGAGGAAGGTCCGGGAAGCAGTCTTCCATTACTTCTTTTATTGTAATTTAACTTTTATTTTATACTGGAGTAGAATTTATTTCAGAGAAGTCAATGGCACCCCACTCCAGTACTCTTGCCTGGAAAATCCCACGGACGGAGGAGCCTGGTAGGCTGCAGTCCATGGGGTCGCTAAGAGTCAGGCACGACTGAGCGACTTCACTTTCCCTTTTCACTTTCATGCACTGGAGAAGGAAATGGCAACCCACTCCAGTGTTCTTGCCTGGAGAATCCCAGAGACAGAAGAGCCTAGTGGGCTGCCGTCTATGGGGACGCACAGAGTCGGACACGACTGAAGCGACATAGCAGCATAGCAGTAGCAGTGTGTATATGTTAATCCCAAACTCCTAATTTATCCCTTCCCTACCACACTTCCTCTTTGGTAACCATAAGTTTGTTTTCTATGTCTGTGAGTCTGTTTCTGTATCATAAATAAGTTCATTTGTATCATTGTTTAAAGATTCCACATGTATGTGATACCATATATACTGGTCTTTTCCTATCTGACTTACTTCACTTAGTATGGTGCTATAATCTCTAGTTTCATCCGTGTTACTGCAAATGCATTATTTCATTCCTTTTCAAGACTGAGTAATGTTCTACTGTATATTGGTACCATATCTTCTTTTTCCATTCCTCCATCCATGAACATTTATTTTGCTTCCATGTTTTGGCTGTTGTAAAAAGTGCTCCAGTAAATACTGGAGTGCAAGTAACTTTTGGGGTTTTTTTTCCTATTTTTTAATATAAATTTATTTATTTTAATTAGAGGTTAATTACTTTTCTGGATATGTTCCCAGGATTGGTAATACTGGATCAAATGGTGGTTCTATTTTTCATTTTTAAAAAGCCTCCATACTGTTCTCCATAGTGATTGTACCAATTTATATTCCCACCAACCATGCTGGAGGGTCACCTTTTTACATTCTCTCCAGCATTTATTGTTTATAAACTTTTTGATGTTGGCCATTCTTTTTTCCCACTGTTGTTCAATGACTTAGTACTGTCCAGCTTTCTGCTACCCCATGGGCTGCAGCACACCAGGCTTCCCTGTCCTTCACCATCACCCAGCGCTTGCTCAAACTCATGTCCATTGAGTCGGTGATGCCATCTAACCATCTCATCCTTTGTCGTCCTCTTCTCCTGCCTTCAGTCTTTCCCAGAATCAGGGTCTTTTCTAATGAGGCAGCTCTACACATCGGGTGGCCAAAGTATTGGAGCTTCAGCTTCAGCATCAGTCCCTCCAATGAATATTCAAGATTGATTTCCTTTAGGATTGACTGATTTGATCTCCTTGCAGTCCAAGGGACTCTCAAGAGTCTTCTCCAACACCACAGATTAAAAGCATCAATTCTTTGGCGCTCAGCTTTCTTTATGGTCCAACTCTCACATCCATACATGACTACTGGAAAAACCATAGTTTTGACCATATAGACCTTTGTCAGCAAAGTAATGTCTCTGCTTTTTAATATGCTGTTTAGGTTGGTCATAGCTTTTCTTCCAAGGACAAACATCTTTTAAGTTCATTGCTGCAGTCACCATCCTCAGTGATTTGGAGCTGAAGAAAATAGTCTGTTACTGTTTCCATCATTTCCCCCTCTTTTTGCCATGAAAAGACATGACTGGATGCCATGATCCTCGTCTTTTGAATGTTGAGTTTTAAGCTTGGTTTTTCACTCTCCTCTTTCACCTTTATCAAGATCTCTTCAATTCCTCTTAGCTTTCTGCCTTAAGGGTGATGTCATCTGCATATCTGAAGTTATTGATATTTCTCCCTGCAATCTTGATTTCAGTTTGTGCTTCTCTCAGCCCAGCATTTTGTGTGATGTACTCTGTGTTTAAGTTAAATAAGCAGGGTGACAATACACAGCCTTGATGAGCTCCTCTCCCAATTTTGAATCAGTTGTTCCATGTCCAGTTCTAACTGTTGCTTCTTGACCTGCATACAGGCTTCACAGAAGGCAGGTATGGTAGTCTGGTATTCCCGTCTCTTAAGAAATTTCCACAATGTATTGTGATCCACACAATCAAAGGATAGTCAATGAAGCAGAAGTAAATGTTTTTCCAGAATTCTCTAGCTTTTTCTATGATCCAGTGGATGCTGGCAATCTGATCTCTGGTTTCTCTGATTTTTCTAAACCCAACTTAAACATCTGGAAGTTCTCAGTTCACATACTGTTGAAGTCTAGCTTGGAGAATTTTGAGTATTACTTTGCTAGCATACGTAATGAGTGCAGTTGTGCAGAAGTCTTAACATTCTTTGTCACTGCCTTTCTTTGGGATTGGAATGAAAACTGACTTTTCCAGTCCCATGGCCACTGCTGAGTTTTCCAAATTTGCTTGCATACTGAGTGCAGCACTTTCACAGCATCATCTTTTAGGATCAGAAATAGCTCAGTTGGAATTCCATCACCTCCACTATCTTTGTTTGCAGTGATGCTTCCTAAGGCCCACTTGACTTCATACTGCAGGATGTCTGCCTCTAGGTGGGTGATCACACTGTCATGGTTATCTGGGTCATGAAGATCTTTTTCTATAGTTCTTCTGTGTATTTTTGCCACCTCTTTTTAATATTTTCTGCTTCTGTTAGGTCCATACTATTTCTGTCCTTTATTGTACCCATCTTTGCATGAAATGTTCTCTTGGTGTCTCTAATTTTCTTGAAGAGATCTCTAGTCTTTGCCATTCTGTTGTTTTCCTCTATTTCTTTGCATTGTTAACTTAAGGTTTTCTTACTTCTCCTTTCTGTCCTTTGGAACTCTACATTCAGATGAGTATCTCTTTCCTTTTCTCCTTTGTCCTCACTTCTCTTTTCTCAGCTATTTGTAAGGCCTCCTCAGACAACCATTTTGCCTTTTTGCATTTATTTGTAGAGTTGTCTCTTGTTTTGTTGGAAGAACGTGTTTGCTATGACCAGTGCATTCTCTGACAAAACTCTGTTGGTCTTTGCCCTGCTTCATTGTGTACTCCAAGGCCAAACTTGCCTGTTATTCCAAGTCTCTCTTGACTCCCTACTTTTGTATTCCAGTCCCCTATGATGAAAAGGACATCCTTTTTTTTTTTTTTTGGTGTTAGCTCTAGAAGGTCTTATAGGTCTTAGTAGAACCATTCAATTTCAGCTTCTTCATCATTAATAGTTGGAGCATAGACTTGGATTACTGTGATATTGAATGGTTTGTCTTGGAAATAAACAGAGATCACTGTCTTTTTTCAGATCACATCCAAGTAATGCATTTCAGACTCTTTTGTTTACAGTAAGAGCCTGTGTGTGTTTCCATGTTAACTTTGCATGGCTTGAAGGAGTCCTAGAAGATACAAGCATAAGCTACTTTTGTGAGCACTTACTATATGTGAGATATTGAATTAGGCACTTCATACATTTTAGCTTGGGCTTCCCAGGTATCTCAGTGGTAAAGAATACACCTACCAGTGCAGGAGACGCAAGTTCGATCCCTGAGTCGGGAAGATCCCCTGGAAAAGGAAATGGTAATCCTCTCTAGTATTCTTACCTGGGAAATCCTATGGACAGAGGAGCCTGGCAGCCTATATACCATGGACTAGTAAAAGAGTTGCACAGGATTTAGCGACTAAACAACAATAACAACAATTATTTTAGTTCAAAGTCTTTCTACAGCTCTACAGGGTATGGTTGTTATCCTTACTTAAAAAAGAGTTAGGTGAGGAGCTTTTGCTCTAGGACACACAGCTATGAGTGACAGAGCTGATATTTGAAATGAGATCTGTTGGAGTCCAAAGCCTGGGCTATTTTCATGTCCCGAATTGTCAAAGCTATGGTTTTTCCAGTTGTCATGTGTGGATGTAAGAGTTGGACCATTAAGAAGGTGGAGCACTGAAGAACTCCAAATTTCAAATTGGGTGCTGGAGAAGACTCTTGAGAGTCTGCAAGGAGATCAAACCAGGCAAGCCTAAAGGAGATCAACCCTGAATATTCATTGGAAGGACTGATGCTGTGAAGCTGAAGCTTCAATATTTTGGCCACCTGATGCTAAGAGCCAAAATATTAGAAAAGACCCTGATGCTGGGAAAGATTGAGGGGAGGAGAAGAAGGGGATGCAGAGGGCTAGATGGTTGAATGGCATCACTGATTCAGTTATCTTGTCTTCCCCCTTCCTGCCATAAAATCCTCCTAGCTAGCTCTCCTCAACAGGGATGTAAAAATTCATTCATGATTTCATGCTAAGAGTTGACAAGTTTAGAATAGGAATTGCAAGCATTCTTCTATCCAAATATCAACTGTGACTATCATCTTGTTTCCAGTGTGGAGGAAGGCTTTGAGACTGCCTTGTGGACTCAGTATCAAGGAATGTTATGATGAATTAGTCATGTGGTCCATTGGTATACAAGTGCATGGCTAGTGGATGAGCTATACATTTCCTGTTAAAGAAGACTCATAGTTTATAAAATGTGTCTTAAATAACTCAAAGAATGTAGTCCTTACTGAAGAAATTTCAGGCACATACACTTAGTAATTAATGATCTATACTCCAATGTCTATGGTCTATGTTTTAAGAAATTTGTAGACTATGCAAATGAATCCACCTGCCAAGGAGGAGATACAGGTTCGATTCTTGGGTCAGGAAGATCAACTGGAGAAGCAAATGGCAACGCACTCTGGTATTCTTGCCTGGGAAATGCTATGGATAGGGGAGCCTGGTGGGCTGCAGTCCATGTGGTTGAAAAGAGGCAGACATGATTGAGCAACTGAACGCTGCAAATGTTAAGATGCGTCAATTGGATATAGATGTAGGTATAGAAGTAGACAAAGACAGGCACATAGATGGAGATACAGTTTCTCCAGAAGGAAGCCAAGCTGGTTTATGACACAGATGGAAACACAATTGGGGGAGAAAGAAAAAAGCTAAAGAAAGTTCTACGGCCAAGTTTTCATGCTAGCAAGGATCAGCATCACCACTGGAAATTAGCCTCTGTCACTGCCTTTGGGAAATTATCAAATTCTTTCATTTGATTCTCATGACAACTTTATAAAGTAGGTTGGGGAATGGAGAGAAAACTTTGCCCAGTAGCCAGATAAAGATCCTGTGGCATGGGAAAGTGATGAATAATCCTAAGAGTGCCATGACCTCTTTCCACTAGGTTCCAACAACACGTCTATTGTAGTCACTCTTACAGAGTAACATACTGACTGCATATGGGGAGTTATCCTTTCCACCTTGCTTTATAAGTATTTAGAGTTAGAAACCCTACAAATGGCCTTTTGTTCTCAGGAGCATAATTAGCTACTTAATTGGTTCTAATCATGGTAATTAAATTCACTCATTTTCTCCCTTGCATATGAAAGGGGATATTTCAATGCACCCTTCTCCCCTGCCCTACAGACTATCAATAAATGATTTTTCTTTCTAACCCTATTTTTAGCCCCTTCCTAAGGCTGTACCAATCCAAAAAGGCAGAAGGAAAGACTTTGAGGTTAAAGGACTAGAAATATTTGCTTCCTGCAGAGCTAACTACAGACCATTCAGTATAACAGAAAAACAAGCAGAACCCAGATATCAGCTGGGTTCACCCAAGCCTCTACAATTAAAATCAGTTAGTGCTCCACCTAATAAATAATGTAACACCTGTCTACCGTCCAGAATGCTCAGGGAATTTGGGAGGTGGTGTGTTTATTTCTTTGAATCACCCGTGGTTTCACATTTCTGATTCTAATGAATTAGTTCACTCTATAAAGCTAATTTCACAGTACTTTTACTTCATGATTCTCCATAATGGATACCATCTCCTGTCTTCTTTGCTCCCCTCAATTTCTCTTGCACAGGGCTATAATGGACAAAGGGTGGCTGTAGGAGTAAGGAAGCAAGATGAAGAAGACAAGATTTACAAATAGGCAACTGAATGAGAAGGACTTCCCTGATGGCTCAGTGGTTTAGAATCTGCTTGCCAATGCAAAGGACACTGGTTCAATCCCTGGTCCAGGAACCAAGATTCACATGCCGCAGAGCAACCAAGTCCATGTGCTACAACTGCTGAAGCCCGTGCATCCTAGAGTTCCATAACAAGAGAAGCCACCACAACGAGAAGCCTGTGCACTCCATCTAGAGAGTGGATCCTGCTCCCTGCAGCCAGAGAATGCCTGCGTCAGCAATGAAGAGTCTGTGCAATCAACAAAGACCCAGCATAGCCAATAATATACAAATAAACAAACCAAAGAACTAAGTGAGAGCCACCCCACTTTGGAGTCATATGGGACAAAACTTCAGCAGGAAGTTTGTTTGAGCCTCTGCGTGGTTTGGTTTCACCTCTCTTTTCTCCCCTTGACTCACCTGATAAAGAGTTCCTGCAATGTTGGAGACCTGGGTTGGGCAGATCCCCTGGAGAAGGGAAGGGCTAGCCACTCCAGTATTCTGGCCTGGAGAATTCCATGGACTGTATAGTCCATGGGTCACCAAGAGTCAGACACAACTGAGCAATTTTCACTCTTTTCTCCATCTTTCTGATTTCTCTTTTTGTGTGCCCCATCAAGCAAGTTCCCATAAATTTATTACGTGAGACAAGAACTACTTCTTTAAGATCTCCTTAACTGAACTGAACTGAAATGTGCTAGACTTTCAAGGTCCCACCAAAACAGCTTATCACTGTATCATTTATCAGTCCCTAAAAACTGAAGCTCTCTCCTGGTGTCAACTGCTTACATAACAGAAAACCATATTTATTTGCACATTGTCTTGGATCAGGTTCCCCAGAAGCAGGTCCTTATTAAATATTGGTGTGCAAGTAATTTATTAAGAAGGAGTTTCCAGGCGAGACTGGTAAGCCTGACAGGGAAGAAGCAGCAGCCAAACAAAAGTGAGATCTCATCCAAAATCTGTGACAGGTCATGTTTAGCCGTACCCCACAGGGAACTCTGGACTACAGGCTGTCTCAGACTTGTCCTCACCAGGGAGCACCCATGAGTCATTGGCTAAGAGTTCTCCAGGCACCTCCTGGGCATTTGTGAGAATACAGTGACTCCAGCAGCCCAGGGGAATCCTTCCAAACATATGCTGTGGGTATTGACTGATAGAATCAAAATCATGCAGGAAAACACTGCACAAAAATGTTAAAAAGGCATCAGATGGGATCTAAATGGAGCATCAACATTGCCCAAGGCACCCTGCTTCAAAGGGACATTTAAGCAGCTAGAATATTTTTGGCATATTTTTCCTCCATGTTTTCAACACACACACCCGGGTGCCAAAGTACCCAGACCTGTCCTGTTTCCCACCCCCAATACTTCATCCTCTAGAAAAATCTACCTGTCCAATATCATGTAACCTCAGTAGCTTGAAATGGGGCTTCCCAGGTGGCTCAGTGGTAAAGAATCTGCCTCCCAATGCAGGAGATGTGGGTTTGATCCCTGGTCCTGGAAGATCCCCTGAAGAAGGAAATGGCAACCCACTCCAGTATTCTTACCTTGAAAACCCCATGGACGGAGGAGGGTTACAGTCCAGGGGGTTGCAAGAGAGTCAGACGTGACTTAGCAACTAAACAACAACATAAATTGTATTCTAAGTAAATAATCATCAAAATGTGTCAAATGACAGACAACACAATGCAAAACAGGAGAAATAGTTTTGAGTAGGTGAACTTCTCTAATGGTTTCTTGGAAACAATCAAGTCCTTTTCCTCCAAAGCTAATACCTTAGTAGAGGCAGAAAAATTAGTGACAGCCATTTATCAGGGCTCACTAAATGCCAAGCAAGCATGATGCTAAGACAACTGTATCTCATTTAATCCTCACAATGACCCTCTGAGTATTGCCAGCCCCATGTTATTGATATTGAAGGAGGCTGTGGCTTAGAAAGTTGAAAGACCTTGCCAAACAGTAAGAGCTAAAAAGTTGCAGACTTGGTGTTGGAACCTTGACAAGCGTGAAAGCAGAGCTCTTATTCTCCACAATGCTACCTCGTCCCTGACAGAGAGCTCACACAGCTCTCAAAACCACAGAACAAATCAATAGCTTGATATAAGGGGTAATGAAAGAACCAGGAGACTGTCACTGTAAGGCGTTCATGGAAACTGTAATGGACAACTCAGATCTCAGCTTTGTAATTAAATATAACTATGTGTCTGTGTTGTGCAAGGCCCGTTCTCTCTCTCTCCCTGTTTCCCTCTCTTTCTTACACACACACACATCCTACTCTCACTCTCATCTCATAGAAATACCAGATAAACTAGAATAGGAAAGGGAGGTTCAAACAAGCTTTCTAAGAACATTTCTTCAGCCCATAGTCTGAGTCAACCAAGATAAATGGAAGAAAATGATATAGCAGTATTTAAATTCTCCATCTTTTGTTAAATTCTGAATCAAAGAAGAATTTACTCTTTACAACTTACGAAAAACTATGTGTGCCCTTGTACATTATTTGTCCGTTCTAGAGATCGCCATACTGAGTGAATAAGTCAAATGGAGATATCGTATGATAGAACTTTTATGCAGAATCTGAAAAGAAATGATACAAATGAACTTATTTGTAAAACAGAAACAGACTCACAGATTTAGAGAATGAACTTATGGTTGCCAGGGAGAAAGGATGAGGAGCAGGGGATAGTTAGGGAGTTTAGAATGGACAGGTAGGCACTGCTATATTTAAAATGGATACACGACAAGGACCTGCTGTAGAGAGCAAGGAACTCTGCTCAGTGTTATGTGTCAGCCTGGATGGAAGGGGAGTTCAGGGGAGAGTGAACACACGCATATGTATGGCAGAGTCCCTTTGCTACTGTCCCCCCAAAACTATCACAACATTGTTAATCAGCTATACTCTAACACAAAAGTTTCCAAAAAAGCCAAATAAGAAAAAAAAAAAAAAAACAAAAACCCTATTTGTCCTCTGGGTAAAATTTCAGCACATAAGATTTCAGAAAAATATGTTCATAAAATATTATAAAACACAGAAGAATTGATATATAATGTTTGTGGTCACAGGACAACTGAGACCTGCAAAAGGATATGTAGAAAATGAAAAATGATTTCCAGTGCCCTCTTAAATGACAGCCCTGTGACAAATGTTTCATGAAACTCACATCAGTTTTAAAGAAAATGATTATTAGCTGACCTTTTACCTCAAACGCTACTATTTTTAATAATGTCTAAAACATTCCAAAGGGAATGCTACAATATCTTTGATTTTATGGCTTCTAACTCTTCATGAAAACCTTTCATTTGATGAGTGGCAAAAGGAGAAAACATAGAACACGATTCAGGGTATTTTAATGATTCCCCTCTCCCCATGAACTATGAGCCCCAGTTGACAGTGTTACATGGTTGGAGGTGGTTGCTCATCCATTCAAGAGTCTTAAAGGGAAACAGAGACAAAGACTTCCCATGAAATGAGATGTCATGGTTGGTGAGATCTGGAATGAGTTGTGGATACTCAGCTGCTTCTCCGTGAGCAAGATATTTCCGTTTCTTAAGTCAAATCAGGTCCTTGATAGTATTATTTGCTTTCTAGAAGGAAAAGATAACACAGTTTTCAAAACACCAAGAGGGACAGATGTGGTACTATCCCTTAATCTTAGGACAACCTGAAAACTACAAAGTTCTAAACGGGTGTGTGTGTCTTAGGGGATGAGGAACAGGGAGTAGACAGGGGAGGTTTAGGCCTTCTGATATTTTAACAAACATAAACTTGGACATTTTCAAAAACGGTGTTCATCTGTGTTTTAAGTACTCTGAGTGCATAACAAATTACTCTCCAGCCTCACTATGTGACACACAAAACACCTACTCTACTCATGAGTTCTGCAGACTAGGAATTCAGGGAGGTTGCACCCTGATTCAGATGTGTGGGGCTTTGAAGCTGAGAGGCAGAATCAGCAAATTTTTCTGCAGTGAGCCAGCTAGTGTTTTCAGCTTTGGGAGCTGTAAAGACCGTCTCCATCCGGACTCCTTAGTCTTGCTGGTCCAGAGCAGAAGCAGCAATTAAGAGAGCATCAATGAATGCATGAGGCTGTGGCCCCATCAAAGTTTATTTACACAAACAGGCAGCTGCTGGATTTGGCTCCTGGGACCCCTGAAGGCTCCTGCCTTGCCTGTCAGGGGGTTGACAAGAGCTGCCAAACAGGGAGATCTCAGTTCTGCACATGGATCAGTGCATGCAGTTTTCTCCATTTGGGTAATTTGGGTTTCCTCTCAGCATGGGTGCTGAGACCCAAGGACATGAATCCTGAGAGGAAGAGAGTGAGAGGAGGGATAGGAGGGAGAAGGATAGACCGGGAGAGGGAAGGAGGCACCACATGGAGGCCATGTGTCAACATCATGAGGCATGATTTCCAGCCCACGCTATTAGTTGAGGCAGTCACCAAGTCCAACCTAGTTTCAAGGAGAAGAGAAGGAACAGATCCTCCTCTTGATGGGATGTGATGTCACATACCCTTTTGAGAAGGGTATCTGAGACTGGAAATGTTTGGCCTTTTTCAGAAAATATACTCTTCCATTGCCTCATTTACTTTCCTCATAGATCAGTCCATAAAGAATCTTCCTGCGATTCAGGAGACCCAGGGTTTAGTCCTGAGTTAGGAAGATTCCCTGGAAGAAGAAATGGCAACCCACTCCAGTATGCTTGCCTGGAGAATCCTATGGACAGAGGAGCCTGGCAGGCTACAGTCTACAGGGTCACAAGAGTTGGACATGGCTTAGTAACTAATTGCCAGGAGAAATACCAATCACCCCAGATATGCAGATAACACCACCCTTAAGGCAGAAAACTAAAAGGAACTAAAGAGCCTCTTGATGAAGGTGAAAGAGGACAGGGGATAAGTTGGCTTAAAACTCAACATTCAAAAAATGAAGATCATGGCATCCAGTCCCATCATTTCATGGCAAATAGATGGGGAAATAATGGAAACAGTGACAGACATTATTTTCTTGGGCTCGAAGTCACTGCAGATGGTGACTGCAGCCATGAAATTAAAAGAGACTTGCTCCTTGAAAGAAAAGCTATGAGAAAGTTAGACAGCATATTACAAGGCAGAGAAATTACTTTGCCAACAAAGATTTATACAGTATAAGCTATGGATTCTCTAGCAGTCATGTATGGATGTGAGAGCTGGACCATAAAGAAGGCTGAGCACCAAAGAATGGGTGCTTTTGGACTGTGGTGTTGGAGAAGACTCTTGAGAGTCCCTTGGACCCAAGGAGATCCAACCAGTCCATCCTAAAGCAGATCAGTCCTGGGTGTTCATTGAAAGGACTGATACTGAAGCTGAACTCCAGCACTCTGGCCACCTGATGGAAGAACTGACTTATTAGAAAAGACCCTGATTCTGGGAAAGATTGAAGGCAGAAGGAGACGGGGATGACAGAGGATGAGATGATTGGATGGCCTCACCAACTCAACAGATATGAGTTTGAGCAAACTCCAAGAGATGGTGAAGGACAGGAAAGCCTGGCATGCTGCAGCCCATAGAGTCGCAGAAAGCTGGACATGACTGAGTGACTGAACAACTGTCTGATTCAATATGCCAATCAATTTTCATAAGATACCTGCAAATCCTGTCCTGGACAACTGGTAAATGAAAGTCAGTATGTATCAATACTATTGATGAGACCACAACAGGGTAAAAAGTATATTGAGCTGGCCAAAAGTTTAATTCAAATAACACGGAAAGACCCAAATGAACTTTTGGACCAACCCAATACCTTTTCAGAGAAAGAGATCCATAAAGATAATATTATACTAAATGATATGCCTGAAATATGATCCAAAAACAACACATGAGGGGACTACCTAAAAACTGCTCCCAGTATACCCTTACAGTTCCTCTGATTCTAGGACAGGAGACAGCAAACTATAGCCCATATGCCAAATCTGCTCTGTTGTCCTTTTTATTTTTAACAAAGATTCATTGGTATACAGTGGCTTCCCAGGTGGTGCTAGTGGTAAAGAACCCACCTGCCAATGCAGGAGATGTAAGAGACACGGGTTCGATCCCTGGGTCAGTAAGATCCTATGGAGAAAGGCATAGAAACCCACTCCAGTATTCTTGCCTTGAGAATCCCATGGACAGAGGAACCTGGTGGGCTGCAGTACATGGGGTCGCAAAGAGTTGGACATGATGGAAGCAACTTGGCAGCAGCATCTGTACACAGACATCCTCCTTCACTGATACGTGATCTACGGCAGCTATCTGGACCATTACAGGAAACAGGTTGCGAACCACTAACATAGAGAAGAAGTTTGCCAGAAGATAGAGGGGAAGGAAGGCAGGAAAAGCAAGCACAAAGGAAGTCTTGCAAAAGTGTGGACTCCACTCACATGGCTTGCCAACTACATCAGCCAAGAACTGCGCACTGTCTACTTCTTCAGCACAACATCCAGGCATTTTATTCATACCAGATATAATGAACATTTATCTTTTGGGGGGATACATTACATTTCTGTGAGCAGAAGGATTCAGAGATTCATAGAAACTAAGAAAGAAATGTTTAATAATATCTGCCAGAGATAGAGAAATACAGGGAAAAAAACCACTGATAGATACTTGCCATCTTGGACGCATATTATCTAAAAGACTAGTTGATTTCAGGCAAGAATCAAATTATACTTCCTGCTAGTCACTCCCCTAGTTTCTTGATATCCCCCTACCCTGGCCAATAGCCTGAGTTCTGGAATCAGAATACACATTTAAATTCTAGTTCTACTATGCCCCACAGTATTACCTCAGGCAGTTTACTAATATCTCAATAGATGAATGAATAAAGACATGGTATACATGCACACACATATACACACAATGGAATACTAGTCAACCATAAAAAGAAGGAAATAATGCCATCTGTAGTGACATGGATGGGCCTAGAGATTACTGGAGGAAGTAAGCCAGAAAGAGAAAGACAAATACCATATGATATTGCTTATATGTAGAATCTTCAAAAAAAAAGATAAAACAGAACTTATTTAGCAAACAGAAAGAGACCCAGAGATATGGAAGGCAAATTTATGGTTACAAGAGGGGAAAGAGAGGAGGAAGAATAATTTGGAATTTGAGATTAACAGATATACATTGCTATATACAAAACAGGGCTTCCCTCATAGCTCAGCTGGTAAAGAATCCGCCTGCAGTGCAGGAGACCCCGGTTTGATTCCTGGGTTGGGAAGGTGCAGTGGAGAAGGGATAGGCTACCCACTCCAGTATTCTTGGGCTTCTCTAGTGGCTCATCTGGTAAAGAAACCACCTGCAATGCAGGAGACCTGGGTTTGATCCCTGGGTTGGGAAGATCCCCTGGAGAAGGGAAAGGCCACCCACTCCGTAGTCTGTGTATATATATACAAAATAGATAACCAACCATGACCTACTGTATAGCACAGGGAACTATATTCAATATTTTATAATCTATAAGGGAAAAGAATCTGGAAAAGATATATACATATGTATATATGTGTGTGTGTGTATAACTGAATCATTTTGCTGTATATCTGAAACCAACACATTATAAAACAACTATATTCAATTTAAAAAGAAATGAATGCTAAAATAAATAAATATATGTATGCCTCCATTTTTTCCTCTCTAATTGGGAATGTGCTTAGTCATTCAATCATGTCCAACTCTTTGCCACCCCATGGACTGTAGCCCGCCAGGCTCCTGTGTCCATGGAATTCTCCAGGCAAGAATACTGGAGTGGGTTGGCATGCCCTCCTTCAGGGAATCTTCCCAACCCAGGGACTGAACCAGGTCTCCTGCATTGCAGGCCAATTCTTTACCATCTGAGCCATATAGCAGCATACTCTTTGGGTATGAAGTATTCTAGTTTTAGTGCCTGGCTTTATACACACAAATTAAATGGAGTTTTTTCCCCCTCCGTACTCCATCACTTGCTCCCTATCAATGACACAAAGTTGAAGTAGAAGAATCTTTTTTCTTTCCATCAGGAAATTCCTCCGGCAATCTGGTTATTAGCTCTACAAATTTCTCCTTCACTCCTTTACTAAAACACGAAAACTCTCTCTACTGTTTCATCAGTTTGCTGTCCACTCAGGTTATGAATGGTGGTAATATCTCTGCTCTCTGAAAACACAAAGTGTTCCAGTACCAACTGAGGTACCCCTTTTCTCGGACCCCACCTCCTCCCACCACCCACCTTGACGCTTCACCCCATGCCACCCGTCTTCCCTGAATTCCTCCATCTTCCACTTGACACTCTGCTCCATCCTCTCCAGGGGGTTTACCTCCCTGACTTCCAAACTCACCCTTCAGGTCTCAGTGGCAATGACTGTTCTTCAAAGCTGCCTTCCTTGACCTTTTTGCCAAACCCAGTAAGATCCCCTCTTACTTCCCTCATAGAACTTGTGCTTGTTCTTTATTTTACTGAACAGAATGTAATTTCGTCCTGTACTTCTGTGTTTTATTAATGTGTGTCTCTCTCGCTTGACCAGCAGTTGACAGACTTCAGCCTGCAGCTAAATTAGGCATAAACCTGGCTCTTGTATAGCACAGTAGCTAATACTGTCAAATCTGAGCAGTTCTGTAAGTACCCACATGATGTCCTTGATTTTCCTCCTGAACTACACAAATCTAACATATTCACTCTCTGGTCCTTCACAGAAAAAAGTTGGTTGACCCTGCACTAGACCCTGCACCCTTTTAAATTGCTATCTCAGGCACCTGGAACAGTGCCTATCACAGAATAAAAATAGATAAAATAGATAAATGAGTAAATAACAAATACTGGATAATTGAAAAGCTCTCATTTCAAGCATATTCTATGTGCAGAGCATAATTTGTTGACTGAATGTTGATTATATGGAGAACAGTTTTAAACTGCAGCATTGCTAACTGGTACCAGTCGGACACGACTGAGCGACGGAACTGAACTGAACTAAAGGAACACACCATGCTGATTCATTACAAAATATAAATCTGTGTTTTGGGAGGAGTGACAGGAATTAGTTCTATGTCTCTGGGCATCTGGTTTTTAAATCTTTGCTTCTGACTGCAATGCCTTCTCCCTATATCCATCCAAGTTCTACTTAATTCTTCAAGACCAACTTCAGCCCCCATTCCTCCCAAAGCCTCCTAATCAGGACTATGAATAACATCATAGTCTGTTCAGATCTTTTAAGACCATGGTCTTCAAAGTAGAATCTCAGGATCATCGTGATCATTACGTGGGACATTGTCAGAAGTATAGAAGCTAGGGTCTCCATCCCAATCTGACCAAATTAGAAATTCTGGGGTGGGGGGAGGTGGGAGCAGTAGGTGGGACAGCAATCTACAATATAACAAGCTCTGCAAGTGACTCTACTTTCAGGCATTGGCTTTCAATCTTGAAAGTGAAAATCACTCAGTTGTGCCAACTCTTTGCTACCCCATGGACTATACAGTCCATGGAATTCTCTAGCCCAGAATACTGGAGTGGGTAGCCTTTCCCTTCTCCAGAGGATCTTCCCAACCCAGAAATTCAATCCTGGTCTGCTTCATATAATCACCTGAACACTTTGAAAAAGTATCTATGCCCAAGCCCCATCCTATAAAAGAATCTGATTTAATAGGATTAGGCCAACTATTATTATTATTATTACAGTTACTGTTGTATAAATAAACAGATAGATCCTACCCACAGGTCATTCTGATGAACAAACAGATTTGAGCACTGTTCTTACATGTTCACAGTACAGGTCAATGACCAACACTTTACTGGAATAACCAATAGTTCAACAGCCTTCCAAGAGAATAATACTTTGTTACAGACATACTATTAAATGAAATAAACAAACAGAAATGCTTCCCAGAATATCAAATCATAAAAGACAAAACAAAAAGTGTTTAAGATATAGACAATAGCAACAACAACCAAAATAGACCAACTGGAATAACCCTTCAATTTTGCATCATCTTCTGTACTTTCCAAACTAGAACTCACCTGACTTAAATTTGTCTAAAACAGTGTGCATTCACAACTCACCAGGGAGCAGGAAAGGATTATAGACAATAGCAACAACAACCAAAATAGACCAGCTGGAATAACCCTTCAATTTTGCATCATCTTCTGTACTTTTCAAACTAGAACTCACCTGACTTAAATTTGTCTAAAACATTGTGCATTCACAACTCACCAGGGAGCAGGAAAGGAATATTATTCAGTTTAGGTAAATGTCACTTCAATAACTTAAGGGAAAGCAATGTCATATCCCTAATATATATCTGCCATTTTTATGAAACCATTTTGTCCCACTTGGTGTCCAAGCTACTTGTTCCAAATTCTAAAGTATTAGTTTTATAAGCATCATCTTTGCTGGGATGGAAATTTTTGCTTTTGAGCGTACAGCATTACATCAGAAATCTCTTGGGAGACTAAGTAATATACCTGTCAGATAAATCATCATTTTAATAACTCATTATGATGGACACACTGTAAAGAAAACAAATCCGACAGGAGTTCTTTGACCTTGACAAATGTTCTCTTTTTCCTAGATGCAATTAAATCAAATGGTATCCTTAAGTTCATCTAATATTTGAGGGGAGAGGTAAGAAGGGACAACAGAGGGAGTATTACCTTTTGAAGAAGTAGTAAGTGGCAAAAATGAATGAGGTTTGGCTTACTGCAGACACATAATAGAGTTCTCTCTGCCAAATGATAGGCGCTCTTCATCATTTGAAGATCAACCTTCAGACTAACACTCCTGTGTAAAAATGGATTAATACAACTCATAGAAAAATTGGGACCCAGCTAGAATGATCTCTCAAGGTTCAGAATACGACCAATTCTCTGTGTTCAGCTCCTCCATAGCACTTTACCATCTGGCAATAAACTGTCATTGACAGGGTCAATTGCCTTTGTTCATGATGTTTCTTCCTTTAAAAAACACCATTTCTTGCTCCCAGCCCTGATCTCTTCTGATTGGTTGCTCTTCCCCAAGAACCTTTTCTGAACCACTCAAGATAGTGTTTCTCAAACTACCTACAGTGATTGACAAGATTTTTTAACTCTTTATTTTTTTAATTTTCAGTTCATCACAGACCAAACTTTTGTAATGCCCAATTAAAATTAACTACTAGAAAATTATATTTTAAAAGGCATATAAAATACATGTTCATTTTTAAAAAATTATATCAACAAACATAAAATTACTCTGTTCAATTGCTTCAAGTTTCCTCACGTTTATTCTCAATATCTGTGCTTATCTCTGTGCAGACGAGCCAAACTCAGTTTGTAGACCAGGAATGATTCATCAAATGCATCTTGAGTCGATCTGTTCTGGATAACACAGATAGTTTCTTCTTCTCTACAACCTACAACAAACATTTGGCAACTTCCTACACAGTTGTTGGATCTCCTGAATATCATAAAATAGATGACTTTATAGTATAAAAAAGATAACTAATGTGAATATACTGCAGAACATAGAGAATTCTACTTAATATTAGCTCTGTGGTGACCTGAATGGGAAAGAAGTCCAAAAGGGAGGGGATGTATGTATGAGCATGGCTGATTCATTTTGCTTTACAGTAGAAACTAACACAACTTTGTAAAGCAATGATACTCCAGTGAAAATTAATTTTAAAAAACTCTAACTATATAGGAAAACAAAGCCCATGTCACTGAAGTTTTAGTCAAAGAATGCCTAATCTGGGGTCAACTTTAACAATCCAAAGGTGGCTCACTGGTAAAGAATCTGCTTGCCAATGTCAGAGACATGGGTTTGATCCCTGGTGCAGGAAGATCCCACATGCCGTGGAGCAACTAATCCCGTGTACTACAGCTATCGAGCCTTCGCTCTGAAACAAGAGAAGCCACCACACTGAGAAGCCTGTGTACCACAACTAGAGAGTAGCCCCCGCTCTCCTCAACTAGAGAAAAGCCCATGCAGCCAAGAAGACCCAGCACAGGAAACATTATAAGATAAATACAAGTATGAAAACAAAACATTTTTCCCCACAATGAATTTACCAGACTCATAAGCATGTAGATCCCAGGATAGGTCAAGGGGAATGATTTATCCTCCAATTCAATAAATATTTTCTCTAATGCTATCCAAAGCAAGTCTGAAACCCAAGTGCCAATGCTAATGCCCAGTATATATAGTGCAGTGTGGCACTGTATATACATATGGTACAATACAAATATCCTTACCAAAATGCCGCTTTTCTGAACAGTCACTATTCACAACGTAGTAGATACTACAAGCATGCAAAGATGATGAAACGTATTCTCTTTTTTGAAGGAGGTAACAAAATTTGTATTAATTGAGGTTCCTAAGAGAAATTGAACAAACAGGACGTGTGTGTATATGTGTGTGTATATGTGTGTGTATATGTGTGTGTATATGAATGTGTGTGTGTGTATATATATATATACATACACATCTATGTCTCTGTGTGTGTCTATAAAGAGAGACAGAGAAAAAGAAAGAGATTGAGATTTATTTTAAGGAATTGGCTCATGTGATTGGGCAGGCTGGCAAGTCCAAAATCTACAGGATGGGCTGATAGGCTGGAGCCTCAGGGAAGAACAATGATACAGCTCAAATCTGAAAGCTGTTCGCTAGAATTTCCTTTTGCACAAGGGAAGGTCAGATTTTTGTTCTATTCAGGTTCTCAACTGATTGGACAAAGCCGACACAAATAACAGAGGGCAATATGGCTTACTCCAGATCCACTTGTTAAAATGATCCTCTCATCCAAAAACACCCTCACAGAAACTTTCAGAATATTTGACCAAATACCTGAGGACTGGGGCCCAATCAAGTTGACACATGAGGCTGACCATCACAATATCCTAATTAGAGCCATAATTCATGTACACAGAAGACAGTAAAGGAGAGGAGAAAGAATTAAGAGCCAGTGAATGGAACGAACTCTTTATGGCTTCCTCCCACTGCTCTTCGGATACAGAACTAATTCTTATCATGACCTTTAAAGTTTTGCATCATCTGGGGCCCAGTTCCCTGTCATGTCATGTCTAACATCACTCTATCCCTTCCTTTCAGAGCTCCAGCTATTGCCAGTGTTCAAGGCCTCAATCGTTCCATGTCCTCTCAAGTCACAGGGCTTAAATCCTGCGAATCTCTTCCCCACATCCTTTTACTTCCCACCTCCTACTCACCCTACACTCTCAACTCAAACTGTATTTCCTCAAAGAATCTTCTTTGACTCTGAGCCCAAGGCTGCAGTCTATGTCAGGATAGTTTACTATACCTTCCCACTAACTATGATCTTCTTTGTTGTACTACACCAGCTTACAATTATAGATTTATTACTGCAATTAGTCAATGACGTCCAGCCTCCCTCCACTAGATTGCAAGCCTCATGAGAACTAGGATTCTCATTGTAGCCTCAGTGCTCAGCTCACCGTTTTGTTCCCAGAAAACCAGGCACCCAATAAGTATGTGTCGAGTGAGTTAATGAATAAACTCCAGAAAAAAAATACAAAATGCTGCACAGATTTTCATAGCTATTCAGAATGAAAGAAAAGAGAAGGAGAAAGTGAGAAGTGTTAGAAAAACATGGAATGAGTTTTCTCAAAAAATTAAAAATAGGACTACCATATAATCCAGCAACTCTATTTCTGGGTAAACATCCAGAGAGATGAAAATAGAATATCAGAAACATATCTGAACTCCCATGTCTACTGCAACATTATTCACAAGAGCCGAGATATGGAAACAACCCAAGTGCTCATCAAAGAATGAATAAAGTATGCTGCAGATAGATACAGTTCAGCCATGAGAAGGAAGGAAAGCCTACCATTTATGACAACATGGGTGGATCTTGATGGCATTAAGCAAAGTGATATGTCTAACAGCGAAAGACAGATACCATACCACCTCACTTCTAAAGGAATCTCCATAACCAAACTCACAGAATAGAGACTAGGGTGGTGGCTACCAGGGACTGAGGAGTGGGAAAATTGAGATACTAGTCAAAGGTACAAACGTGCAACCAGAAAATAAGTAAGACCTGGGAATCTAGTGCACAACACTATAATTATAGTCAACATTACTGCACAGACCACAAAACTTCAAAGCTGCCAAGAGATTCGGCCTTAGGTGGTCTCTCCACAGAAAAGAAATGATAATTATCTGACATGAAGAGGTAACTATAATCAAATCAACTCAACAAGTTGTACAGCTTTGTTATATGTCAGTTGTATCTCAATAAAAAATAAACAAGTAAATATCCAAACTGTATCAGTAGAGGTACTTTCTCATTGATCTGACATGATAGAGGTAACTATAATCAAATCAACTCAACAAGTTGTACAGCTTTGTTATATGTCAGTTGTATCTCAATAAAAAATAAACAAATAAATATCCAAACTGTATCAGTAGAGGTACTTTCTCATTGATCTGACATGATAGAGGTAACTATAATCAAATCAACTCAACAAGTTGTACAGCTTTGTTATATGTCAGTTGTATCTCAATAAAAAATAAACAAATAAATATCCAAACTGTATCAGTAGAGGTACTTTCTCATTGATCTGACATGATAGAGGTAACTATAATCAAATCAACTCAACAAGTTGTACAGCTTTGTTATATGTCAGTTGTATCTCAATAAAAAATAAACAAATAAATATCCAAACTGTATCAGTAGAGGTACTTTCTCATTGATCTGACATGATAGAGGTAACTATAATCAAATCAACTCAACAAGTTGTACAGCTTTGTTATATGTCAGTTGTATCTCAATAAAAAATAAACAAATAAATATCCAAACTGTATCAGTAGAGGTACTTTCTCATTGATCTGACATGATAGAGGTAACTATAATCAAATCAACTCAACAAGTTGTACAGCTTTGTTATATGTCAGTTGTATCTCAATAAAAAATAAACAAATAAATATCCAAACTGTATCAGTAGAGGTACTTTCTCATTGATCAGTAATATTCTATCATGAAAAGAAGACCAGAGATAAACTAGTTGTTTTCCTACATTATGGTAGAGTAAGTCTCCTAGAATGACTTCCTTCCTATCTCTTCCCCTTTCTCACACCAATTTTAGGTCATAAAATTTCTTCAAAATCACTTGGCTTTGGTTTATTTATACTTCTAATTACCTTGTTGGCATTGTGTTAACTTTTTTAAAAATATGAATGCTCATTAATTTTGAGATTAGAGATATAAATCTGAAAGGTAACTGTGTAATAATAACACATTCACTCAATAAAATACATAATACAATTTCATCATATTAATAGCACACTAAAAATATCAGCGACTGCACATGTATGTCAAAAGATGACAAGGATAATAAAGCTCAAAAAGCATTGTTCAGTAATAACACACTGAGAAGCACAAATGAGGTATCTTTAAATAAACTGCTTTCAGAATAAGGACCTGTTGTTGCAAATTACAATATCAAGGAGGCAGTAAAAGAAACTGAATGCTCTAAAGGTTTGTAAATTAAAGGAAAAATGAGAACTTTAAGTAGCATTCATTATCCTGATTTAGCAGAGGAGACACAGCAAGTCAGTCATAATTACTAAGCTAAGTTGCAGGAAAATACCAGCAGAATCAGACTCCACAAAGAAGTTACTGCTGATGGGGAAAAAAATCTCCATCAAACGCACCCAGAAAGTTTCCTCTGTTTTTGTTTTCCTCAAGTCTAGATGGCAGATAATTTTATCTACTTTTGGAGACTCTTCTGCATTCTCATTTTTCTAAATTTGAAAAAAAAATGTGCAAAAACCCAGAAGTAATTTAGGTACCAAAAGATACAATATATTTAAAGTTGTGAAAAGTTTTGAAGTCAACACTTTTCCAGACAGACAGAGAACACTTGGTATTCACTTTCATTTCTTCATTTGCTTATTTCACGTATCATTTCTGAGAACTTATCACTTCTGGGATACTATCCTAGGAATACAAACATGCTCCCAGTCTCCTCCTAATATTTTCCCTTTGGGGCAGGAGATCTGGACACTACCAATAATTAAGGGAGTCGGCCTTGTTATTTCATCCTTATGTCACTGCCCAGAAAATTAATCAGGCACAATCTCTATTAAATATACATTGTACATATGTATTCAGTAAACACTTCTTTTGTTACTGATAATGAACTGTGTCAGGCACCATGGGTATAACAAGGATGGAAACAGACTTTGCCTACAAGAAAATCACTAGCACAGCTACAGATCAAATGTAGAAACCTATAACATTTTTCAAAGTTGTGTCCCCTTCTTGGAGCAGTATTTTTGTGATTCTGTTGAGTATTTGTTTCATGATGACCCAGAATAAACTGTTCCAATTCCTGAATGTGCAGTGTATCAGTTAGGACTCCATTTGCCTGAATGCAGCAGAAAGTCCAGATACTGTGGTTTACCCATTTGAGGTTTATTTTTCTCACAAGAAAAAAAAAAAAAAAAGAAAATAAGTAGTTAGTTCAAAATGCTGTCAGCCTCCCTCTACCTTTCCATCTTTCCATGAATTATTACCTTCACAAGTGGGATTTCTACACGAGAAGGTGGTATCCGGAAATATGGTTGACTAAATAGATGGGGAAACAGTAGAAACAGTGTCAGACTTTGTTTTTTTGGGCTCCAAAATCACTGCAGATGGTGACTGCAGCCATGAAATTAAAAGGCGCTTTCTCCTTGGAAGAAAAGTTATGACCAACCTAGATAGTATATTCAAAAGCAGAGACATTACTTTGCCGACTAAGGTCCGTCTAGTCAAGGCTATGGTTTTTCCTGTGGTCATGTATGGATGTGAGAGTTGGACTGTGAAGAAGGCTGAGCGCAGAAGAATTGATGCTTTTGAACTGTGGTGTTGGAGAAGACTCTTGAGAGTCCCTTGGACTGCAAGGAGAACCAACCAGTCCATTCTGAGGGAGATCAACCCTGGGATTTCTTTGGAAGGAATGATGCTAAAACTGAAGCTCCAGTACTTTGGCCACCTCATGCGAAGAGTTGACTCATTGTGAGATCCAACCAGTCCATTCTGAAGGAGATCAACCCTGGGATTTCTTTGGAAGGAATGATGCTAAAACTGAAGCTCCAGTACTTTGGGCACCTTATGCGAAGAGTTGACTCATTGGAAAAGACCCTGATGCTGGGAGGGATTGGGGGCAGGAGGAGAAAGGGACGACCGAGGATGAGATGGCTGGATGACATCACAGACTCAATGGACGTGAGTCTGAGTGAACTCCGGGAGTTGGTGATGGACAGGGAGGCCTGGCGTACTGCGATTCATGGGGTCGCAAAGAGTCGGACACGACTGCGTGACTGAACTGAACTGAAACAAAGGTAAAAATAGAATAGTCATATCCTAGTTAATGTGAACTGCTAAGAAACAGAAAAGAAATATATGAAAGCATAACATTCATAATACAGATGTCAAAAATTGAAAAGAATAATTCTTTATACAGGATAGAGGAAAATGAATTCAGATAATGTTAGTGGTACCTGAAAAAGACAAAATGAATTACTGAGTTATTCCTGTCTGGGTAGGCACTGTAGATTATACTCACAACAATTCAGGTCAAATATTACAATGCAGCAGTAATGTTAAAGTCCCTGGGCACTGGCTCACTGGTAGCACCCTGCCAAGTGCTTTCTGCATTTCTTCATTTATCTTATCACAATTTTATCAGTCAGGAGCCCAGCATGAAACACATGGCACAGTCCAAAGGGCTTTCATAGAGATTCTGTTTACAGAAGAGGCAGCAAGTTTAAAGGAAGTGAACAAGGAATAGTGCAAACTTTCACCATCTCTAGTCAGAGAGGTCAAGGGTTGAGTGATATTCCAAGAACCCAGAGGCAGCAGGTCTGAGTTTAAAAGAGTGCTAGCCAGCAAGATGTGTTCTTCCTGGGAGGACCACAGCCAGCCTGCAGTGACCCCGCAGGGCATGAGCTGGAGAATTTGTTGTTGTTTTAGTTGCTAAATTGCATCAAACTCTTGGTGACCCAATGGAGTAGCCCCCCAGGCTCCTCTGTCCATGGGATTTCTAGGCAAGAATACTGAAGTGGACTGCCATTTCCTTCTCCAGGGGATCATTCTGATGCAGGGAATGAACCCGTGGCTCCTGCATTGGCAGGTGGATTCTTTACCACTGAACTACCAGGGAAGCCCAAGCTGGAGAATACAACTGCTTTATTTCACTCTCCATCAGCACTTAGATCTCCCTGTCACATGAACCCACTGGGAAACCAGAGGGCAAGAGGATGAGTCAGATTCCTAGGCCAAAGTGCAAAATGGAGAAGCGAAGAAAATGGGATTAGAGAGACGAAAGACCGCCAGCACAAACCCTACAAGACAGGCACTTTCATTTTTGCTGGCGTACAGATGTAGAAACAGAGGCTCCAGCATATCAGCTCACTCACCTGAAGAGTGAATTCAAAACTAGTTCTGACTACAGAGCCCCGGCACTCAGCCATCAAATTAAAATGGCCAAATGGAGTCACATGACTGAATTTATCCCTAGTCTTTGATATCTAAGAGATGAGATGTAGGATGGGCTAGTTTTGTACAGTTCATTCCAGACTTAAAACTGCATTAGGAAACTGTCTCCAAGTCATTTTATCAGCTAAGCTACAGACCAGTGATTCTTAAAATCTGGTACCCAGACTTGCACCATCAACGTGGCAAATGGGTGTTGTGTCATGTCATATACTCATTGCCAACTCCCAGTCTACTGATGCAGAAACTCTGAGAAAAGCCTAGCATTTGTATTTCACTTTCTCTCCAAGTGACTTTGACAAATGCTCAAGTTTGACAGCCACTGCAATAGTCGCTCCACTTTGAAATAGAAGAAAAAGTCGAAACACTTTGAGTAGCACTTCTCTTTACTTCCTTAGCATCAGCAACCAAACCCAGGAAGACCCCTCCACTTAACACACGACAGCATGCCCCATCCACCTGTCAAAGGAGAAGTCCCCAGGCTCTGAATCCAGATCAGCAGGCGACACATACTACTCTGGTGCTGGCTGATGCCGTTTTGCAGTTAACCTGAAGTGGCCTGATTCAGAGAGACTTGGTCATGGCTGCCACAGAAAGGAAACTGGGGAGTGAGCCATATGCACCCCTAATCCTCTTCCCAACGAACTGTTCTGTCATAGGTCCGGAGCAACCGTTCCCTGGCCCCCCGAGGATAAACCAGAACACCTCAACCCCTGAGGATCAACCTGGACATGCCACTTAGCACACAAATATGATCTTTCTGAATGGAGCTTCCATTTTTAGATTCCTGGTAATTGACAGACTGCTGTGGATTAAAGAATCACCTCAAAACTGTGCTTTTTCTACCATTTTCCACAACGTGGAACACTTCTAACACTTTAGAGCACACAACTACTCCCTCAGGTGCTTATTAAAAGGCAGAGCCCCCTTCCCAGGCCTCACTTCCAAGACTGGCGTCATATACCAGGGATAGAGACAGGGTATCTGCATATTTGTCAAGCTCCCTTTGTGCCTCTTGAAAATCTGTTGCAGAGACCACACTGATCACACTGAGCAGTCAGAGATACTGGCTCAGGAGTTGGACCAACCTGGGTCTATATTTCAGCTCCCCTTCGGCATTCACTGGCTTGGGTAAGTGATTCACCTCTTTGTAGCTCTGATTCCTCCTTTGTAATCTTGGGATAAACTGAAGTACTTGTATTATAGACTTGCTGGTAAAACCTAAAGAAGAGAGTCCAGGAATGGCCCTTGGCATAGCACAATCACTTGTTAAACAGAAGATCTCAGCCACTATTTCTATATTTATAATGAGGACCATCACCATTGCCTAAATTACATGGGTCAGAAAAGAAGGAAGATGATACAACTGTGCCTCTTTCTTCTGATAATTCCCTTCTTGTGTACCTGAATTATAACCTACTGGCTCTTTGTAATGAGTTTCCTATATAATGAAATTGAATTTTAAAATGTCACACGCCCCCAGATATGTGGGCAGTGGACATAACAAAATAGCTTATGAAGTGGCAACTGATTACTTGAATTCTCCTGTGCCTGCAATATCTGGGGCATTTTCCCAAGTAATCAGGCCCACAAATTTCATTCAGAAGGAAACAGTAAATGACTCAACAAGCCCTTGAGTCATCATGCCATGTGATGTCTACACAGATTTCACTGTCAACGGGACACTCCATGGACACAGCCAAAGAGACAAGCGTATCAGGCTTATTTCAACACTGTCACTTCCTTTAATGAGCAAGAGGGAAAGTGAGGACTAGCTAGCACATATTCAGCCAAGCAGACACCTGCCCATGCCCTTGATGGGAAACCATACCAGATTCCTGAAGCTATGGAGAACAGGAGTTGGGGGCAGCTCACTGGAGTTTCTTCCTGAGGCAACCATATGCACGGAACAGGTTCTGCCATTGGAACACTTGGTTTCTCTAGGACTCATTCTCTCTGAAGACTCCTACGCTTCCTTTGGACCTCTCTTAATCCACTGTCATTTGACGTTTTGTTTATCTGCCTTGGGGTCACTTTCTGGATTACAAAAAAAAAAAACAAAACAGGAGTACAAAAGGCATATTAATGACCTTATTGTTAGGCATAGTGTTTTGAATTTTGCTATGAGCACCACATGCCGTAAATAAGCCATGTGAATTATTTGATATTCAACCATTTCTGACCTTTCAAAGCAGCAATTCCATATGGTTCAAGCTAACACATGCTTTCTCCTCTGCCTGGAAGCCTCTTCTCCAGGCTGCTTTGCCAATAATGCCTACTCTTGCCAGTTTAACTCATCATTTCCAAGACCTATCTTTCCTAAGGATGTCAGTTCCCTCTGGATGTCAGTTCCCTCTATGATAGTCTTGTGTGATCCCAACCCTTGCTTTGTCACAGCTCTGATCTTATTTATAATTTCCTATTTTTGACTAATTATTCCAATGACACTGCTCCCTCTTGCAAGATGATAAAGTCCATGAAATAAGACTGTGCTCTTTTGCTCAGTCTTGTTTCTCTACTGATCAGGTGGTGCTAGTGATAAAGAACCTGCCGACCAACACAGGAGATGTAAAAGATGTCAGTTCAATCTGCAGGTAGGGAAGATCCCCTAAGGAGAGCATGGCACCCTACTCCAGTATTCTTAAGAATTCTATGGACAGAGGAGGCTGACAGGTTACAGTCCATGGGACTGCAGAGTCAGACATGACTGAAGCAACTTAACCACACACATTTCTCTAGTACAATGCCTAGTATTTCCTATGTGTGTGCTCACTCACTCAGTTGTGTCCATATCATTAAAGCTATGGTCTTTCAAGTAGTCATATATGGGATGTAAAAGCTGGGCCATAAAGAAGGCAGAGCACCAAAGAATTGATGCTTTCCTACTATGGTGCTAGAGAAGACTCTTGAGAGTCCCTTGGACTGCAAGGAGGTCAAACCAGTCAATCCTAAAGGAAATCAACTCTGAATATTCATTGGAAGGACTGATGCTGAAGCTCCAGTACTTTGGCTACCTGATGCAAAAAGCCAACTCATTGGAAAATACTCTGATGCTTGGAAAGATTGAAGGCAGGGGAAGAGGGGCGACAGAGGATAAGATGGTTGGATGGCATCACTGATTCAATGGACATGAACTTGGGCAAACACTGGGAGATGGTAAGGGACAGGGAAGCCTAGTGTGCTGCAGTCCACGGGGTTGCAGAGAGCTGGATGTGACATGGTGACTGAACAGCAAATATAAGAAATCATATTCCATCTCTTACAGCTGAACAACAATAACAATTCACATGAACCTGCTGTGGCAGAATATCTCCATGATATGCAAGAGGCAAGCTATTCAACTCTCCAGCTATTCCCTCAAATCATGGAGCTGGTTAAAGGGAAGATGATGTAGGTGATTTTTGTTGACCCAATACTGGCTTGTTTTTAGCTTCCACCAGTAGCTTCTGTCCCAATTTTAGGCACTAAGATCAATTTCCTTCTGAGCTGGGGAAGATTTAAGTTCTTAACCTCAAATTCTTTGAACATTAATAAATCTGGTTGCTAAGCCTCTGATTCACCCACAGTTCTGATAAATTGCCATAATCCTTTTAGTCCAATCCTGCCAGCTGTCTTGGTCTTAGAGTCTAGATCCTGTGTTATTCTGGTCCTGTTGCTTCAAAACTTTTCCTTTGCTCTTATCTGCATGCAAGGCATCATCGACTGCTCGCTTGCCAACCTCATCTTTGTTTTGACACCAGAATGTCCCACTAGACCCCCTGTCCAAGGGTAAAAATGAGATACCATATGGATTCATCCCACATATTTAGGAGCGTTTCAAGGAAGGGTAAGAGAGAAACTCACAAACGTGGAATGAAAATTCTCAGCACAGTTCACTGAATTCAGAGAGAATGAGTTCTAAAGCCTGACTTGCCCCTTGGTAATCCTAGGTCATTCTTCAAATTTTTAAATAAGAATATATTTATGTCATTAAGTTGCTGGGGAAATTACATAAGAAAACATCTGCATGTCTAGCACAATGCCTGGCAATATCAGAAGCACAGACTACATTGTAACTATAATTATTTCTCACTAACAAAAAGAGACTGTAACTGTTTAAATTATACTTTCTCCCACAATAGCAGAATAAAAAGGAAATTGCTTTCACTCCAAAATCTTTATTGCATCTTTCTTGGCCCACAGTATCCTGTAACTGACTGGACCGGGTCATTTAAGAAGTAAGTGGTCATTAAAGATACTGGTAGCTAAGATTCTTGCTGTTCACTAAAACCAAATAACTATTTTTGTGTCTAATTGCTTTTCTGTATTTTTCCTTCTAATTGCACCCGAATTCTCAGATCTCAGTGACCCACAGACTGAGGCTTTTGGCAAGCATCATCATCATTAGCAAACTTGTCTCTTCTCTCTGGATCTCTTCGTCTCCTTCATTTCTGCAGTTTGAGGCCCATTTGTAGGAGCTTCTTTCTGAATAGTCACCAAGACTAACCTTTGATATAAAAATTGGTCCATTTCAGATGAGAATCACTGACCAATCTATTAACACTGGCACCATTAACTCTAAACGATGCAATGCAGACTTCTCTTGTGGTCCAGTGGTTAAGAATCTGCCTTCCAAAGCAAGAGATGAAGATTTGATCCCTGGTTGGGGGACTAAAGAGGAGAGTGGAAAAGTTGGCTTAAAGCTCAACATTCAGAAAACAAAGATCATGGCATCTGGTCCCATCACTTCATGGGAAATAGATGGGGAAACATTGGAAACAGTGTCAGACTTTATTTTTGGGGGCTCCAAAATCACTGCAGATGGTGATTGCAGCCATGAAACTAAAAGATGCTTACTCCTTGGAAGGAAAGTTATGACCAACCTAGATAGCATATTGAAAAGCAGAGACATTACTTTGCCAACAAAGGTCCATCTATTCAAGGCTATGGTTTTTCCAGTGGTCATGTATGGATGTGAGAGTTGGACTGTGAAGAAGGCTGAGTGCTGAAGAACTGATGCGTTTGAACTGTGGTGTTGGAGAAGACTCTTGAGAGTCCCTTGGACTACAAGGAGATCCAACTAGTCCATCCTAAAAGAGATCAGTCCTGGGTGTTCATTGGAAGGACTGATGCTGAAGCTGAAACTCCAATACTTTGGCCACCTCTTGCGAAGAGTTTACTCATTGGAAAAGAGTCTGATGCTGGGAGGGATTGGGGGCAGGAGGAGAAGGGGACGACCAAGGATGAGATGGCTGGATGGCATCACCGACTCGATGGACTTGAGTTTGAGTAGGTGATGGACAGGGAGACCTGGCATGCTGCGATTCATGGGGTTGCAAAGAGTCGGACACGACTGAGTGACTGAACTGAACTGAAAACTTTTGATTTCTCCTTCATATTTGAATGAGATCCTTGCTTGGTACAGTAATCTGGGCTATAGGTTATTTTCTTTCATCACTTTAAGTATGTCCTGCCATTCCCTCCTAGCCTGAAGAGTTTCTATTGAGATTTCAGCTGTTACCCTTATGGGAATCCCCTTGTCTGTTATTTGTTGTTTTTCCCTTGCTGCTTTTAATATTTGTTCTTTGTGTTTGATCTTTGTTAATTTGATTAATATCTGTCTTGGGGTGTTTCACCTTGGGTTTATCTTATTTGAGACTCTGTGGGTTTCTTGGACTTGGATGATTATTTCCTTCCCATTTTAGGGAAGTTTTCAACTATTACCTCCTCAAGTATTTTCTCATGGTCTTTCTTTTTGTCTTCTTCTGGGATTCCTATGATTGGAATGTTGGGGCATTTAACATTGTCCCAGAGATCTCTGAGATTGTCCTCATTTTCCTAATTTTATTCTTGATCCAACTATGTTAGCTAGTGCCTCCAATGTAATATAAAAGACAGTCGAGCACATACTTAACACCAGCTGCTGCTGACCTCAGTTGGAAATGTCGTGTTTTTCCTCGGATATGCTGGCTTATGGGATGGGTTGTTCCTCAAGATGACATTTTATCAACTTCAGAAAGAATTCATGTAAGTTTATTGATTGTAATTATTCTGAGTGGAAGTTGAATTTGATCAAATACTTTTTCAGCATACATGCAGCAAATTATGATTTTTCTCTTTATATCATGACCAATCCAGTTCAATATCACAAAACCTTTTAGTAGGGACTATTTACTTATGAATATTAATTACTGGTATTGGGGTTAGTGATCTATAGTAGTATTTTTTCCTTCTCAATAATCTGTGTTTGATTTTGGTAATTTTTTGTTCTCTCTCTTTAAAAAAAAAATGGAAATATTCCATTACCCTTTTTCTGTGCTCCTAATTAGTTTAAATAGTGGTGAAATTTTCTATTCATTAATAGTTTGGTAGTACTCCCCCCTGGAAAACTACCCTGGTTGCTTTTTGTTGCTATCATCTGGACATTTTACTGTTTCTTCTACAGAAATCATTCTACTTTTATGGTTTTTTTTTTTTTTCCCATGGACACTTTTGGAGAATTAGCTTTTCTATCAAAATGTCCATTTTCTTTGTGGCCAGTTGCTGCACAGAACAGCTTGTAGGAAAATGGGTGCTTTGCTTGATTCTTTGTGGAGCTTTGCCATTAGTCTTCAGAACCACGCTGAGGCCAGATGGCTCTGATGCCACCTCCTTCACCCCTGGTTCTGCACTGACTGCTGCAAACAGAAACATCACTTTCTGCCTTTCACACTGTGCTCTCACCTTCAGAAACTGCTGACAGCTTCTGGGATCTGCCAAGACTAGACTCTTCCTCCTCTGCTTTCTCTGGTTCTCTGATGTGGTCTCTACATGAACTCAGTTTTGCTGTTTTTTTTTTTTTTTTAAGCTTTTACAAATATTTTTGGATTTCTTTCCATAGATGATGAAAGGTTTTATCTTCGCTTTACATTTTTCTTGATCTTTTAGAATGGTTTGCAGAATGAGAGGGGGAAGTAATAAATTAAGGAGACTTCTTCATATCAGATGTCCATTTTTTTTTCATTGTTTTGAAGCATTTCTGTAGTGT
>SJXQ01011921.1:0-14664 GCA_006408695.1 Aepyceros melampus
CTCACTTCCACTGTATAATCATAAGGGATTTGATTTAGGTCATACCTGAATGGTCTAGTGGTGTTGCCCACTTTCTTCAATTTAAGTCTGAATTTGGCAATAAGGAGTTCATGATCTGAGCCACAGTCAGCTCCCGGTCTTGTCTTTGTTGACTGTATAGAGCTTCTCCATCTTTGGCTGCAAAGAATATAATCAATCTGATTTCGGTGTTGACCATCTGGTGATGTCCATGTGTAGAGTCTTCTCTTGTGTTGTTGGAAGAGGGTGTTTGCTATGACCAGTGCATTTTCTTGACAAAACTCTATTAGTCTTTGGCCTGCTTCATTCCGCATTCCAAGGCCAAATTTGCCTGTTACCCAGGTGTTTCTTGACTTCCTACTTTTGCATTCCAGTCCCCTATAATGAAAAGGACATCTTTTTTGGGTGTTAGTTCTAAAAGATCTTGTAGGTCTTCATAAAACCGTTCAATTTCAGCTTCTTCAGCATTACTAGTTGGGGCATAGATTTGGATAATTGTGATATTGAATGGTTTGCCTTGGAGACGAACGGAGATCATTCTGTTGTTTTTGAGACTGCATCCAAGTACTGCATTTCGGAGACAACTTCATTTCAGAGCACAAATCCTTCCCATGTTGACACTACAGACACCTCAGCTATAAGATATGAATACTCCTGGCTTTGAAGTGTTCCTCGTTTCTATACCCTCTCCCCAGAAAGAATGATCAGATGGTCCACACATTCTATGCAAGATATCCTCTGTGCTACTGGAATGCTGGGCACATCCCTGACCATACAGGAAGCACGACCACATGAACCTGACATCCAAGTCAGAAGCATCAACCTTGTGTTCTTAAGAGTCCCAAACTTTACTGGAAACCTACCAAAAATGGTTACAGTAAGGCTGCAGAAGCCTTGACTTAAATTTGACAAAGGATCCTGTCACCCACCCCCTTGCCATTCCCTGGCAGGACTCTTTCATTACAAACTTGCTTCAATACCCAGGTCAACATTTCCCCTGCAAAGCACTTCCTGCTTCCCTAGTCACACTTCATTAATCCAAGATACCTTTGAACTGAGGTGCATGATAGTAACAGTGGTCTGAGGGGGACCTCCCACCACACTCCCTGTATGTGGAGAAAGGAAAGGGTGAGGGCTGCTGGAGCCAAACTGCCTGGGTTGATGGCCCAGCTCCAGCATTCCCTTGCTGGGCAGATAAGTTCTATAACATCTCTGTGCTTCAGTTTCCTTGTAAAATAAGTTTAATAATACCTACCACACAGAGCTGTTGTGAGGATTCAATGAGTTTATATAAAACATTTAGAAGAGTGCCCTGCACACAGTAGGAGTTACAATTATCATTACATGGTTTAACATTCTTAAGCACTGAAGACTACAGGGTGAGGGGAGACAGCCACAAAGCCTGAGAGTCAGGTAAAGCCAAAAGCTCCTCCCAGCCCTAATTCTCACTGTTGCCTCTTTGCCAGGGACTCTGCAAATTTTACCAAGTATATACAGTGGGTATTTCAAGGACAGGAGCTAAGTATGACTTTTCATTGATCTCCACCACTACCCAAACACATCACCTTCTCCAGTGTTCTACCTGTTCTTGTTATTTAGCCACTCAGTGTGTCCAACTCTTTTGTGACCCCATGGACTGTAGCCCACCAGCCTCCTCTGTCCACGAGATTTCCCAGGCAAGAATACTGGAGTGGGTTGCCATTTCCTTCTCCAGGGGATCTTCCTGACCCAGGAATGGAACCCATGTCTCCTGCATTGGCAGGTGGATTCCTTACCACTGAGCTACCTGGGGAAGTCCATTCTGCCATCGTTGGGACTTTGTGCAGCTCTGCTGTTGGAGTGTGCTGCACAGCCTGGTGCTTTGTGGAGAGCTCAGCAGGCAGGTCAGCAAACTGCAAAGGGACATGCAGGGATGGGGAGCCCACTCCCAGGGGGCTCAGGTCAGTGAGAACAAGACCTCTCCACACATATTTTAGGATCAGACAGCAGAACATAGCTACTGAAAACAGGAAATGTAGTTGACTGGGAGACCTAAGAGGCAGGGCAGAGGAATGAACTTAGGAGCCAAAGACCGGAGTCCTGAGTCAGGATCTCTGAGTCAGAATACTGGGCAAGGGAGATGCTGGCAAACCCAGACCCAGAACATGGCAGGTGTGAGGACCAGCATACTTGGGAAAAACTGCATGGCATGGAAGATAGGAGTCAAAAAGCATGTGCTAGCAGAGAAGAATGCTGGGACTTCGAGATCTGATCACGTCAAACACATAAGGGCTTCTGGGTTTCTTCCCCTCTCCCTGCAGGAAGAGGAAACTTCCCAATGCTGACCGACCTGGCGCCACACCAGCCTAGCAGTCACCCCAGATTAATCAGGCCTCTCAGACTTTCAGTCAGTTTGACTGGGCCAGTTCAAGGAATCTCTTCCCAACTGCCCCCTTTTTGAAGGACTCCTTGAACTGGAAAATTGAGAAACTTTATACCATGAAGGAAGAGAGAATCCATGTTGCAAATGAAATGCTTTACAGAGGATGAAGCCACATACCCACACAGATCTGCTAAGAACCCCACAATGCCTCAGGTCTTCCGTGGTTACAAAAGAAAAGGAATTCTCAAAGTTTCAGAATTCAAGATGCAGGGCCTGCAATCCAGCCAGAGCAGTAGTTTCTGCCTCAGGGAGAGCTCTATTCCTACTGCTGGCCTTTCTGCCCATTCCTGGGCCAAGACCAAGGACACGCCATTCTCTCCAGGTAGCCCAGGTCCCCTGCCCTTAGCAGAGAACATCATTATTTCACACGGTCATACTGAAACTAACTACCTCTGAGATGAAAGACAGAGAGAGGAACCAAAGCATCAGCAAGGCCTGCCTTCCAGTGAACTTGCAAAGGATTTCCTCAGCCTGCTGTGCCCAGCCAGGGAGAGGGCCTGCCATCTGTGGGTGTCTAGAGAGACAATCCAATTGTCAGCCTCTGGAGAGCCCTGGGAAGAAAGCAAAGGCTAACTAGCAGAGGACCCGCACTCCCAGAACAGGTATGTTATGGCAACAAGCAGGATCTCCACTGGAAACCCCAGGGGATGAAATGGCATGTTAAAAAGTTCCTGCCAACCAAGTTCTGAGAGAGGAAAATGAGCATTTCCCAACTGCAGGGGACCAAGGCCACGCAAAACAACAAGTGGAAAAGTTAATCTGTATCCAGTGTTTTAATAAATAATTCATTTGGTGCAGAGCCCAGATGGGAGAAACCCAAAGGGAAGAGAAGGTTCTCTCCCAGCCCAGCAGAGGCAGCCATGGGGAGCCAGTTAGCAGCAGCTCCAGGCCCCTGGGGTGAGAGAACACCTCTCCACTCTATGACACATCTGCCAAGAAGCCAGGGTCTGTGAGGCAGAGCCCAGATCAACCGTGGAGGTAGGTCGCGGTGTGGGCTCTGCCCTCTGGAGCTGCCAGTCTGCAAGCCAACACCACACAAAGGCTGGCTTTGGAACCAGCCCGGCATGAACAGCAGATGACCTGCCCAGTGGAATCCCACCAGGGGAGTCTGCCTGAGATCACAAACACACTCTGAAGCTAGCCAGCCTCCTGCGCCTCAGTCAGACCCCCTGTAGCCTGGGTCCTGTTGGGACTGCTGGCAGGGCCAGGGACAGCCAGAAATTCCCACGGAGAGGGGTGCTGAAGCCACTTCTTCCACAGCCCTTCAAAGCCCCACATTCCAGTCCGCAGCTGCCCGGCCACAAAAGAGGAGCCAGAGCTGCAGGCTTCCGACAAGCATTTGGCAGCTGAAACTCAGCTGTCTCACACCTCTCAAGCTGGGGGCGGTCGGGGAAGGGGGCTGGGGCGGGAGGACCAGGACAATCTTGTCCACTGAAATCAGCTGGGGGTGGCCTTAGGGTTCCTAGAAAAGCACGCCCATCTCCCATGTGGCTGCCCTGAGGTGGAACTTGTTCCAGCTCTCCAACTTTAGAAATAGCCTCTTGAGAACCTTTTAATTCAAACAAGTGCTCTCTTGTCCTGTTTCTTTAGTGAATATGAACGGGGAAAGAACTTGGATAAAACTGGCCAACCCAGGGCTCATCCAATCAGTTTGCCATTCACCCTTCTCAGGGCTACCAGGGTGGGGCTCCCCTCCTGCTCACTGAAGAAAGCCTGCCAGGAGCAAGAAGAAACCCAGGACCCCCACCCTGGGCTTCTGCCTGTCCTGTCCCTGTCCTCCATAAGCTATGAGGATAAAGTAAGACCTTAATGGAAAGAGGTATACAGTAGGCATTTAATAAATGCTATTGACTGATTAATGGAAAAGGAATACAGAACAATAGCTAAGAACACAGGCTTTGGGGTTGCTAGAACTGACTGCTAATTTACCACATGTGCAATAAGTTCTCTAAGTGTAAATTTCTGTATCCGTGAGCAAGAGGTAATAAGAATTCCCCATGTTATCAATTACTATAAGGATAATATAAAGAACTTAGCACTACTCTAGTCAAAACTAAAAAGGAAAAAAAGTTTGCTTATATTATTACCTTAAAGACAAACAATGCTCTGTACATATTCCTTTCTCCTCAATCAGGAGAGAACACACAGAACATTTTATGCTTTACTTTTTTACACTTTTAAAAAAAAATTGAAGTAGAGTTGATTTACATTGTTGCGTTAGTTTCTGGTGGACAGCAAAGTGATTCAGTCATACACATACATTCTTTTTCATTATGGTTTATTAGAGGATATTGAATATAGTTCCCTGAGCTATACAGCAGGACCTTGTTACACAGAACATTTCAGATGTTGGGAGACCCTGCTGCTGACAGGTCAGGAGACATTAACTTGCTATATGGCCTTTGGTAGGCTACTGTACTTTCTCAATTGCACAATTAAGAGATGGACTAAATCAGTGTTTCCCATTTATCTATGACTAAATAATACTGACTCATACTTTAAAAAAAATTCTCTTCCCAATTGCCTTTCAACTTTTCTAATCATACCTATGGCCAGGTTCTATGTGGTGTTTAGTTCAGTTCAGTTCAGTTCAGTTGCTCAGTCGTGTCCAACTCTTTGCGACCCCATGAACTGCAGCACGCCAGGCCTCCCTGTCCATCACCAACTCCCAGAATTCACTCAAACTCATCTCCATTGAGTCGGTGATGCCATCCAGGCATCTCATCTTCTGTCGTCCCCTTCTCCTCCTGCCCTCAATCCCTCCCAGCATCAGGGTTTTTTCAAATGAGTCAACTCTTCGCATGAGGTGGCCAAAGTATTGGAGTTTCAGCTTCAGCATCAGTCCTTCCAATGAATACCCAGGACTGATCTCCTTTAGGATGGACGGGTTGGATCTCCTTGCAGTCCAAGGGACTCTCAAGAGTCTTCTCCAACACCACAGTTCAAAAGCATCAATTCTTCAGCACTCAGCCTTCTTCATAGTCCAACTCTCACATCCATACATGACCACTGGAAAAACCATAGCCTGACTAGATAGACCTTTGTTGGCAAAGTAATGTCTCTGCTTTTGAATATGCTATCCAGGTTGGTCAAGGAGTAAGCGCCTTTTAATTTCACGGCTGCAGTCACCATCTGCAGTGATTTGGGAGCTCAGAAAAATAAAGTCAGGCACTGTTTCCATTGTTTCCCCATCTATTTGCCATGAAGTGATGGGACCAGATGCTGTGATCTTAGTTTTCTGAATGTTGAGCTTTAAGCCAACTTTTTCACTCTCCTCTTTCACTTTCATCAAGAGGCTTTTTAGTTCCTCTTCACTTTCTGCCATAATACTTCACTCATACTTACTAATCTCTTGGACAGAGAAAGCTGACCTCAGGCTTAGAATCTTCTCTGACAGGCCAGAATTGAGCTAGAATTTAATAACATTGCTTTGTTATCACTATGTTTACTTTAATAAGTACTTTAAATTACAGCAAGTGATAATGGTTTCCCATATATGCTAATGAGTTAACTTTTTTTTTGTTGGCCACAGCATGTGAGAACTTTCCCCAACCAGGGACTGAACCCATGTGCCCTGCTGTTCTAACCACTGGACCACCAATGTGATTTAACTTTTAAAAATATATCAGTTTTTTAAAAGGAGATTCATTTAAAGAAAACATAAAGTAGGTAATATACTACAGGTGACAAAAATTATGATGGCAGCAGTAAAAATTTTGGAAATACTGGGCTAGAAGATTTTGAAAGCTCCTCTTAGTTCCCAAAGTGAATGTTTGCGCCTGAGAGTCAGACTGCAGATCTCCCCCAATCCCTTCCTACAAGGTTCCTCTCCAACTTCACTTCCTCCCTGGAGCTTCCTCCAATCCAGCAGCCCGACTACAAGTCGCTTGCTCCACTGTGCTCCCAGATCATGTTCCACATCATGGATCATAGCATTTATCTACTCAGTATCTTTACATTTATCCTCCCTCTACAACAAGTACTCCTTGAGACAGGAATTTTGCCTTGGCATATTATCCTCAAGACATCTTATCCCTAAGACATCTGTTCCAGTACAGAATAGAACTTCAGCACGTGATGAATGCTGAATAAATGAACCGAGGCTTCTGCCCTTTTTTTCCACTGAATGAGAAGTCAAAAGACAGTGTAAGAAGACTATTGCCAGAAATTCATTTGTTATAATTCCAATTCAACACCTCTTAGCTCTTAAGCTGGGTGAGAGAACACTCCCCTTTCTGAACTCAGTTCCAAGCGCTAAATTAAATGAGAATTCATGAACCAGTTTTAAAGAGGGCTCGCCACATGAAATGTTTGGAAAAGCAAACTTTTCTTCAAGAAACTTACCAGGATCAAGAAGAGACCAGTCACACCAGCACAAGACCAATTACAAAGGTACTTTTGACTTCTGCAACATAGACCAGAACTCAGTAAATATCCAGGAACGTCCCTCCCATGTCCTTCCAGTGACAGGTTTTAATACCAGAAAATCCTAGGCTTGAATGGTGAGATAAAAGCCCAAAGGGAGGTCTCACCATTGTCATGAATTACATCTGAATATTAAAGTATTTTATCACATAGAAATGACACACATATACAGGGGTACTGCTAAACACAGAAAGGCCCTTTTTCAATTTGAGAGGTTGCCTTTCCTAAAACATAGAACCTTCTCAATTATGTTCTTCATGTCAACTGGGCCTTGGACTCATATCTCAGTGGCGGGCAGACTGTACGAATCTTTAGGTCACATAGAAAACAGTATTTTTTTTAACTGGAATAAATCTGTCAACAAAAAGGTACAGGCTAGCGGCACTAAATATCCTCTGCAGGTTCTTATTAAAAATATAAACTAAAGTCCAGCACAGTCCGTTTACTCCCGCATCTGTTTGCTATTCTATCTCCATTATTAATAATGTAATGCAGGGTCTTGATTCAAGCAAGATTAATTCCCTGTTCCCAAAGCCTTCTGCTGACACTGCAATGAATATGTCTGGAAAGCTATAAAGGGCAGGCCCAGGCATTGCTCCCAACACATGATCAGTGAGGAGACGGGGCCTGGGCCTCTGAACTTAAAGTGAAGAGGAAGTTGAATTGAGTCTGTGATCAGAGAGGTGGTATAGCCCAGTGGTTAAGAGCTCAGACTCTGAATAGCTCAAGTCAATCCTAGCTCTTTTATACCTAGATGTGTGACTTTTGACAATTCATTCAACCTCTCCAGGGACTCAGTTTCCTCGTGTACCAAACAGATAACAAAAAGACCTGATAAGATTGTAAAGCATTTGACACACTGATATGAAACACAGTAAGAACTAAAACAAAGCAAAAAAAAAGAAAAGAAGAATATTATCATCTTCTTCAGAATCATCTCCAGAGTCAGCCTCTTATGCTGAGGCAGGGCAGGAAGAGCCTGGCTACTCTTTCAATTTACACACACTAAGCAGCCTTCACCAAGATACCAAAAGGATGGCAATAAAAAGATAATATGCAAAGCAAAAAATAGGAAAAGATATAATAGAAATTGGCTCTTGCTTAACCATGCTAATAAGGGGGAGGGAAAACTACATTAAAATTGAAGAACCCTTCCCTCAAAAGAATATAGATGGAAAAAATTTTTTATTATTCATTATTTTAAAATTATTAGAGAACATGATATAATTGTTTAAGAGACAATGAATGGAGTATAGTCATTAAGAGTACTGCCTGTGTTAGAATCCTGGTTTCAGCACGTCCAATCTGTGTGACCTTAATCAAATTATAGAATCTCTTTGTATCTCAGTTTCCTCAACAGTAAAATGGGGCAAATATCAGTACCTACCAGTATTTTAGGTTTGTGGTGAAAATTAGTTAATACATATAAAGTGATTAGAAGAGTACTTGGCTCATATTAATAATTAATGCTTAACAACTGTTAGGTTTTATTATTTTGTTGCTGCTATTTTTTCAGCTGACGATGTTTAACTTAATATTAAAATGTATTTAAATGCAGTGATTAGACAGGGAAGTAGGGGAGGCAGGTAGGATTGAGAAGTGTCACAGGGCAGCAAACGGAAGATAGACTAGGATAAAAAATGTACTGCAGCTGATCTGAGCACAGAAACTGGAGGTAAAAAGGAAGTAGGTAAGATCCACAGAGAAATAGAGATGTACATATTCATGATAAAGCAAGTAGAATAAAATATTAATGGCAGAATCCAGGTAGTGGTATATGATTGTTCACTGTAAAATTCTTTCAACTTTGCTTCTTTTAAAATTTTTATAATAATCTAGAGGGGGCAAAAGGAAGTAGACCTAGAGGAATCAACTCAACTTTTGGGTCACAGCTATGCTGCCTGTACTCTGAGCTCAAACATCACAACAAGCTTGGAGAAACCTAACGGTTTTGGAATTCTCTCTTATCATTGACACTTTCCTGCACCAGATGAGTAGAGCTCAGGTCCTGATCTGGACCACATCGGCACAAGTGGCTACAGGCAGAGGGCAGAAAGCCAGATGTTCCACGTGAGAAATGCCAAACTCAAGGGACTATGATGTGATCCTCTCTGCTCAGGAAAACTTTGCTAGGGAAATTAAAATAGAGGAAGTCTTGTGCAGGCTTTGGAAGCAGGAGGGCGGACCTCTGACCTGCTTCTGACCTGCATGGACACTGCCCAGATTCCAAGCGACAGGCACAGTCAGTCAGGTGGCACTTTAGGTCAGAAAGGGAGTGAGTCTTGGATCTCGAAAGCCCCTTAAGGCCTAGCAGCCCCCTGGGGTCTAAGAAGTCTTGTGACTCACAAGGTGAAACAAACCCAACTGTAAAAGTTAAATCAGAGCTGCCTTTTTGCACGCAAACTGATGATGATATCAGTTTGTGGCCTGGGATTGTAAGTGGGAGCCCCCAAAAATGCAATATGAAGTCCCACCCGTGGGGTGGATGCACTGCTCGGTACCCTTTCCCAGTTGAGACTCCAGATTGCTATCATTCAGGACTTCCCAGCACTGTTCAACTCTGGATGTAGGTGTCGGCTCAATTTGGTGATGTACACGCTGTTACTTCTCTCTATTGTTTCTATTTCTTTTCCTTCTAATGACTGTATATTGAAATTAATCTATTAAAAGTTGAAATTATTTATTTGTAGTAATGAGTGATTTCTTTTGTTAACGAATCCTTCAAACCTAAAATGAAAGTAAAACTTTTGGCAAAACAAAACTCAGAAATAAGGCTCAAGGCTAGGGAAGAGGGAGATAGAAGGCAAGAGTACACACTTACTCATGGACTCTGTTGTCGCCATAGAGATCGCTCAGGCCAAAGCTGATGTAGTGCCAGTGCTCAGGGATGTTGGCAGAGGGGCTCCCCACATTCCTGTACATGCTGACATAGTCCAAGGGGTCTGGGCCACCCAACCTGCAAAAGACAAAACACAGGAATGTCAGCGTAAACCTTAAAGCAGACAATGTGAAGCTAAAGGGCTCTGCCTTACAAAGCTACAGGCTCCATCCTGGACGAATCTGGGGTAAAAGAGAACTAAAGGGAGGGCCACACCTCTCTAGGATAAGACCGAAGGATGGGCAGCTGGAGGTAGCCCAGCTCCACAGCACAAGAGGCTCCCTTCTCCTATCTCAGGTAGAACCTCTTTTAGAAATAAAACAGACTGATTGCTCCCTTTGACTTCCTTCTGTTTCAAGTTACCAACCCCAAGTGGGATTGGCAGGGATTATCTCTCTTCCACAGTGCCTGTAAACACGCCAAGCTTCAAGGCAAGAAGTGCATCAGTCAATCAATGTGCCTCTGTTGAAAGACCATCCTGAGCATCTCCAATGGGCATTGTTACTGGAAGCAGAGGCTCGGCCCCACTCCTGCCTCTTAGACAGCTAATTCCTGAAAGACCATATTGTGCCCTATGTTAATTATAGTTTGTTCTAAACAGACCCAGTGCCTCCAGATCCCAGCCTGAACACCCCAGACCAAAGCTGGTCTTTTATCATGCAAGTGACAAAGGCCAAACTTAGGCTAGCTTAGCTCTGCAGAGAGAACTGCAGCAGGAGCCTGGCTGAGCCCTGTGAGGTCTTGCAACTGCAAGATGATCCCGGGAGACGGCTGCCTGAAAGGTAGAGCTGGAACATTAAATGATTCAGGGCCTCTGAGGACCACATTAGACTCCCCATAATTCCAACAGAGAGGCAGCTGAGGAAGAGATTCAGTCATTAGCTCACTCTGAGGACTTAATTCAAGATGGGGTCCCTTTAGCAGAGTAATTAGTGATCTTTTTAAAAGAATCCTGCTTTTCTTCAGAATGGAGAGGGAAACATGGTAGACTCGAGAGACAGACTAAACGGAAACCATTAGCACAAGGAAGTCTGCATTTAGCCCCCAAACCCTGTACTTGAGCTGCCTTGGACATCGGACGGTTCCACAGACTGCAAAAACTTCGCTTGACCCTGGGACAAGGATGGGATACACTTGGCACTGGGGATTATATGCGGAAAGAACACAACCAACCAAATAAAAGATGTTACACATATGTGATCCCAGTAAACATGCCAGTACCACACAATGCAAACACTATTTAAAACGAGTAGGTTTGGTTTCAGCCTCTTTTGCCAGGACATTATTTGCCTTTGCAGAAGTCCTTATTCTCTGCTGGGAAATGCAAAGTTATTTATAGGACTTGCAAGAAAGTCACTACAAATAGCTTAGAATCTCAACAGAGTGGATTAGGAAAAGGGATAAATCTCCATGGCTTTCCTTAACTCTGCTTTTGCCAAGTTAGTCACTCAGTCATCTCTGACTCGATGCAACCCCATGAAATGTAGCCTACCAGGCTCCTCTGTCCATGGAGTTCTCCAGGCACAAATACTGGAGTGAGTGGGTAAACCATTCGACTAATTCTACAATCATTTGGATTTAGAAAAGTTTGTTGGGGAAAAGAAGAAAGAAAGGGTGGTTACCCCTGCAAGGACCTCATGATAACTGCAGAGCCCTGGAACAGGTGGGAATGATTACAGGCTCCATCTCTGCTCTCCCTGCTGCCGAGTCCCAGTCCTGCCCGGCCTTCAGCCTAGGTCCCTCCAGCAACAAGGGGCAAAACTCTGTCCACTCTTCTGTGCTCCCCATCTACCACATCCCTGACAGCCCTGGCCAAGTCTCCCAAAGGGCATTTCATCAAAGAGAGAGGCTTTACTCAAGACTCCATCTGCAGAAAAGGACAGAGAGTCAAACAAAATTAGTCTTTTCTCTAAGTACATAGTGTTCTGTTCTACTCACTCGGAGACCTGATAGGAAGCAGATGAGTACGTGGAAAATCTTTATATTTTGCACTTAGAAAAAGATGTTATCCCAGGACCCAGATCATCCCTCAGTGTAAGTTCCTGAACACCTGACTTCACAGGGAAGTTGCCAGAGTGACCCAGGGCACTGGCTCTACTTCAGCTCCCTGACCAGTAAAGCCTCAGCTTTCAGCTACAATGTCCCGGTTGGCTAGGGACTACTAGTCAAGAAAGTCATCCTTCTGTCACAAGAAAAAAGAATCTCAGCATACCCTGGGCCACAGCCAGACTGAGGCAGCCTCCGTCAGTCATCCTGCTGTGAAAATTGAGGAGGGCGTATAGGATCCTAAATGTGAAGGTTTATCCGTGAACCACTTTCAGGACTTAATTATGCAACCCCTTCTGAATCTCAGAAAGAACCAGTCCCTGGGCTGTTTCTTCTCATTTCTTTCTGCATCCAGGCAGCATTTCTAATTTCACAAAGTGCTATACAATCGTTTTTATTCATCATTAGATGCTGGCCCATCTTTTAAGATAAGTTCTGACCTGGCTAAGAAACTTGCAACAAGATGGGAAAAAAGGTTCACAGGGAGATGGAGGAAAAAGCAGATTCCCAAACCAATCTTAGTCCTTTGCACGTGTTTAATCTTTTTCTTTTTTGCCACACCTCATGGTTTGTGGAACTTCCCCAACCAGGAATTGAACCCATATCCCCTGCAGTGGAAGCACAGTCTTAAACCCTGGACCACCGGGGAAGCCCGTGTTCAATACCTTTTACAATTCTATCCTTCACGTCCACTTGGGTGACATAATAACAGTGGCCCAAGTCTGAGAGGGGATTTCTCCTTATACTCAAACAAGGCCTGAACAAACAGCATGGCAGAGGCAGGTCCCCTTTTTCTCACAAAGTATGCCAATGGAGTCCATCACTATACATTTTAAATATAGTGGTACAAACCAACAAAGACCTACTGTATAGCACATGGAACTCTGCTCAATGTTATGTGGCAGTCTGGAGGGGAGAGGAATTCGAGGGAGAGTGGCTATATGTGTATGTAAAGCTGAGTCCCTTCACTGTTTACCTGACACTATCACAAACATTAATTGGCTATACAATATATATACAATATATATATTGTATATATACAATATATATACAATATACAATATATATACACAATATAAATATATATACAATACAAAATAAAAAGTTTATGTACTGAAAGGAAATTATACCAGATGGCAATAAGTCAAGAAAAAGTAAATGGTAAAAGAATGACAAAAATGAAAATTGCCATAATTTGTAGATGAAAATAAATAAAAAGTTTAAAATGGGTGATTAAGTTATCAAGAGCTGCTTTTTACTCAGAAGACCTCTTCAAAAACTCCTCTCAACCAAAGAACACCATGCCTGCCAGAGAGAACTGTACTGCTGGCCACACCTCCTTCTGGCTACTAGACAGAGGCAGGCTGCTCCTGCCGCTCCCCCCACGGAGCAGGTGGCTGCTCCTCAGGCCCTTCACACTGTCAGCCTCTTCACATCCTCCCACAGACAGAGGGAGCTGGCCTTGGCCCTAGGGAGCCCAGCTCCTGCCATCTCCAGAAGAAGTGGTTGCCATGGAGGGAAAAGACTCAGCCCTAAAGGAAGGTAACCAGTAAAGACGTCCATTCTACTCATTCCCCTTTCCGGGGTACCTCCCCTTTGGTCACACCCCAAGTGCCTGCCTTGAACAGTCTTCCAGGAGCCAGTGAAGGGGTTCATCTAATACAGTGCGTGCATGAAAGTGGTTTTGTACAGATTCAACTAGTTTCTTAGTCAACTTTTAGTTGAGAAAGACCATGAAGAAGAGTCCCCGTAACAGAGGTGGCACGAAGAAACAGGTTACAAAGAGAATGGGAAACTAGAAAAGACCATTCCTTCCCCAGGGGCAGTCCATGTGTACATAGGTCTGATCTTAAAGAGTTACTTGGGGATTACTCTCAGCTCCCCTGAGGAACTACTGCCTACATCTGAGCGCTCCAGACCACAAAGTTCCTCTTAATATCTCACTGAAGGATCCTCCCGTGTCCAAGTTCCGGATCTTCATCGTTTACAGCCGCCTCCTTCAATCCTGAGCCAAACCATGGATCTCCCTGACCCAGCCTGCCCCTGTTGTAGCCAGTGACCCAGACCAAAGCAGCCGCGGAGCCAGAGGAAGCTCTGCATGGAGCAAGAGAACTGTGCAGAGTAAGCAGAAAGTTGATTGGGAGAAGCTGCTCCATCAAACTTCAAACGCAAAAGCACTGCACTGATATGAATGTCTGAGCTCATCCGGAAGGTATCAAAATGAGACCTCCCCCTCATCCCCTCACAAGCTCAACGCTCACATCCTAACCCACAGACCCACACCCGCCCCTACCCTGTGCAGTCCCGTGCCCTCCGAGCTCCTCCGGCCGCGCGGCTCCAAAGCCTTCTCAGATGCTCCTCAGGCCCCGCCTCGCCTCCCCCATCTCACTTCAGCCGCCCCCCTTCGGCTTCCCCGCGCCCACTTATGACCCCCTCCAGGCGCCCCCTCCTTTCACCACGTTTACAGTTCCCTCTCTCCGACCGTCGCCCCCTCAGCTTCTACCGACACCCCCAATTCACTCCATTCTTCTAATGCCAGTTAACCCTTCATCCTCCCCTCCCTTGCTAACCCTTCGCTACCCACAGGCTTCGTTAACCCCTTTGTCCCCATTCCTAACTTGAGCCTTAACTTCTTCCCTCACAGCAGGAAGCCCTCTTCCAAGTGCTTTAACCATTCTCCTTTCCCCTCCAATTCCCTGGCAAATTACTTCGCCCCCGGCGCTTTAACCCTTCTCAGCCCGCCCCTGTCGGTCTCCGCGCGGCCCAAGACGTACCAGTACTTGACGATAGCGGTAACCTGGAGAGGGTTCGGCTGGTCTGGGTACAGGCGGCGGCACTCTCCGTAGATGGCGTGCAGTCCTGGGGGGAAGAGCGA
>SJXQ01011921.1:14898-36710 GCA_006408695.1 Aepyceros melampus
CGACGCGAAGGCCGGAGGGGCAGTAGGGCCAGGGGCCGGGGGCGCGGTGGGGCCGGGGGCGCCGCTAGGCCGCAACTCCGCCATCGGGGCGCGTAGGGTGCTGGGGGGACCGGGGAGGGCAGACGAGGGGGAGAGCACTGACGCGCCAGCAGGCGAACTCCTTGGGTGCGACTCCCGGAGGCGATGGGGGCTGCAGCGAGGTCTAGGCTCCGCGCCTGCGCAAGGCGCACTGTCCGCCCAGGCCGTCGCCGCGGTGGAGACGGCCAGAGGGTGCCTCGGGGGCCGCGGGGCGCTCAAGGGGCGGGGTGCCGGCGCGCCCTGTTCCAGTTCCATTGGCTAATGTCTGTGCCGTCACAGGTAGGGAAGGCGTGACTTGACAATAGGTCCCTCCTCCCTCTCTTTCCCAGAGTTGTGGGGGTGTTCCAAGGCTCTTCGCTTCCCCCTAGCGTTAGGAGGAGCCCAGGATTAAATAGAGATATTGGGACATCTTCTGAGGTGCTAGGGACCCAAGAAAGCTTTGGGAAGAGCGCCGACAAAAAGCATGTCACTGTTATGCTAACACGGTGCTCAGAAGGATTTATTTAATTAATTAATTTCAGAAGGATTTAAACATAAATGTGACAATGGATTGCTACAGTGGATTGCTTTCTTCGTCCATGTAGTATTAAAAACGGAATGTTTTAGTTTCTAAGGCACCGGGTTGGAAATTATTTTCCTGCCTGCAATAATTTTACTTATAGTAATGTCTTCCATTCAATAATCTTGAAATTTCAAGAGAAAAGATAGAAGAGAGTCCTGACTATTGGCAGAAAGTCCTGACTACTGGCTATTAACTAAAGGTCCCCACAACATGAAGGAAAAGACGAAATAATTTCCTAGAGAAAAATGCACTGGGCTCCTTAGAAAGCAGTAACACATAATCTCTCTTCAATTCCATTTTCTCATTCATCAGTGTCATTTCTGCTGCTGCCGCTGCTGCTAAGTCGCTTCAGTTGTGTCCGACTCTGTGCGACCCCATAGACGGCAGCCCACCAGGTTCCCCCGTCCGTGGGATTTCTAGCTCCCCGTGAAAATTAGATATACTAGAACAGTTCCTGGGCTTCCCTCGCAGCTCAGTCGGTAAAAATCTGCCTGCAGTGCAGGAGACCTGGGTTCAATCCCTGGGTCGGGAAGATCCTGTGGCAAAGAAAATGGCAACCCACTCCAGTATTCTTGCCTGGAAAACCCCATGGACAGAGGATCCTGGCAGGCTACAAATCCATGGGATCACAAGAGTCGGATACGACTTAGTGACTAAAGAGAGAGAGGGAGAGAACAGTTCTGAAACTATTAGATGAAGGATGTTTTAATGACCAAAAGATCATCTATACCATAGTTCCAAATGTCAGTCTTCAGACCAGTAGTAGTATGTTGCCAAGTTTACACCTTTCCAGAAAAAAATGAGAATATCAACCAAAAATATTTTGTTGATTATTTCCAGTACTTTGGCCACCTGATGTGAAGAACTGACTCATTGGAAAAGACCCTGATGCTGGGAAAGATTGAAGGTGGGAGAAGAAGGGGACGACGGAGGATGAGATGTTAGGAGGCATCACTGACTTAACGGACATGAGTTTGAGTAAGCTCCAGGAGTTGGTGATGGACAGGGAAGCCTGGCGTGCTGCAGTCCATGGGGTCACAAAGAGTCGGACACGACTGAGCTGAACTTAACAAAAATATACCTTTTTTCCCAAAAATAGCAAGCTTTATGCAATATACTTTCCTTTGTTCTAGGAATATGTTCCTCATCTGAATGTATACTAAAATTTTCTTTTATTAGACTAAGAAGGTGGTTCAGTTCAGTTCAGTTCAGCCACTCAGTCATGTCCCACTCTTTACAACCCTGTGAACTGCAGCATGCCAGGCCTCCCTGTCCATCACCAACTACTGGAGTCCACCCAAACCCATGTCCATTGAGTGGTGATGCCATCCAACGATCTCATCCTCTGTCATCCCCTTCTCCTCCTGCCCTCAATCTTTCCCAGCATCAGGGTCTTTTCCAATGAGTCAGCTCTTCACATCAGGTGGCCAAAATATTATTGGAGCTTCAGCTTCAAAATCAGTCCTACAATGAACACCCAGGACTGATCTCCTTTAGGAGAGACTGGTTGGATCTCCTTGCAGTCCAAGGAACTCTCAAGACCCTTCTCCAACACTACAGTTCAAAAGCATCAATTCTTCAGCACTCAGCTTCCTTTATAGTCCAACTCTCACATTCATACATGACTACTGGAAAAACCATACGCTTGACTAGATAGACCTTTGTTGGCAAAGTAATGTCTCTGCTTTTGAATATGCTATCTAGGTTGGTCATAACTTTCCTTCCAAGGAGTAAGCGTCTTTTAATTTCATGGCGCAGTCACCATCTGCAGTGATTTTGGAGCCCCCAAAAATAAAGTCAGCCACTGTTTCCCGTTTCCCTATCTATTTGCCATGAAGTGATGGGACCAGATGCCATGATCTTCGTTTTCTGAATGTTGAGCTTTAAGCCAACTTTTTCACTCTCCTCTTTCACTTTCATCAAGAGGCTTTTTAGTTCCTCTTCACTTTCTGCCATAAGGGTGTTGTCATCTGCATATCTGAGGTGATTGATATTTCTCCCGGCAATCTGGATTCCAGCTTGTGCTTCTTCCAGCCTGGTGTTTCTCATGATGTACTCCGCATTTAAATTAAATAAGCAGCATGACAGTATACAGCCTTGACGTACTCCTTTTCCTATTTGGAACCAATCTGTTGTTCCATGCCCAGTTCTAACAGTTGCTTCCTGACCTGCATACAGGTGATAGATGTTTATTAATGCCTTATAGACCCATATAAAAACATCGCAACCTCATATTGTCCAGGGGAAGTGGTGGCAAGTGGAAGGACTAGCCTGTAAAATCCAAACATTCACGAGTTACTGATCAATCCAAACCGAACTACAGACAATACTGAAGACTACATACTTCAGCATGCACTGAAAATCCCTTCAAAGGGACTACAGATCCAGACGCGAGATTGCAACCATCAATAGGCGTACCTGTCTATTTACCTACAGAAACTACAAAGCCCAGGGTAATGTGCGTCGAAACGCGACGCTCCGTTCCTTAAACTAGGCGGGGTTCCAAAGCAGCCTGGCTTGCTAACTCGGGTGCAAGGCATGTTGGGTATTGTAGTTCTTCGAAAGTGAGGTCGGGCCGCTCCCCGGCTGCCCAGTGCCGGCGGCTAGACTGCGCATGCGTGTCAGTGGCGTTAGCGGCGGACCGGGCTGGCAGTTCCTTCCTCGGAAGGAGAGGTTCTTCTGCCATGGAGTCCTACGATGTAATCGCCAACCAGCCTGTCGTGATCGACAACGTGAGTTGCATCCCCCTAGCAGGGCTTATGCTCTCCTCCCCGAAGGATCGCTTCCCCTGTTTCAGTCTGGGCTGCCGGTTCTTTGTCACTGGCCCGGCCTGTCAGGCGGGTTCAGCCGCCGCCGCCTCTTTCCTCCCTCAACCCGAAGTCCGCAGATAGGGCGACCAGCTGGCCAGCAACCATGAGTTGGAGAACCTTGGGATGGATAAAGGGAAGGCTTATAGTCCTAGCAGGGTCCTTGGGCCCTTGACTCGAGGGGCCTTAACCGCTCTGTGAGCCCCCGGCACCCGCCCCTCCCCAGTTTTCGATAACTCTATTGGCTGCTCTGGCTGTCCATCTTGACCGCTGACCCCGCCTCTGAGCCTTGCCGGAAGAGGGCAGCCTTCTGCAGTGATTGGCTTGTTCCCCTGCCGTTCTTCCGGGCCGCCATAGTGTTTCCCCTTTCTAAGGGCGGTGCGGTGCAGGAGGGCTGTTGTGATTGGTTTCGGGGACTCCCAGTGGAGGGGGCAGACGGGCTAGGGCGGCGGGTGGAGCAGGGCTAAGTTTCCTTCGGTCCCAGCCGGCAGGGCGGCTTGGCGGTGTATCTGGGTGGGGTCTGAGAGTGTGATGCCAGAAATGGCCTGAGGATTTCAGTTACTTCTGTGATTATAAATTATAGCGTTAATAAAGGTCGAGAAGAAAGGAGAATGACAAAGCAAGCGGGGAGGTATCTTCCTCTTTGAAACGCCTAGTTGCTGGGGGTAAAAATTACTAAACATAATACTTGCCAGGCGCTTACACGGAGGGGTTCGCATACATTCCAGTTGGATCTTCATAAAAACCGGGTGAATAGTTAAGGCAGGAATTTTGATCCTCGTTTTACAAATGAGAAAACAAGCGCAAAAATGTAGTGAGCCCAAGGTCGCACGTTAATCCAGTGCTTTATCCGTTATTCATCCTGATAGTACCCACGCAAATGCATCAATCGTCACAAATGGAAAGAATCTAAATATAGCTCTTATTTTGGGCGGAAGGAGGCAGTTATTTAAAAAGTGGATGTCTGTCTTCCATTCAAAGGTTTGGTCCACGGAGATTGGTTGCTACCTTTCTAGTCCCCTCTGAGTCCCTCTGCTAAGGCAGACTTGCGAATTCGCTCTGTCCTAAGCTGACTCAGATTCGGTCTCTTGATTCAGTCCTTGGGACCGTTGGCACTTGCAAGGTCCTTTCGTTTGCATCATCTTATTCAAGCTTCAACACTGATAGGTAGATAGGACTCGAAATATACAGAAAAATGAGACGTGGAAGGTTAAATAACAGTATTCAAACCACCTGGCTTATGAATTGAAAAGCCAAGATTCAATTTGAGATTGAGTTCTTAATTCCTCACTTTTTCCAAGGAAAGGTGCTTCTTTGGCTAGCTTTCTTTCCTTCTTTCCTGGAAAAAGGTTGAGCTCAGTGAGACACCTCATTTTGGGGAGGATTTGATCGGCGGGCAGGGCGGGGAGGGTCACGGATCTCCTTCCTTGGGCTGTTGAATCCGGGTGGGAAAAGATACTTGGTAGTCCTTCATTTTCCCCCAGTTTCCTCCACACAGACACTATCTAGGGCCTGGCACCACCACTAGATGCACAATGGATTTTTAATTTTTATGAGTGGGGGGGATTAATGGCTGAAAATCTCTATCACAGTAACAATCAGATGTCCCTAAATAAAAGGATGGGAGGAAGGACTAGTTACTGCATAAGGTTGAGCAGCACTCTTTGTTCTTGATGTTAATTTTCAGAGAACACTATTTCTATCTTCAGCCAGTTTGTGTATGCTTCATGTGCCTTTTTCTTGGTTTTTAAAAGAAAGAAAAAATAGAAATTAGCAATTTCCTGTTTTCATCAGCAGTGCAAAAAGAGCAATCTGTCCATCCCACCAGACCTTTTGCTTCTAGAATTGTTGGGCAGCAGTGTGATCTCGAACCATTTTCTTTATGTCACTTAAGCAAATGCTTCTTAGTTCCTTCTTTCTCATTCTTGAGAGTGTATTTGAAATGCATCAAAGCAGCGGTACCTTTTCAGTTTGAATACTTAAGGAATAGACTTGTTTTTTCTCCAGGAAAACTTTCCTTTATTATGCCAGCAATCTCACCAAAAGGTGAAGTAGGAGAAACTTAAATAATTTTCCCACTAGAATTTACTATCTGCCAGTAAATCATTTAAAATATTTGAGCCAACTTTATGTTATGAGAATAACGTGTCTCTAGCAGATTTAACAGCTCCATAGTTTATCATGCTGCCACAATTTTATTTCTGGGCTAAGTAGAGTGTAATTAAAAGATAGAAGAACAAAGAAAGCAAGGAAAAGAGAAAACAGCCCCATTATCAGTTCACAGCCTTTCTTAGCCTTAAGGCAATTGTTGACCACCTCTTTCATAGAATTCTGGGACCAAACCAATTCATCAGAATTTAATGAAGATGGAAGGGTGTGTGTATGCATATATGCACGTGCAATTTAATGATGACAACAACAAAAAGTGATGAGTATTTTAAAAAACTAAAATACTCATGTATTCTTCCCAAAGTCATATCACAGATAGTAATACAAGAATGAGAAGGGCCACTCCCAGGACTACAACACTTTAATAGGAATACTATATTTATTCTGAAGCTCGGATCTTTGGGAGGATCTTGAAGGTTAAATACTTCCATAAAATGAATCAACATTATGGTCAATCTTAAAGTTGTCTTTTCTGGCTATACTATGTGGGCCTAAATGCAGGAATAATATCAAATCTCTACAAGTTTTTCAAGCTAAGAGTTTTACTGTTTCGCGGGGTCATTTACTTCTTCAGCCCCCCTTTTGAAAAGTGAGATTCTTTAAACACCCGGAAAAGTTCAGAGAGGTATATAACAAGCACCTGTGTAGCATGTGTCCTCCACCTTGATTCAATAAATATTGTCATTTGCCAAATGTGCTTCAGATTTTTTTAGGACATGAAACATTACAGATCTAATCGAAGCCTCTTTGTACCCATTCATAATCCCACCCTTTCTGGTCCATACATAACCCTGGAAGCAAACCTCATTGTAAAATTAATGTGCTCCTTTCTTTCTGATTTTATGGACACATGTATTTTATAATGTTGTGTATATATAGTATTTATGTTTTGAATTTTTACTTAGCTGCTATCATCTTATTTGCTAACTCTTCTTATTCTGGGGTGGTGGTGGTGGTTTAGTTGCTAAATTGTGTCTGACTCTTTGTGACCCCCATGGACTGTAGCCTGCCAGGATCCTCTGTCCATGTGGTTTTCCAGGCAAGAATACTGGACTGGGTTGCCATGCCGTTTTCCAAGGGATCTTCCAGATTCAGGGACTGAACCCACAGCTCCTGCACTGGCATCTTGATTCTTAACTGCTGAGCCACTAGGGAAGCCCTTCCTTAATGTAAAAAATTTCAAATATAAACAAAAGGAGGGGAAATGTTATAACAAACATCCATGTATCCATCATCTAACTGTAATAGTTATCAACTCTTGACCAATCTTTTTAGCTACATACCCACCCACTTCCCTCTTTCACAAACTTTTAAAAATATAACCAGTATACTATTATCAAAGCTAATAAAATTAACAGTAATTCTTTAATATCATCAAATATCTAGTCAGTGTCAGTTTAGTTCAGTCGCTCAGTCATGTCTGACTCTTTGCGACCCCATGAATTGCAGCACGCCAGGCCTCCCTGTCCATCACCATCTCCCGGAGTTCACTCAAACTCACATCCATCGAGTCAGTGATGCCATCCAGCCATCTCATCCTCAGTCGTCCCCTTCTCCTTCTGCCCCCAATCCCTCCCAGCATCAGAGTCTTTTCCAATGAGTCAACTCTTCACATGAGGTGGCTAAAGTACTGGAGTTTCAGCTTTAGCATCATTCCTTCCAAAGAACACCCAGGGCTGATCTTTAGAATGGACTGGTTGGATCTCCTTGCAGTCCAAGGGACTCTCAAGAGTCTTCTCCAACACCACAGTTCAAAAGCATCAATTCTTCGGCGCTCAGCTAGTCAGTGTCAAATTTCACTAATTTTCTCTTTTTTTTTTAACAGTTTGTCATCAGCTCTTCAGATCTGTTGATTTGCTTGAGTTTAAGGGACACTAGAATTAGCTGAGAAATGAAGTCAGTGCATTTATTTAACACCATCACTTGTGGTATGACTTTCAGCCTGTTGGTTGTATAACTGCAATGAGAATCCTCCCTAGTTTGGTGGAGAGAGGAAAGAGAAGGTGGCTTATAGATTACACTCAATTATGTGTATTTTGAGAGCCATGGATGTGCTTCACAAACTGGAAAGAATGTCCAGAATAGGAGGCAAACTCAATGCCTGGGGAGGCCAACCAGATACATTAAAAAGGTGGAGCAGGGGCAAGGGGATGAGGAGAAGGTAGCCTTAATAAGTGAGAGATCTGAGAGGTGCATTGAGCATGTTTGACCAAGGTTTCCAGCAGGTTGTCCCCATGCAGGCCCAGTGTTAGCAGATTTTCTCATTTTTCAAGGGAAATCAGAAGTGTTAATTTCATATGCAATCTCTAGTGGTTTTTAATTTTTAATTTTTTTTTTTTTTGGCCACACCAGGTGGCATGTGGGATCTTAGTTCCCTGACCAGGGATCGACGCCTCGCCCCCTATGTTGGAACCATGGAGTCTTAACTACTGGGCCACCAGGGAAGTCCTGCAATCTCTAATTTTTAACTGTTGGAAGTTAATGTAAAAGTAGTTTGTGGTCTGTGGAGACAGAAAGTATGTTAGTGGTTGCCTAGGTGGGGGTTAGTAAGGATGGAGAGTGGCTCCTAATGGGTACAGGGTTTCTTGGGAGGATGATGAAAAGTTCTAAAATTAGGTTGTAGTGACGATTGTTCAGCTCTGTGAATATACTAAGAACCATTAGATGATGCACCTTAAATGGGTAAATTGTGTGGTATGTGAATTTTATCTCAATAAAGTTGTTTTTTAAACTACTTTGTGGACTAAACAAAATATGTCTTTGGGCCAGAATGGGCTACCAGTGTCCTAGAATCTGAGGCTCCACCTCACAGCATTAAATGGCAGACAACTAGCCTTCTTCCCAGCATGTTAAGAATAATCAGTGCTTAGGGTAAAGTTGCCCAAGCCACAGGGTCGATAGCCAGCAGGTCTACGAGAAACGTGCTGAGGAATTTGCTATTTGTTTGCCTGTACCAGAAGAAAAATGGTCAGAGTTGGCTGGCAGCAGACTTGAGTTCCAAAAATCAAATATTTAATGAGATTACTTTTTCAAATGTAGGCATTTGTTTCAAACAAGGCATTTGTTTACTTGGTTTTGACAGAGTGAATAACAAAGAGTGGCAGCTCATTTGCCAAGTATACAGTTCTAGTTACAAATACTGTTAAAGAAATTGACATGACCCATTTATATGCTCTCTTGGTATGGCCTGAGCAGAATAGAGGCAACTCAGCCACTTCCCTTGTCCCCACCCCATTTTTCACCCAACACTTGGCCTGCCAAGCCAGCTCTTGGGGCTGCAGGGACAAGCTGGGTCTGGTTCTACCTTGTGTATCATTCCCAAGACTGTCTTCACCTTCCCTGTACCACCTCTGCCTGGGGCTTCTGGCATTCCAGCTGCTTATTCAGGTTCCATACTTTCGACTTCATCTGCCAGTCATTTGAGCTTGGTTTTCATTTTAGTTAGCCAGCATCTAGCCAAATACCCTGCAAATGTCAGGTACCGCTGATACACAAAGTCTCTGACCTCAAGGAATTTGCCCTGAAAAGAGACAAAAGTGTAAACCATAAATTAGAATAGAAAGCAGAATGAAATTCATGCTACCTAGTGAAACAGGTAATGGTGATTTTGGGAAGGTAATAGGAAGAGGATAACAAATTCCAGCTGGAGATTATCCTTCAGGAGGAAGGCAGTGATATTTGAACTGGGCCTGTTATATTCTTGCTGGGAAGGACAGGGAGAAAGAAAAGAATCTAATGTCTTAATCTGCCTTGTCACTCAAACGCTAGCCCTCTTGTTAGTAAACTCAAAATCAAATCTCCAGGAAAATCATCTCTTAGAAATATCTCAGAGAATCCCTGGTAGTCCTTTGGCTAAGACTCCATACTCCTGAGGCAAGGGGCCTGGGTTCAATCCCTGGGTTCAATCTCTGGTTGGGGAACTAGATCCCACAGCCACAACTAAAAGATTCCACATGCCACAGCTAAGACCTGGCGCAGCCAAATAAATAAATATTAAAAAAAAAAAAAAGTATCAGTCTCATAAAAAAAAAAAAATCTAGAGTCTCAAGCACAGATTTCATTGTTTCTCATTTTCAACTCCTACCAGGAGATCCAATTAGTCTGTTAGCATCACCACACCCAGATGAAGGCAATGGGCAATTATCGGAAGCCTGAGCTAACAAGTTCCCCAAATTCTCTTGTACGATGTTCTCACTAGCTGCGCCACTGTCCCCAAGCCCTTGGGTTTGCAGTAGGATAGTCCACCCTCCTTCCCAGTCTTTCAGCTCAGTTTACAGCTGTACCTTTTCCAGGCTCCTTGCTGTTCTGCCCAGACCGATGAGTTTGCACATTGTCTCCTGTTTTTTCTGTTGGCAGAAGTTCCTGCTGTCTTAGAGAACTGGCTTGCCCTGCTCTCCCACAACACCTCTTTCCCTGTCCTTCAACCACTTCTTACCTCCTCCCTTCTCCCTCGCTAGGATCAGTCACCTACCCCCTCACCCTGCTCTTATAAAAAAGCAGGAATAAAAAAGACAGATGGATCCAGGGGTGTTGCTGGGGAGCCTTTGGTACCAAGGTAACCTTGACTATTTAGCATCTCCTGATGTGTTTAAAGCTTGTGTGTTCTGGAAACATTACACTCCACCCCAGGAGAAGTTGTCAACAGGCAGCAGAAGATGGCTTGCTGCACCTGGAGCTGGAACTGTGTTGGGGGTGGAAGGACAAGAGTACCTGGTGTAGTGGTAGAAGAATTAAGAAGGAAGAGAACACGGTGATCTGCAGGCAGCATCAAGCCTCAACACCTGTCCTGCATGGCAGTGATGTCCAGAATCAATGTTTACTTTGGCTGGGCCCACGTGGTACCAGAGATGATGGTGGGAGATGGCAGATTCTTCTCAGAGTGCTTAAGGGCTCTTCTGCGCTTGACCCTCAAGAGACCAATGAGCACAGCAAAGCACAGTGAAAAGGCAAAACACTGCTACAGCCCCCCGCAAATCCTTGTAGTTTGCCCCTGCAGTCAGAACCAGATGACACACGTCACATGGGAGTTAGCTTTGAGGATGGCAGTGCTCTCAGGGTGTATCTGTCATAGAGGCCCTGGAGGGCAGGGACAGTTCAGGTCTGAGCTGGGAAGCTAGCTTAGATGCACACTCCCTGACGGTTTAGTAGAATTGTGTGCCCTTCCCACCTCGGTTGTGTTCCTAAACTCAGCCGCTTTGTGCTTCTAGGTACTTTCCTCTTCTGTCCTCAAGCCTTTTCCTTTTCTTCCCTTTATTAATATTATTTTTAATTCCAAAAGTAAACATGTTCAATGTAGAAAAGGCAAAGAATACATAAAAATCAAATAGAGTGTGCAATAGAAATTCCCCTCACCATTCCCAGCCCCAGTGCCCTCCCTTTGCCATGCATTCACTGTACAAATCCTCATATGAGTGGATATATTACATATAAATATAAGGTCCTTTCTCTTTCTAAAACAAAGGTGGGACCATATTATACATACTGTGTGATATGAATCTCCTCTTGTTTGTGTGATAGTCTGACTTCTCTTTCTCTCCTCAGGGATCCGGTGTGATTAAAGCTGGTTTTGCTGGTGATCAGATCCCCAAATACTGCTTCCCAAACTAGTAAGTCATTCTGTAGCTTAGTCAGAAGCTTGTAAGTCTTATCAGTTTTGTTATGATGTCAGCCCTCCATCTTTTAGGGGGAAAGGATCTCTCATTTAGGTCAGTCTTGGTATTTAAAACAAGAAGCAGCAAGGGACAAGAGCTGGCTTTTGGGGTAAGCAAACTGTTGCCTGCATGGTACAATTGAGAGGCAGGTTTTGTTTTGTTTTTGTTTTAATCTGATGCCAAAAATGTTATCATTGGTGACTTACTACTTTGGATGACAGTCTCACAATGGAGTCTTCCTCTTAAATTTCTCCTGTCACACAGAATGGAATTTGACATTAAACCATACCTACCATTCTAGGGAGAATGAGTGTTTTTCTCAGCATTTCTTACTAAGGCAGAGATGCTGCAGGCAGGAAAAGGGCACAGGCACCTGGGAAAGGGGTCAAAGCAGTGGAGAAAGGAGGAAGGCCATCTCTCAGTTACAACATCACAGTTGTCCTTCATAGAAGGCCTGGGCAGGAGGCTAAGGATACAAAAACTTTTTGAGTTAATCATTCTAAATGAACTCTTGTTTCCTTGTGTCTCTTGATCTGTACATATATTGGGGAAAGAGAAGAACTAGGGATATTGAATCCTCCCAAATTTGATAACTTATAATAAATATATGAAATAGTATACTAATGAATAAATACAAAAAAAATGTTCATTATAGAAATTGTGGGAAGTGCACTCCTCAGTGACAGTCACGGTAGAATGGGGTATATTCCTTCCCATCCAAGTACATGCATTAGTATATCTTTCCTGTGTTCTGTCACGTGTTCTGTCATGAAATGAGAAGTGACAGTCTTCCCTGCTCTCTTTTGTAGTGTGGGCAGACCCAAGCACGTTCGCGTCATGGCAGGCGCCCTCGAAGGTGACATCTTCATTGGCCCCAAAGCCGAGGTAATCCCATGTCCTACTGAAGAAGCCTTAAGTCAGGAGGGGACCTTCACTGTTCCCCATGCAGGCAGTATCCAACAGAGGGACATGAGTAAAAGAAACAATTTCCTCTTGAAATCTCCCCCTTCACTCTCTCATTCTAAAGAGAATAAACCTAACTGGTTTATTTCTCCCAGGAACAGCCTCTGGTTTTGGAAAGGAAATATCTGAAACCCCTCTTTGGGAAACAGAGACCAGTCCAGAAAAAAGGGCTTTTGCCTTCCTTCTATCACTATGTTGCCAAAGATCAAGTTGACTGGCTTGGTTATTTTTTGGCAAAAGTGATTGAGGGGAGATCCTGGCTGGGGTACGCTGGGGATAAGTTAATTAGCACAGTTTGGCAGAGCCCTCGGGCAACTTCTAGAAGCAGAACAACAGAATCTTTGTTGCCAACCTTGGCTGCAGATGCCAGGAGATTGTGTCCTGGACCAGACAGTGAGGAGGATGCCACCCAGGGTCCCACAGAAAGGCAGAAGCCCTCTGCTTTGCCAGCTGGTTGGGCATTGAGCATAGTTCACAGCATACAGTTTAGGGACTTGGAGGATGGGTGGGTCCACCCTTAGCCATGGGTGCGGATTGTGGGGTCCACCCGGCAGTCCTGCTGAGAGGCTGGCTGTGGCTGCAAGCACTGCTCTCTGCCCCCAGGAGCACCGAGGGCTGCTCTCCATCCGCTACCCCATGGAGCACGGCATCGTCAAGGACTGGAACGACATGGAGCGCATCTGGCAGTATGTCTACTCTAAGGACCAGCTGCAGACTTTCTCAGAGGAGGTGAGGGTCCTGTGTGTGTGGCGCCATGAGGGCTATGCAGAGCAGACAGAAGCCGTACCCCAGAGATGAGGCGGATGACAACGATAACTGCCTTGAGTGTTTGTGTCTTATGTTCTAGGCATCAGGCATGTGCTTTTCAGACATGTTTGCATTTAATCTTCACAGCATCCGTATGAGGCACAGGTAGTATTATTATCTCCATTTTGCAAACAAGGGAACAGAAGTTCAGAGAAGCCAGATGGTGTTTCCGTGATCACCCAGTGAAGAGTGGTAGAGCTGGGGTTCCAACCCACGCCTTTCAGACCTCGGAGCTATATATACTCTTTAGTTTCTAAGGAAGGAACTCTCAACTCAGAAACACAAAGGAAGGTGCTGACTAGGCTCATCAGAATTTCCAGGAGAGGGATGGATTCTGTTTTTAATAGTATAATCAATAATGATATTTCATTTTCTATTTTGGAAAAAAATTTTTAAGTATTACTTTTATCATAGTAATTCCAAATATAGAGTTTAGTAAAATCTTGACATCTGGAGCTATCCAGAAGGTACAAGGGCCTATATAAGAATCTTGGAGGACAAGAGGGTAGTAGAAGGTGAGGAAACAATGACACTTTAAAGTAGGTATGAATTTGGAAAGTTGAGAAACTGGCTTGGGTGGCAGTAAGTGACCAGCCCACAGCCCTCTTTTAGAGAGAGGCTGACAAAGTTCGTGTGGACTCTCCAGCCAGCCACGCAGTATAATGAGGGCTGGGAATCTGTCCTCACCCTGATTGCTGTCCGGGTATCTTTCACCAGCATCCTGTGCTCCTGACAGAGGCGCCTTTAAATCCACGGAAAAACCGGGAACGAGCTGCTGAAGTTTTCTTCGAGACCTTCAACGTGCCAGCCCTTTTCATCTCCATGCAAGCTGTGCTCAGCCTGTGAGTAACAGCTGGCTGGCGAGCCTGGCCCCTGGGGGGAAGCAGTCCTTTGGCAGAATCAAGGCTGGCCCTGCTGTGGATTGGTGCCGAACTCCTTAAGCACCCCTGCCAGGGACGGTAATGGATGGTGGGAAAGGGAGCATCTCCCAATCTCAGCCCTCCCTGCTGGTCTGGTGCCAAAGGCTCTCTGCTGAGCCTTCTGGGAAGGCCACGTGCTGCAACTGCTCTCCCTGCTGGCCCCTGCAGTGATTCAGGTGTTTTTTTCAGGGCCTACTAGAGCCAGGCACTGTGCAAGGCTGGTGATAGGCTCGTGATGAAAACACCCCCATCATCCTGTCTTACTCCCAGCCTGCCTCCCACCAGGGTTAGGTCTGTTGCCAAGATCATATATTGGTACCCTGCAGATGGCATGTTTGACCCCGCTAAAAAATTTTGAGCCAACCTTTAAAAATTGGGACATTTCCTATCAAAATCAAAATTTCTGACTTCTCTGAAAAAAAAAAGGGAAGATCTGATAATGCCGGGCCTGCATTCCGCTACAGCAAAAATCAGCAGAAGCTAGAAGAAAATCACAGCTGCCATTTTAGATAGGGTTTGGAAATCTGACTTCACCACAGCCTTCTCCATTGCCTGTTATCCAACACAAAGGCTGAATGTCAGGTGCTGTTTATGAAATATTATGGGTTTTTCCCCTTCACATCACAGAAATTTATGTCTGTACCCTTGTCCTTGCCAAGAGAAAAACTTAAGGACAGACCTAGAGGGCCAAAATCTAGTTGTTGGATGGTTTGTTTTCCTTCTTTAACATTTTGGCTGCATTGCACAGCATGTGGGATCTTAGTTCTCTGATTAGGGATCAAACCTGGGCCCCCGGCATTGGGAATGAAGAGTCTTAGCCATTCTACCAGGGAAGTCCTCTAAAGCTAGTTTTTTATGCAAGTGAAAATATTCTTATCTTCTTTAATTCATTCACTTTTCTTGCCTGACCCTTGAGTTTTTTCCTCTTGTCTAGAGAGTAAAAACTGTCCCTCAGGCTGAGTCCCTGAAGCAGTGGAAGGGCAGGCCATCTCCTGCAGTTGGAGGGCCTATTCTCCTGGAGGGGTGGCAGAAGGGGTACTTGGAGAGGCTTGGCTCCTTTCCTTCAGACATTTCAGGCTTGCTTGCTTCAGTCCTCAGGCTGCCTTCATACTCAGTCCAGTTGGAGGCTTCTGGAGAAGGCAGGCCCCAGCTTTAGTTCAGTTGACCTTGAACTCTTCCCAGAGTGAGGAGGCAGGGGTGAGTGATGGTGTGCCCCCTTTGCTTCAGTTATGCCACCGGCAGGACCACGGGTGTGGTGCTGGATTCAGGGGATGGCGTCACCCATGCCGTGCCCATTTACGAGGGCTTTGCCATGCCCCACTCCATCATGCGCATCGACATCGCTGGCCGAGACGTCTCTCGCTTTCTTCGCCTCTACCTGCGCAAGGAGGGCTATGATTTCCACTCATCCTCCGAGTTTGAGATTGTCAAGGCCATAAAAGAAGTGAGTGCTGCCCCCATGGGCCCAGGTCTGGGAGAGGGAATGGGAACAGCAGCCAGGACCTCCGTGACCTGGAGTGAAGAGTGGCTAAACTGCCCTGGAGATGGGTCTCTGTCCTTCTCTACCAGGCCTCCTGGAGGCCATGTGATCTCCAGCCAGTCCTCTCACCCTGAAGGATTGACCTTCCAAAGTGCTGCCATCTTGTGGGCTAAAGGGAGCTGCCTGTATTTCCTAAGCTGGGTGATAAGCACACCCATGCTCATTATGTTTTTTATACATCATTACAAATTACACATGTTCTTTTACGCTCTTGAAGAAGTCAGACTGCCTTTTTTTTTTTTTAAAGTAAAATGAACATCATCTATGGCTCCTGGGAGACCTCTGAGCTGGGTAGGCAGGGCCCAGAACCATACAAGTAGTAGGAAAAAGACACCTGAGTCTGAACTAAGATTAAGCCAAGTTGCCACGCTTGGCCCCCAGGAAGGTGGAGCAGGTGGGGACACATATCCTAAGAAGGGGCAGGGAGGTTTGGGTCAGCTTCACTGGGTGGCACTTAGGATGTGCAGCTCTCATGACCTTTAGGACAGTCACTGCAATGGATGGGGACTTTGACCAGGTAGGCACTAGCTTTCCAGCCAGCCTGACTTGTGCTTGGTTCTCCAGAGAGCCTGCTACCTGTCCATAAACCCCCAGAAGGATGAGACACTAGAGACGGAGAAGGCGCAATACTACCTGCCTGATGGCAGCACCATTGAGGTAGGCGGCGGGGCCTCTCCCCTTAGGCCCCCAAAGCAAGGAGCCCAAAGAGAACTCCCTGTGGGAAGGCAGGAGTCAGGTGCACCAGTCCTTTTACACTCTCTGCCTGGAGCAGCGTAGCTGTTGAGCTGCAGCGTCCACTGCAGGGTGAGGTGCCAGGGACCTTGCTTCTCCTGTGGGATTAGAAGGCTGATGTGTAGTGCTATCCTTAACCACTCAGGCACAGTACAGAGTGAATTCCAGCCTCCTGGACTTCCACCGATAGGAGGAAATTTCCACAAATGAATGAATCTATCAAGTTTCTTGGCTAGAAAATGTCAGAGCTAGGATTAAACGCAGGAGCTTTCCTCTCTCTAGTTTCCCAGGAGCGCTGGTTTTTCCTTTACGTTCCCAGGAGCCCTATCTTTGTTTGTTGTGGCTCTTGACATACAAAGTCTTCCCTGAGTATGGCCTTCAGAGCCACCTGGTTATTAAGCCCTGGGCAGAGGGACCTGAGCCTGAGACGCTTGCCCCCTTGACCCTGCAGATTGGTCCTTCCCGATTCCGAGACCTGAGCTGCTGTTCAGGCCAGACCTGATCGGCGAGGAGAGCGAGGGCATCCACGAGGTGCTGGTGTTTGCCATCCAGAAGTCTGACATGGACCTGAGGCGCACGCTGTTCTCCAACATTGTCCTCTCGGGTGGCTCCACCCTTTTCAAAGGTTGGGCTTTGCTCTCAGGGCCCTACCCCAGGAAGCTGCCACGTCCTGCTGGGCCCAGGGGACTGACCTGAGATTCTCCCTTCCTGCCTATTCAGGTTTTGGTGACAGGCTATTGAGTGAAGTGAAGAAATTGGCTCCGAAAGACGTGAAGATCAGGGTAGGAGTATGCCAGGGGGTGGGCGAACTGGGCCGCCAAGGGTCTGGAGCACCGCGTGGCGCAGCCTCCCCTCCTGCTCTGCCCAAGATTTCCAGGCACCATCAGGTGGCTCCCAGCTTCTGCTGTGCCCCTGAGGCCTGCTAGAGCGGGGGGACCCATCCTCATGATGGCTTTTCACCAAACGGGGCAGTTGTGATCCCCAGATGTAGCAGGATGCTAGACATGCAGTCTGTCGGGAAAGCTAACACTGACAGGAGCTTGACTTCAGCTGCTCCCCCGTGACACAGTCCAGCACCTCAGTGACTGCTGAGAGGAGTTGGCCTGCTTGAGGAAGGAGGGATCCTAAGTGGAGGAGTGTGGCGCCTGCCATGCAGTCTGCTCCCCACCAGCTCCCAGCAGAGCTGGATCTTGCCTTCAGATAGCCCCTGCTTCCCTGGGAGCCATAGGTACTTTGGGTTGCCAGAAGCCTGTTTCTCCAGATGAGTGTCAGGCTGACCATGGTACCCCCCAGAGAGGCCACAGGGACAGAATTTAAAGGTTGTTGTGTGAAATGTATCCACTTACTCTCACTGGTGGCGGGATGAGTACTGGACGGGGAAGGGAGAGGGGAGGACGACCATCTCAGATTCCTCTTTCTACCCACCCTGGCAGATATCTGCACCGCAGGAGAGACTGTATTCCACATGGATTGGGTGAGTAGCTCTTCTGGGAATAGAGTGTAACACTCTTATTGCAGAGGCATTGATTACGCCTCACCACCCCAGGCCTTTGAAGAAAAGCCTGTTCTGGTTTGACCCCAGGGGAACTGGCTGGCTCCACAGATACCCACTCCCTGTCTCTGACATGATTCCTTTGGATTCCCTCCACGCCAGGGGCTCCATCCTCGCCTCCCTGGACACCTTTAAGAAGATGTGGGTCTCTAAGAAGGAATACGAGGAAGATGGTGCCCGGTCCATCCACAGAAAAACCTTCTAATATTGGGACATCGTCTTCACCTCTCTCTGAAGTTAACTCCACTTTAAAACTCGCTTTCTTGAGTCGGAGTGTTTGCGAGGAACTGCCCGTGTGTATGAGTGTGTGTGTGTGTGGGTATGAATGTGTGCACATATGGAGTGCCGTGTGGCCCGGGGATCCCGGGATTTCAGGGCCCGGAAAGGACGATGGACTACCCATAATGGTGATGGCCTGAGACCTGGGGTTGACCACTCACTGGCCCCTGACAGGGAAGAGTGCTGGCAGAGGGCCCTGCCCTGTCAGCCAGGCCTTTGGCTGGCTGTGTGGGACTATGTTTACTACCACAGGGAGACAGAGAGGGAGGTAAACCAACCCCGGGGACACTTGCTGCTGCCCATCCTAGGCTGGGCCGGCCCCACCCCCTCTACCCAGGGTGCCCCGCGGCCTCCCCTTGTTCATCATTCTGCTCTCGATGCCTCTTAATCGTGGACTGAGGCCTGAGTCCAGGGTTGAGTTCTTGTCTGGTCTTGTTGCAGTTTGGGTTTAGAAAGCTGGAGAAGCACTCCAGGAGCTGTTATTGAGACTTCCCTGTCAGAAGCGGGCAGGATGCCCTCAACTTCACCTGGGGACCAGGACCACACTGGGCATTTGAGGAGGGCATGGAGCACTACTTCTGATCAGTGGCGGGCTTACCGCTCCAACCCCCAACCCCATCCGGGGATCTCGGGAGAGTTTCAGGAGCCTGTTGGCCTCAGGTCCTGTTAACTTGCTTTCCATCCATCATGGGCAGTGCCATCTTCAGTTTTATTTATTGAAGTGTTTGTTCAGTTAGGGGACTGGAGAGAGGGAGCTCACTGCCCCGCCCACCAGTCACCCTGTTCACACTAATGTTTACAGCACCTAAGCTTAGCGTAGCGTTCAGGGCCCTGCCACTCCCTGCCAACATGAACTGACAGTATCCATAGGCCTCAGGACCATTTGGAATCAGAGGCTACATTCAAAGTCACTCCGCCTCTTTCTTTCTCCCTTTTCCACTTGCTCACTGTCCTGGAATCAACAGGCTGGTTGCTGGTTGGATTTTTCTGAAATAGGAGATAGAATCACCATTTGGCAGAGGCTCCTGGCAAAGGAGGGGTGTTGGGGATGCCACCTCCTTAGGACTGGAGAAAGAGCCACAGTTAACCAAGCTGCCTTTTCCCGTGCTAGCTGACCCCAGGGGACTAGCTTGTAGAGGCCAGACAGCCCCCACTGGCTGACTTGTGCCATTCTTGTCTTTGGACTTGTTTGGTCAGGGAAGGAGGGGCCAGACCAGGCTGCCAGGAACTGATGGGCTCAGGCTCACTTCCTCTGGTCCAGTGGGCCCAGGCGCCTACCCTGGACTGGGCTGGCCTGGCAGGGGTCCAAAGGCTCTTCAGCCCAGAAGGTGCAAAGCTGGGGCTAGCAGATATTCACCGGCACCCTCACCCATGACACCAACACTTGCCCGACCCCAGATTCCAGGCAGTATTCTTGACCCCATGCCGTCCAACGACCAAAGGCCCTGCCAGGTGTGGGCCGCAGCAGCAGGTGTGTGTGAAAGCGATGTGGCGACCCGCGGACTGCAGTGTGCTTAACCAGCTCACCTCCCTCCTCTTAGCCCAAGCCTGTCCCCTGCACAGCCTCGCACAAACCATGTTGCCTGGTGGGGCCCAGTGTACTTAAATAAAATCGTTCTAATAGACACATCAGCTGGGCCTCTGTCTGTAGTCAGTGCAGGGTGGGAGGAGGGAGGAGCTGTCGGCCCTGAGACTGAGCCTAGTCTGTCTCTAGAGGGCATGTTGCGCCTGCCAGACTTGCCAGACCTTCACCCAGGTCCCAGCCTGTCGGGTGCATGCAAAGATGCTGTTGACAAAGAAGCCCAGAGACCAGGCCAGGAACTGAGAGTCCATGCCCTGTACACATGCCCAAGCACATGGATGAGACTCCACCCACAATGAGAGGCCACCTCTTCACATCTCTGAAGTCAGGAGCTTATTAAAGCACAGTTCCCGGGGTCTATGCTCAGATATTCTGATTAATCACTTCTCCATTTTAAACCTGTATACTTGAGCAGTTAGGGGTGAGAATTGCTAGGCACTTTACAAGTGTTAACCATTTGATTCTCGCAACAACTAAGATGCAAGTATGTTTGTTACTCACTTTACAGATGAGGAAATAGAGTTACAGAGAGATTATGTAATTTCTCTCAAATCTGCCCTTTGTTAGCTAGAATTTGAACCCAGGCAATATAGCACTAGACTACATTCTTAACTGTGATGCAGACCTTCAAATAACCATTGGTCTAGGGCAGTGGTTCCCAATTAAGGTCAGTTTGCCTCTCAGGACACATTTGGCAGTGTCTGGAGGTATTTGGTGGAGAAGGCAATGGCAACCCACTCCAGTACTCTTGCCTGGAAAATCCCATGGACGGAGGAGCCTGGTAGGCTGCAGTCCATGGGGTCACGAAGAGTCAGACACGACTGACCGACTTCACTTTCACTTTTCACTTTCATGTATTGGAGAAGGAAATGGCAACCCACTCCAGTGTTCTTGTCTGGAGAATCCCAGGGACAGTGGAGCCTGGTGGGCTGCTGTCTATGGGGTCGCACATGACTGAAGCAACATAGCAGCAGCAGCAGCAGCAGGAGCTGTTTGGTCATCATGACTGGGGAGAGATGCTTCTGACATCTAGTAGGCAGAGGCCATCCACAATAAAGAACTCCCGAGCCCCAAATGTCTGTAGAGCCCAGACTGAAAAATGCCAGCCTAAAGCCGAGGTTTCTAGTCCCAGTCGCACAGTAAAGAAAAATTTTTTTAAAGTCATCTTTGGAAGATCCCTGCGACTGCAAGTTAAGGATCTCTAGCCTAGCCGTGGCCACTCCTTGCCCACCACCTCCAGCAGTGGTACATGGGAAATGCACTGGGGCTACGACCACAGGCCTGAAAGCTCTTTGGCTCCCAGGGGCCCATGAGGCTACTGGTCTGCAGGCTCTCCCCACTACCTCAGTGAACCTGATGCAGCGTCCCCCTCCGCCCTACCCCACTCATCTCTGAAAACGTTCTCAGGCTGCTTTTATTAAGGAATCCTGTTCTCCAGCCCATTGCTCCCATACACAGCAAAGACTCCAGGAATGGAAATAGAAATGACTGGCTTTAATCAGTCTGTGATGAGATGAACCTCATTGAGAGGTCATTTGGGGTTCAGGGGCCCCCTGCAGCAGCTGGGGCATGCTACTCCAGGTGTGGCTGAAGCAGAGAATTCTGAGAGAAATCACTGGAAGGGGCAGGTAGGACTCCCAGTCCTGACCAGGCAAAAGTGGTTTCGGAGCCCACACAGGGCGCCAGCCCTGGCCAGGTAGGAGTAATGACCTCCATACCCATAGCAACCCCACGTGACCACAGGGCAGATCCCACCCTTCTCAGTCCTCTTCTGCTCTAGAGGAGGAAGCAGGTCCCTGAGCACACACACGGCCCAGCCTTTGCCCAAGCTGGGCCAGTCAGTCATGCAGGAACTTAGACCCCAGTGACACTTTGGCTCAGCCCCAAGTGCTCCCACTCTGCCATCTGTCCTCCAGGTGGGACCCCAGGGAGGCGGAAGAGCAGGACACAGGGCTGGCGGCCCCAGGGCTACAGGTAGTGTCCTCAACAGGCTTTGCACTCTGCTCACACCATCTTAACGTCCAGGGTCTGGGCCCGTGACAGGCTCTGGCGCTGGGCTTTGACCATGTGCAGGCGCCTCCCGTGCAGTGTGAACTGAGACCAAGTGAACAGCTGCAGCAGAGCGCAGGCGATGGGCACCAGCACCAGCAGGTGGAAGCAGCCCTGGCGG
>SJXQ01011921.1:38824-67672 GCA_006408695.1 Aepyceros melampus
AGGGGCAGGGCCTACCTGGCAATGAAGAGGCAGAGCAGGCCGGGGTGGTCGGGGCCAGCCAACAGCATAAGCAGGCTCAGGCCCAGCTTGAGCAGAAGAGCCCCCGCACTACTGCGTAGACACCCCAGCGCCGGCACAGGGGCAGGAAGTACAGGTTGTTGAGGTGGGGAGCGACGTAGGAGATGCCTGGGGAAGGGAACGTGGCCTTGTCAAGGGGCGCTGCCACAACCTCCACAACTGCCCACATTTTAACCATCAGAAATCAAAGTTTGCACTGATTCAGCACTAACTTGGTCCAGGCGCTGTGCTAAGAGTTTCCACATCCTTTTATTTAGTCCTCGCAACCCTTTAAGGTAAGTACTATCGCTACTTTACAGATAAATGGAGACCCAAAGAGATGAAATAAAACACACCCAAGGCCACACAGGGAAGAAGCACAGTTAAGACACGTTCCCAGGCCTGTCTGGAGAGCAGTCGTCCCTTGTGAACGAGCTACTGCGCCGCATTACCGCTAGGTGGCATGACTACCAAGAGGACCACGATGAGAGCAGCCCTACCCACTCAAACTCGCAGAAGCTCCCTCCCTTCCTCTGGAAAACAGAGTGGGGGTGGGGCTGGGGGCGCAACCCCAGGGCAGAATCTGCCCTCTGCCTCCTGGGCCCCAGCTGGGAGGTGGCTGTATCTGCAGTCAGTCTAGGGGTTCTGGGGTGCAAGCCTCTGTCCTTCCGGCCAGCACAAGGTACCCACTCACCCAACAGGAAGGAGCCCGTGGAGAGGGAGATGTGGTCTGACAACAGATGCTCCAGGAAGAGGGGAAAGAAGTTGCTGTTGAAGTGGCAGTGAAAGACCTGCAACCATAGGGACACTAAAGAGGCTGGAGGCGGGGTGAAGGGGAGCCAGGACCAACCCATAGGGACACTAAGGAGGCCCGGGAGACGGGTGAAGGGGAGCCAGGAACAACCAATAGGGGCACTAAGGAGGCCCGGGAAGCGGGTGAAGGGGAGCCAGGAACAACCAATAGGGACACTAAGGAGGCTGGGGAGGCGCTGGGAGGCGGGGTGAAGGGGAGCCAGGAACAGAGGGAAAACCAACAGACGTGGGGCGGGGGCTGGGGGCTGGGGGCTGGGAGGGCAGCAGCAGGAGCCAGAGCGGCCTCTAGTTCCGTGTCCTTCAGCATGGAACATACCAAAACAAAACCTANTCTCAGGAACAACCAATAGGGACACTAAGGAGGCTGGGGAGGCGCTGGGAGGCGGGGTGAAGGGGAGCCAGGAACAGAGGGAAAACCAACAGACGTGGGGCGGGGGCTGGGGGCTGGGGGCTGGGAGGGCAGCAGCAGGAGCCAGAGCGGCCTCTAGTTCCGTGTCCTTCAGCATGGAACATACCAAAACAAAACCTAAAACCAAATTCCTATGCTTATCTATAAAAGTTAGAAGGAAAGATAACATCACCATTAAAACACCTGAAAGCTTTCTCTTGTAAAACTTATCAATGCTAAAACAAGCTTAATGACATAAAAACAATGTGTTTCTAAATTTCGCTGGCTTATATACTAACATGTGTTATAGGTCTGGCCTGTGGGGTTTTAAAGAGTCCTCAGGGACTTCCCTGGTGTTCCAGTGATTAAGACTCTCTGCTTCCATTGCAGGGGGTGTGGTTTTGATCCCTGGTTGGGGAACTAAGATCCCACATGCCCTGCAAAAATAAAATTATACAAAAGTGTTCTAAGCATTGTGCCTGCTTAGTCGCGTCTGACTCTCTGGAACTCCGTGAACTATAGCCCATCAGACTCCTCTGTCCATGGAATTTTCCAGGCAAGAATACTGGAGTGGGTTGCCATTTCTTACTCCAGGGGATCTTTCTGATCCAGGGATTGAACCCATGTCTCCTGTGTCTCCTGCACTGCAGACACATTCTTTACCCACTGAGCCATCAGGAAGTCCACGTATGTCCCGCAGAGTGGCCAAAAGGAGTCCCCGAGGGAGCACCTCTCTCTCCTATCCTCACGTTGCAGGTGAGAACGTGGCTGCCCCAAAAGAGAGAGACCGGCCTAAGATCACACAGGGAGTTAGGAGCTCAGATGCAGCGAGAATCCAGGTCTCTTAACTACCTAATTTGTATTCCTGCCATTCAGCCTCTCAGCCTCAGGCAAGGCCAGAACTGATTTCCCAGCTTCTGGGAAGGCAGTTCCCTTGAGTGAGGCATTTGCAGCCATCCTATGAATGGGCATTGCTCCCATACCTGCACCAGGTCCATGCCCACGAACCAGAGGAAGTCCGGTGGCGTGCCAGCTGCCGGAGGTACTGACCCAAGGTGATGCTACCTGCCTCCTCGCCGCCCACAAGCAGCTCTTCTTCACACACACTACGGGGCAGAGGGGAATCAAGAACAATTTAGGCTGGGCCAGAGCCATCTCCCACCCCAGCCAGCCATTCATCAGCCAGGAGCCCCAGCATGGCAATCAAGCCCAGCAGAGTGCTGGCCACTCACCCGCCATTCACAGCCATGGCTGGGCACCCCGGCTCCCTGTCGGCCACCTCAACCTGCCGCCTCAGCAGCCGTGCGGCCCCCACAAAGCCCAGCCCGGAGCCAGTGGCCAGTGCCAGGCAGAAGGCGCGGAAGGAAGAGAAGTCTTCTTTGTTCCAGAAGGCGTAGGAGGCAAAGACAGACAGGGAGCCGGCCGCACTGAAGAGGGAGCAGTAGAAGTTGAGGTGGGTGCGGTCGTGGGCTGAGAGGGCCAGGTCGGCCAGCAAGGCATGATGGTGCAGGTCTACGAGCGTCAGGAAGCCGTCATAGAGGCACAGGCACAGCAAGAACTGCAGCCCAGCAGGTGCCCAGGGCACCCAGAATGCCAGGAACGACAGTGCCAGCAGCGGCCCATGCCAGCTCAGTGCCCGCACCCGTGCCAGCACCACGGCCCGTGAGGAGAGCCCAGCGCCTGACCTGCTGGGGAGAGGGGGTCCGTTGGGAGATGCCCTGGCAGGCACCACTCCCTGCCTGAACTCGGGAAATGAGAAGGCCCAGCCAATGGCTGGTAGTGGTTTCCCTTTCTTTCCCCACCCCACACACAGGCAGTGGTCCTCTAGCCCTGGGAAGGGGGAGGTGGGAGAGGACCAGTCCTGAGCTTTCCCCGGGAAACAAACCGGGGTTGGGAGCTGAGGAACCGACGGTCACTCAGCCAGCCGAAGAGGGGGTCGTTGAGACTGTTCCAGAGGAGAAACACCGTCTGTGGGCAGAGGGGAGACGGGCAGGTAGGCTCCAGGCGGCGTCCTCTCCAAGGCTTTCCCCACCCCAGTCTTTCGCCACCCCTCAGTGATGATGCCAGCTCTCCTGCCTGCAAACGTGTGCTCAGGTCAGTCCCTCTGCCATAACCCACAGCCACTGCCCCCATCAAACTCCCACCATCCAGGGCACTGCTGATAAATACACGTGAATATATTAAAAATGTGCATACAGTGCCTGGCTCAAAGGACAGAGGATGGGAGATTTGGCATAATCCCCACTGAGGCCTCCAGCTCTGCCTTTTCTTGATGAATCTTGGTGGGCAAGCCAGCTTACCCTCTGCTCCTGGCTGGGTGGGACCCTGCCCTGCCATCTGCCCAGCTCCCAGCCCGGCTGACTGCCCCAGTGCTGGCCTACCTCTCCAACCCAGAAGGCAGCTTTGTCGATCTTGTACACTGAGACAAAGGTGTCCACATAGTAAAGCAGGAACACGTTGTGCAGGACAGAGACAAAGAGGGCCAGGGAGCCATAGACCACAGCCGTGGGCAGGCCCAGCAGCCAGGCCCAGGGCCCACCCAGCCTCATGGCGGCCAGCCCAGCCTCAGCCCCAGGAGCACCGAGGCACGCCCATGGCCATGGGCAGTCTGGCCATACTTGTCCCTGGGGAAGAAGGAGCCAGTTAGCTGCAGGGATCAAAGCCAGCCCTGATCCTAATCCCAGACCTCTGAGTCATCTCACTGGGAGAAAGTTCACATAAAGCAAAACTGGGGAATCGCCAATGGGAATCACCAGCTAAAACAATGCTGGACTACCTACCACTACTAGGGAGTAAAAGGAAACTGATAAAGGTGTGGGAAGAGACGGCAGACAGCAAGCGCAGAGTCAGGTCGCATGCTAGGGCATCTTCTTTCATGCATTCTCTAACCTGACCACCCCTGGCCTGGGCACATACTGTGCCTACAGTAGAATCTCGGGCAAGCTAGTTAACCCCGGCCTCAGTTTTCTCTTCTGTAAAAGGGAAAAGTGGATGATCATGGCTACTCAGAAGAATAAAAGGATTAAATGAGGTAACTCACAGAAAGTGCTCAATAAATGTTGTGGTATCATTATCATCTTTATAAAACCCATACAAAGTTTACAGCACTGTTCCAATATTATAGGAGAGCAACCCCAAGCTCAGAGATGGTTAAGTCATTTGCCCAAGGTCACACAGCATAAAAGTAGCAGACTTGAACCCTGGCCTGTCTGGCTCCAAAGCCTTTTTTTTTTTTTTTTTGCCACTTGACCTCCCAAACTGGATTACTGTGGGGTGCTGGGTAGAATGGAGAGACCTGCTGTGATGTCAGGTTTCACAGGGATATAAGAGTGATAAGATATGATAAAAGTCCACAACTGCCCATGCACTTTGATTCCAGAAACCCCACCTCAAGGAACTAACCCCAAGAGAACATGTACAGAGTTGTTCACAGCAGCAACTTCTAAAAACAACCAAAAGTTGGACACAGCCCAGGAACACAATAAAGGGACTGGCTCAACAAGCCCAATGCTCTCCACAAAGGTCAAGTACGTGGGCAGTGTCAACACACAGGAGAGAAACTCAAGGACGTGTTACATGAAAGAACAAAGGACAACATATGCGCCTGCTCCGGACCAGGCCAGCTCATGCAGAGACCAGCAGGCTAGACTGACCATGGGTTTAAAAGGAAATAAAAATCCAATTCTTATTACAGCAGTGCTTCTCATACTGTAATGTGCTTCCACGTCACCTGGGGACTTGGTTCAAATGTAGATTTTTACCTTCGCAGGTGTGGAGTGAAATCTGAGATTCTGCATTTCTAACAGGCTCCCAGGGGAGCTGCTGGGCCATGACCACACTTTAAGCAGCCAGGCATGAAGTCTATCTGTCTCTTTTTTTAGATTCAAAGTTGTTGTTCTCTTTTCAGAAAAATAATCCCATGTGTGCTTGTCTGACCACCCCCCTTCTCCGCCTGCCAGAGGGAAGCTATGGGGGCTTTCTTCTCTCAAACTCCCTGTAGCTAGTTGAATTAGCCCCAAAGAAATAGGTTCAAGTCCTAACCCCTAGCACCTGTGAGTGTGATCTTCTTTGGAAAGAGCTTTACGATGTAACCACGTTAAGATAAGGTCTGAATTGAGGTGAGCCCTAACCTAAGGACTGCTGTCCTCGTAAGGAGAGGGAAATCTGGACACAGACACAGAGAAAGGGAAGACAGCCATGTGAATATGAAGGCAGAAATCTGAGTGATGCCGCTATGAGCCAGAGAACACAAAGAATTGCAGGTAGCACAAGACAGCCAGGTGGAGGCAAGGAAGAATGCTTTCCTAGAGGCTCCCTCCAGAGGGCGCATGACCCTGCTGGTGCCCCGATGCTGGATTTCCACCCTCCAGGAACCGTGAGGTTGTTTTAAGCTACCTGCTGCTGCTGTTGCTGCTAAGTCATTTTAGTCATGTCCAACTCTGTGCAACCCTATAAATGGCAACCAACCAGGCTCCCCCATCCCTGAGATTCTCCAGGCAAGAACACTGGAGTGGGTTGCCATTTCCTTCTCCAATGCATGAAAGTGAAAAGTGAAGTCGCTCAGTCTTGTCCAACTCGTAGCGGCCTCATGGAGTGCAGGCTACTAGGCTCCTCCACCCATGGGATTTTCCAGGCAAGAGTACTGGAGTGGGTTTGTGGCAATTTGTTTCAGCAGCCCTAAAATTTATGCACCTCCTCAGAGGCTATCTCCTCTTGAAGCCCTCGTGACCCAAGCCTACCCACAGGCCTCATTTACATGTCCACATGCTTGCACACACATATGCAGAACAGAAACTCCTGTTTCCCCATTAGAGTCAGGCCCTGGAGAACCAACTCAGACCCAGTCCTTAAGTGGTGACCCGCCCCCGACAGGCCCTGTTCTTGCCCCATGAGTCCCCAGGGCTCTGCTTCCATGCCCAGCCTTCAAGAGCCTCTATAGTTCCAGCCTCTCCTGGCCAGTCCAGCCCAGCTTCACATGGACCTTCAAGCCTTCATCTTCTCTGACCAGGCCTTTGATCTCAAGGCCCCCTGCTACCAGGAGCGCCATCCACATCTCTTCGTTTCCATCTCAGCCATCCCTCAGGTGCCATGGCCATTAGAACTCCACTCCTCGCCCCTCATTGTGCCTCCAGCCCTGCACACATTCTCCTGCCTGCCTGCACTCCAACCTGACGGTGGGGTTCACCAGTATGGGGCCTATGTCCTCACCCTCTACCTCCATCTCTGGACTCAGCCACCCTTGCTGTGGGAGTGACTGGCTGGGGAGATAGAAGCTCTGCGGGGAGAACAAGGAGGGACTCTCACAGGGTCCCTCTCAGGCTCACTGGAAGCTGAGGTGGTCACTCAAGAGGTCAGTATGCAGCCTCCCACCCCCGTGCCAGCTTTGTGCCAGTCCACATCTTAGTGATGGAGGAAGGAGAAGGATGAATGGCCAAAACTACCTGAGTGGATGCATGCTAAGTCACTTTAGTCGTGTCCGACTCGTGAGATCCTTTGGACTGTAGCCTGCCCCGTTCCTCTGTCCATGGGGATTCTCCAGGCAAGAACACTGGAGTGGGTTGCCATGCCCTCCTCCAGGGGAATCTTCCCAACCCAGGATTGAACCTGTGTCTCTTACAACTCCTGCACTGGCAGGCGGGTTCTTTACCACTAGCACCACCTAGGAAGCCCGAACTTCCTGAAAGCAGCCGCTAAGTCTGTGAGAATCTCTCCCTGGCCAAAAGGATCCCGCCTTGTCCAAAAGCAGGACGATATCCATGGGGCCTTTAAGCCCCTGAAGAAGTATTTGGTGGGAAATATTGTTTTTTCCCACAGCCTTATTGAGGTGTAACTGACACACAGTAATCTGCACAGTGGAGAGGTCTCTGGTAGCCTAGGGGTTAGGATTCCAGGCTTTCACTGTCGTGGCCTGATCTCAGTCCCTGACTGGAGAACTGAGATCCTGCAAGCCACGTGGTACAACCAAAATACAAAAAGAGAGAGAACAGAAAAAAGAACCCTTCCCTAGATAATAATACTCTGCACATATTCAAAGTGTATAGTCTGATCAGTTTGGGCATGTGTGTGCCTGTGAAACTGTCACAGTTGAGATCAGGAATATATCCATCACCCTGAAAGTTGGCACATTCCAAGCAATGTAGTGGAAAGAAGGCACAAGTGGAGGTCTCCAAAGGCCCAACTCTACCATTTCCTACCCATGTGACCTGCAGCAATTTGGTTAACCCCTCCATGCCTGTTTCCTGAATTGCACAATGAAGTCAATCTTCCTAAGGCTAGGGTCAGCAGTCAATGAGAAGATCCTTCGACACAGTGAGCACAGTAAGTGCAGTGAGCACCAGAACTTCACGGACTATCACTATCAAGCTTCCCAGACCGTCCATATCCACCACACCAGGATGAGATGGAGATTCATCTAAAGGTGTTCTGCACCTATAAAGCACAATGTATGCATCTGCTTTTACCCTTAACTCAGGTCACCTCCTCTGATTCCCCAGGGCCTTTCAGAACTCCCCTCCCTCACCTTGAAAGCCTTTGTCCAAAGGGAGTGAAGCCTGCTAGTGCCCCTACCCAGTTGTCCAGTGACCTGCCCTGGTTACTAGAGAAGGTGGACTCTATAGGCAAGGTCCCCAGCTGCCAGCCGCCAGCTCCCTACACTCACACTGGGACAACAGTAGAGGAAAACCTCAAAGTGTGGTGAGATGGAAAAAGTATGACTTTTGCCATCAGAAGAGCCTGGTTTTAAATCTCAACTGCACTTCCTCTGCACCCCCAGGTAAGGTCTGAGCCTGTCTGAACCTTGGATTCCTCACCTGCAAAATGAAACTAAGTGCCTATCTTTACAGGAATGCAGGGAGGATTGACTCGTTTGATCTCCTTGCAGTCCAAAGAACTCTCTAGTCTTCTCCAGTATCACAATTTGAAAGTATCAATTCTGCTGCTGCTGCTGCTGCTGCTGAGTCGCTTCAGTCGTGTCCGACTCTGTGCGACCCCACAGACGGCAGCCCACTAGGCTCCCCCGTCCCTGGGATTCTCCAGGCAAGGACACTGGAGTGGGTTGCCATTTCCTTCTCCAATGAATGAAAGTGAAAAGTGAAAGTGAAGTCGCTCAGTCGTGTCTGACTCCTAGCGACCCCATGGACTGTAGCCCCCCAGGCTCCTCCGTCCATGGGATTTACCCTGAATGTCTATTGGAAGGACTGATTCTGAAGCGTCAATACTTTGGCAACCTGAGGCCAAGAGCCGACTTATTGGTAAAGACCCTGATGCTGGGAAAGACTAAGGGCAGGAGAAGGAGGCACGAGAGGATGAGATGGTTGGATAACATCACAAGCTCAATGGACATGAGTTTGAGCAAATTCCGGGAGATAGTGAAGGACAGGGAAGCTTGGCGTGCTGCAGTTCACGGGGTCGAAAAGTCAGATGTGACTTAGTGACTGATCACCAACAAACAAAGGGAGTATTAGTAAGCCCCAAAGCACCAATAGAAATATGCTGAGAAACTGGCTTTTTCTTAGGCTCTCTTAGATCAGAGTAAGAACAGGGGAATATGCAGGTAATCAGGTCCTTCTTGTGGCAAGAGAGTTTGAGGGGGGGAAAGCACAAGAGGTAAAGTCAGAGGAGGAGGGCCTGCAAGAAGCAGGAGCATATACAACATTCAGGGGTACCAGAGACAAACCCGTAACCATGGACTAGATCTAGAGGCAAAGCACCATGCCCAGGTAAGCCTTTGCCCAGGAAAGAGAGCTGTGGGAGGAACATGCAGGGTCACTCAATGGTTTCTCTTCCAGATTGTATTGCTCCATCAGTAACTTCTTCCTCTGCTAGCCCTCCCCACCTGCTCATGGTTTAGTCACTAAGTTGTTTCTGACTCTTGCAGCCCCATAGACTAGAGTCCACCAAGCTCCTCTGTTCATGGGATTTCCCAGGCAAGAGTACTGGAATGGGTTGCCACTTCCTTCTCCAAGAGATCTTCCAGACCCAGGGATCAAACATGGGTCTCCTGCATTGGAGGCAGCTTCTTCACCAATTGAGCCACCAGGGAAGTCCCAGCTGTTAGGGAAATTAAATAAATAGTCCTGTTTAGGCTTCAGAGACAAGGCAGACCAGGTCTCTGACTTTGCTTCTAACCTGCTGGGATACTGCCTGCTGTGAGTGGAAGCCTTGTGGCACCATGATAAGATAGGGGACAAATCTTGAAATTGTTGAGCCCATAGAGAGGCCCTGACCAACCAAGTCCCAGGCTTAACAACATTCCAAGTTTTACATGACAAAACAAACAGCATTAACGTAAAACCAGAGCTGCTTTTGCTCGCAGACTGATGGTTATCAGTCTGGGTCCAGGGATTATGAGTGGGAACTCTGAACTGTAATTTTTGAAGTCTCACACACAAAGTGGACGGGATGCCTGGGACCTTTTCCCAACTGGGACTCCAGGTGCGCTGTGTCATGGGACTTCCCAATGCTGAGTGTGGATGTTGGTCAAAACTCAGTTTGGTGATGTATCCTCTGCTGTTTCTTTCTTGTTTCTTTTAATGTTAGTATATCAAAAGTAAGTTAGATAATTCTCTAATAAATACTGGTATTTATTCGTATATAACATGAGGCTTATTGTGTTAACAAATCCTTTGAACCTAAGAAGAAAGTGAAAACTTTCCGAAAAACACCACCCCCAATCCACCCCCACAGAGAGCAACAGCCCTGCCTCTCTTGGGAAGGAACAGCTTGGGGCCCACACTAGCCTAGCTGTATAACGAGACTGAGATGTCCTGTAACCTGCAACCAACTCCACCCTCACCTTGACACCTTGAGAGCCTGCTGGAGGCCGCACAGCCCATCCCCCACAACGACGGCAGGTATGGTCCCAGTAGTGCGACCTTGAGCCAGCCACTCCCTCCCTCGGGGCCTCAGTTTCCTCATCTAAGCCAACCTCTTAGATTGCTGTGAGGCTGAAATGCATAAAGGTATATAAAGCACCAAGCCTAGTGCCTGGCATTTAGAAGACCCTCAGTAAAATGTAACTATTCTTTTTCTTTTTCACTTCTCTGAAGTTTGGCTTTATGCTCTTTAAAGGATTTCAGTCTGTGTCTTCTGGCAAATCGAGGATTGAAGTTGTCTTTTCAGTACGAAACACTGATGCTTCTCATTGCCTGGAGTATCCTCAGTTCAGTTCAGTCCAGTTCAGTCGCTCAGTCGTGCTGACGCTTTGCGACCCCATGAATCACAGCATGCCAGGCCTCCCTGTCCATCACCATCTCCCAGAGTTTACTCAAACTCATGTCCATCGAGTCGGTGATACCATCCAGCCATCTCATCCTCTGTTGTCTCCTTCTCCTCCTGCCCCTAATCCCTCCCAGCATCAGAGTCTTTTCCAATGAGTCAACTCACATGAGGTGGCCAAAGTACTGGAGATTCAGCTTTAGCATCATTCCTTCCAAAGAACACCCAGGGCTGATCTCCTTTAGAATGGACTGGTTGGATCTCCTTGCAGTCCATATCCTACCATCTTTCAAATTCTTTTTTGAATGCCACCTCCAACCTTAGTTCATGTTGTCCCTTCCACCTAAAACTCTCTAGATGTAACTACATACCAGTTCTCAGGCATATAAGATATGGCTGGTTTTTACACCTATCATCATGTATCTTTACAACTTGTTACTATTTCTATCCTTATCTTGTAAGTGAAGAAAGCAAGGCTCTGAAGGATAAGCAACTGGCCCCAAATCACAGAGCTATTAAGTGCTGGAGCCAAGATTCAAAACAGATGCTTTTGAGCAAAAAAAGTAAAAACCCTCAGCATTTCTCACATCACTTTGCCCATCACCCACCACAATCATTATCAAATCCTGCTTATCTGAGAAAGGGCCAGTTCAGTGGCACAAACCTTCTCAAGAACACCAAGTTAGGTGTTCTCTCCCTATTTCAGGTCCCTTGGCTGAGTCCTCTGTATCAGGATTCAAAGGTGTCCCTAACCCTTCTCCAGCCTCCAAGCTCCTTATGGGTGGGGCCAGGTCAGACCTACCCCTGATTTCTACCTCTAGCCTCCACCAGGCTCCTTCACCACATATTGGCCTTTTAATTAATACCCAGTGGGTCAATTTGCCCCTAAAAGGCTCATATGGACATCCCCAGCCCAAGGGGGAAAAAGCACCCATAGGAGGAGTGACACTCCCAGATCCCACTGTCCCCCTCGACTCTTCATTCTGCTTGACTGTGGAAGCAGAAAGAGGCAACCTGGGAAAGCCTGATGTGAAACATGGACAGCAAGGCAACAGGTGAACAAAGAGGAACAGTGAGAATAACAAAATGTAACATTTATTAAGCTTTCACCATGTGCTAAGGAAAACTGATACAATATGGAAAGCGAGCTCAGAACAGAGAGACACCAGATTAGGAAGGGCTTGGAAACCACACACAAGATACTCTCCTGAGGATAACAGAAAGCGGGGTGGGGGCCACTGGGGGTGCCTGGGTGACAGAAAAATTTTTAGAAGGATTCCCCCCCCAACCCTGCATCTTTCAAAAATGCTCCCCTCTTCACCCATCGGGCTCCTAGGAAATAACTAGAAAAGCATGGAAACAATAGTAGCTCCCTGATCTTTGAACCAGCCTATGGTGGGCAGGGAGCTGATAAACTTGGGAGAGGGAACCAAGAGTGCCAGATAGGGCTCCCTGGGGTGAGGGGCTTCTGAAGGACTAGACACTGTATGAGAAGCAATTAGTATGGAGGGGAAAAAATCTACTAGTAAGCATTATTTGGAGTTGGGAGCCCTGGGTCAAGTCTGAACCTTATCACTAACTAGCTATTCACTAACTAGTTTATTCCTATATCTGCAAAGCAGGAGAAAAATTCCATTCCCTGTCTGTCCCCAGGGGGTATTAAATGAATTTTAAAGGTGTAAAACCCTATGCAAATATTAAGGGTGTCCTTTTTTCAACAAGGTGACCTTTGAACTGTCTGCTGAGTTTCCTGTTTCACATCCCCTTTGTCTCCCTGTTCAGTCTTCCCACAACCCCTGGCAGGGCTGTTGGGGAGGCCCACCCTGGAAGGGTGCCCACTTTCCATGCAGTGACTTTCTCTTAGAGCCCATCCTCTTTCTTAGGCTAGAAGTCAATTTCACCCTATTGGGAGTTGGAACTATTTCCTTGGAGGGTCAGTAACTTCACCCCAAGACCACCCACCTGTTCCAAGCCACAGAGGAGTCTGGGATCAACCATGGTGCTGAACCATGTGGTGGCTCTCAGCCTGTCTGCACATTAAAATCACCCGAGGAGCTGCTCAATCATACCAAGGCCCGAGCCTCACTCCCGACCAATTAAATAAATTGGACTCTCTAGAGAAGGGGGGCCCAGCATCGGTGTTCTTTTAAAGCTCCCCTATAGGTTCTACTACATCACCAGGGTTAAAGGCCATTATGTTAATGAAATGGATCCCGGCCCGAAGCAGCCGGCGACTCTAGGGAGTCCCCTTTGCAAGAATTCCATCCTCATCCCTTGAGCCCAAGCTTTTCCCACCCTGACCCAAGTACTTTCTCAACCCGCAACCAGATCACTTCAGGAACCCCCGAAGACAGCCCCCAGGACTCCCAGAGCAGACAGCACTCCTGTCCCCCTCGGTGTGTCCTTTGTGTCTGACTGGCCCCCAGTTCGGCCCGCTGCCCCTAGCCCCTGCCGTCGGCCAGCAGCTCACCGCAATTGTGGCACGCGAAGCCTAATCCCAAGGCTGCCGGGAGCCAGGTGCCAGCCAGTGCGCCTGCGCGCGGGCTGCCGGTAGCTTCTCCAGCCTCTTCTTCCGCCCCTACCCAGCGATTGGCTCCGCGCGGCTCCTGGGACCGCAGTTTAGGCAGGTGCTGGAGCCTGAGGCTGTCGCCGCCATATTTGTTATGGGCTTTTGCCCTTAGCGATCAAACAGAAGATGTGCATGCTAGCAAAAAAAAAACGCGGCAGGTTGCCTGAATTCCTCTCACCTCCACGAAGGCTTAATGTCACTTCAGTTCAAATCAACTGTTTTTCTGAGAGCTTCCCGTCCTCTGCACCCTCCTTCCTTTCTATTAATTCGGAGAATGAAGCGAGCTCAAGTGCCTCCCTTCAAGCCTGTCATGTGACTGGCTGCACAGCTGAGACAGATAAGGAGAGGGCGCTGGCAGGCCTGGGACTCCCTGAGACTGGACTGTGAGCCAAGAGTGGACACGCCCACCTTGAGCTGCTGTGGGCACCAGGATTCGGGTCACACGCACCAGACCTTGAGAGAGCAACCAAGCGGCCAACCTCCTTGTACTGTTAATAGTAAAATATGGGCTTCCCCGGTGGCTCTAGTGGTAAAGAACCCGCCTGCCAATGCAGGTTCGATCCCTGGGTGGGGAAGGTTCCCAGGAGGAGGGCGTGGCAGCCCATTCCTATTCTTGCTTGGAGAACCCCCGTGAACAGAGGAGCCTGGTGGGCCACAGTCCTTAGGGTCTCACAGAGTTGGACCCAAGTGAAGTGACTTGGCTACTGAGCTCTTAGAATGTGCCCTGTGGTGTGTTAAACACTCTGTTTGCATTATCTTGTGGAGTCCTCACATTGTCATCCCTGGGAGGTAGGTCCTATTATCCCATTTTACAGATGAGGAAACTGAGGTGGGGAGAGAGTCAATGACTTTCACACAGCAAGCAAGCAGCCCAGACAAGCTGGAACACAGGTCTCCTGACTCTTAGGAGTCTTTTCTCTTCCTACCCCTTCCCAGGCCCTGAAAGTCAAGTTTTGTTTTGCTCAGTTTAATCCAGTGAGGATGTCCCATGTCTTCTCTCAATAGGCCTGTAAGCCTAGTTAGGTTTCTAGGCAGTCAGACAGCACAGACTCCAGTCCTGCTGTTTCCCTACCCTGGGATAAGGGACAATGATCATGACTTTTGATTTCTGGGGGACTTGGGACTCAATTCGCTGGCTCCATCACCTCTTTTACAGGAACCGTCATTTTGTGAGTCTCTGCTTTACTCCTTAGAGGGATTTTGTGGGCATTAAATGAGAAATAGGGGTGTAAGAGTTTTGTTGTCAACAGGAATATTATTCTTATCTTCCATCTTGACAATCTGGGTGGCACCCATTGCAAAGGGCACACCCGTTGCAAACAGTCCAGCACAAGAGCCTAAGTGTCCAGGGGGATAGTCTCTTCACCCAGTTCCTGGAGAGCCCTAGAGGCCCCATGCACCTTGCCCCCAGTGTCCATCTCCCACTAGTCTGTCTCATTTTCCTCCTCCCCAATCCTGCCCTTCAGACCCTCTTCTTACCACCTATATCCTCCCCTCTTGGCCACACAGGCATCATCTCTCTTCTAAAGACTTCAAGCAATTGCTGATTCCCCTCATGTTCTAGAAAGCCCTCATTACTAGAAGGAAGACTACCATTTCTCTCCCATTGCTACCCCTTATCCCTGTCTATGCTTTCCTGGCTGAGAATAGAAGGCAGGAAACCCAGCATTCAGTATGGATTCTGATACACTAGGTCCTCCATAAATTGACTAAAGGAGTCTTTCTGGCATTCCATCTCTGGAATGCATGCACCTTTATTTCAGAGCAACCCTGACTGAATCTTGGCTTAGCCCTCCCTGGGTATCCAGTGGGGAAACAGAAAAATGGGCTGAGCTGCCAAGGGGTGAGAACTAGATGTGGTCTTACAGGGAAGGCTTTGGCCTCTGTATTGCACTTAATGCTCCATAGTTACACTCGGTGTTCCCTCAGCCTCTGATTTTATAGACAGTGTAACCAGTTACCCTTTTGTGTCAGCACCAGGCTTGGGATTATATCTGATTTCCTTCCCAGTTGTCAAGCACAGAGATAACAGGGAGGGGACATGTGGTACAACTGAAGATCATGTCGCCTTTTCTCAACTTGTATCAGAGTCCTTGGATCGTGGGAAAGAGATAAACACTCTCCCTGAAATTCTTTCCTCCCTTGGCTTCCAACCTCTTTCATCTGGGTTCCACCATAGTCTCCCCGCCACCTAACAACTCCTCAGGCCCCTTCCTTGGGGCACATTTTTCCAGGGCTTTCTTAGTCGGAGAGAGAGTCCCCCAAGTTTCCATTTTCAATACTCTTTTCATGTATTCACTTAAATGCATCAGGCCATACACTATATGGGGTAAGAGGGACTTCAAAACCAAGACTGCCTGTTAATGGGAATATAAACTCATTCAGGCACTACAGAAAACTGTATAGAGTTTTCTCAGAAAACTAAGAATAGAACTACCATATGACCCAGCAAATCCTCCTGGGTATTTATTTGAAAAAAAAAAGAAAACACTAACTTGCCAAGATACATGCACCCCAATTTCATAGCGGCATTATTTACAATTGCCAAGATGTGGAAGCAAGCTAAGTGTTCATCAACAAATGAATGGATAAAGAACATGTAAGCCTATATGCTGTGTGCTCAGTCGCTCAATCGTGTTCTACTCTTTGCCACCCTTTGCACTGTAGCCCGTGGGCTCCTCTGTCCATGGGATTTTGTAGGCAAGAATACTGGAGGGGGTTGTCATTTCCTTCTTTAGGGGATCTTCCTGACCCAGGGATTGAATTCCGGTCTCCTGTGTCTCCTGCATTACAGGCAGATTCTTTATCCATTGAGCCATCGGGAAAGTCCCGATACACACACATACACACACAATGGAATACTGCTGCTGCTGCTGTCGCTTCAGTCGTGTCTGACTCTGTGTGACCCCATAGACGGAAGCCCACCAGGCTCCCCCGTCCCTGGGATTCTCCAGGCAATAACACTGGAGTGGGTTGCCATTTCCTTCTCCAATGCATGAAAGTGAAAAGTGAAAGTGAAGCTGCTCAGTTGTGTCCAACTCTTAGCGACCCCATGGACTGCAGCCCACCAGGCTCCTCCATCCAAGGGATTTTCCAGGCAAGAGTACTGGAGTGGGTTGCCATTGCCTTCTCCCAGTGGAATACTACTAAGACATAAAAAAAAAAAGGAATGAAATATTGCCATTTGCAACAACAAGAATGGACTTGGAATGTATCATACTAAATGAAATAAGTCAAAGACAAATACTATATGATTTAATTTATATGTGGAACCTAAAAATAAAACAAACCAGTGTATATACAAAAAAAGAAAGACTCAGATATACAGAACAAATTACCAGTGGGGAGAAGGAAAAGGGGAGGGGCAAGATAGGGGTAAGAGATTAAGAGGTATGAACTACCATATATAAAATGAATAAACTACAAGAATATATAGTACAACACAGGACATATAGTCAAATATAATAACTATAAATGGAATATAACCTTTAAAAATTGTGAGTCACTATTTGTACACCTGAAATTTACAATATTATGCATAACTATACCTCAATTGCCCTCAAAAGGCATACATGGAACCCAACAAATTGGCATCCCTGATGACACAGTGTATGTAGTTTGGGCCAGGGTAGCAAAAGCGGCTTTGGTAACTTCACTTACTACCTTTCCTTCATGACCAACCCACCTCCTATCTCCAGCCTGAATATAAAACCGCTGCTAGTCTTCTCCAAATGTCCCACCAGAACTCAGCACTGTCTCACCTTCTGTCACCCCCTCATCTTTCTTATCCCCAGGATCACCTTGACTACCTATCCAGGTGACCAAGCTAAAACTGTGCATCCACCTTTACCCATCCAGGCAGTTCAGGTGCCTGGAATCAAGTCCAGGTGAAGCTGCTCCCATGTCTTTTTCATTCCCTGCTCTTGTTCTGGTTGTCAGTTTTCCTAAACTAGGATGTGAACCTCCTCCAAGATTGGCTTCCCATCTTTCTCTCCCCAATCCATCCTCTACTTTGCCTGAAAAAGAGCCTCTGATCATGGGGGTCACTGATCAAAAACTACTCAGGTTGCTGTATTTTGAATTTTTTCATAAATTCTGGGGGAAAACACTCAGGGTGTATTGTTTTTGCAAACAACAGAAGACCCCACTCCACAGTATAATAAACATTTAATCTTCCAAAGGCTAACATGATGGTGCTTTGGTATAATTTTTTAAATGCCCATTTCATTGTGTCTTTTGTAGTTAAGTTTATATGAAGTAAACAAAACTGGTTACATATACAAAAAAAAGACTCCATTCAAACTAGATTAAGCAGGAAAGGAATTTATTGCGAGGTGAGGAGAGGGAAGTTGGATAAAGCTGGTCAAATATACAGACTTCCAGTTATAAAATAAATATATACTAGGAAGGTAAAGTATAACATGATGACTAAAGTTAACACTGCTGTATGGTATATCTGAAAGTTGTTAAGAGAGTAGACTCTAAGAGTTCTCATCAGAAGGAAAATAAATTTTTTTTTGTATCTATATGAGATGATGGATGTTGACCAAACCTATTGTGGTATCATTTCACAATAAATGTAAGTCAAATCATTATGTTCTACACCTTAAACTTATACAGTGCTGTATACCAACTATATCCTAAAAAACTGAGGGGAGGAGAAGGAATTTAACGGCTCACATAACTTCAAAGTCCAGGATTCAAATGATATCATCAGGACTCAGTTTCTCCCTCTGACCTTTGGTTCCACTTCTTTTGCGATTCCATGCTGAGAGAGCATCGTCTTTGGACCCAGAACTGCATTCTTCCAGATTTCAGTCCAGGGGAGAGAGCCCTTCCCTCGACACAACAAGAAAACAGAGCCCTGGGCTTGGTTCCCATTGGCCTAAATTGAGTCACATGGCTAGCCTAAACTAGTCACTATGGCCAAAGGGATGACAGTGATGATTGGTCGAGCCCTAAATCACCTAGGTAATTTAAGGATGGGCTAGAACCAGTTCCCTCAGAACCACTTTCCTAAGAGTAGATAAGGTGTGGAACCCTAAAAATCTGGAGGCTGTTACTGGAATCAGGGTGAATAAACGCTGAGAAACTTGGCCTGGTTCTTATTTTTCTCATTTTTCCTTAGAACTACCCTCTGCCCCAGACCAGCAGAGGTCTTCAGCAAGTATGTCAGAACATTAAAACACAGGCTTCAACTTGAGCTTGGTCTCACAGTCTCATCTCACACTCAGGGTGATCAGATCCCTATGGTGGAGAAAGGGGCAGTTAGAGTGGGGAGGTATATTAATTTTCCACTAATGGTCTAACAAATTACCACAGACTTAGAGGCTTTAAACAATACAGATGTATTATCTTACAGTTCTGGAGACTGGAATTCTGTCTCATTAACTAAAATCAAGGTATTGGCAGAATTGCATTCCTTTCTGGAGGGTCTAGGGAAGAATCCATTTCCTTGTCTTTTCCAGCTTTGGGGCTGCCTGCATTCCTTGGCTCACGAGGCTCATGACCCTCTTTCATCTTCAAAGCCAGCGATAGCTGATTGACCCACTCTAGTATCACATACTCTGACTCGAGTCTCTATCTCCACATTTGACCCCTATAATTACACTGGACCAACTGAGATAATCCAGGATAACTTCTCTATTTTAAGGACTTCTAATCAACAACCTTAATACCATTTGCAACCTTAATTCCCCCTTGCCATGTAATGTAACATATTAACGAGTCCCAAGGGATTAAGCCATGGACATCATGGGGTGGGAGGCCTCCCCCAGCAAAGACCACTATGTCCTGGGACCAGTTCTTTTTTTGGCCACACAGCATGAGAGATCTTGATTCTCCAACCAGGGATCAAACCTGTGCCCCCTGCACTGGAAGCACGGGGAATCTTAACCACTGGACCACCAGGAAGTCCCTGGGACCAGTTCTTAAAGAGGACAGAGGGGGAGGCTCCCGTCTTGGAGCTGTTGGATAGGGAGTGTTCAGTAGATAACCTAAACCAGTCCGAGCTGCTGCTGTCACTAGGCCAATGGCCTGAATTAGACTTCAAAGAGTGGTGCAGTCAGGAATAAACATGACATCACCAGGCTGAGTGTGGGAGAACTTCCCAGAGGGTAGCTGGACTCTGAGGGATGCTGAAAATCTATGAGAAACTGTGGGAGTTAGTGGTAATACTGCTTAGATTAACAGAGGAGGAAGGAAAGTATGATGGCCTGGCAGCCGAGCAACTAGGTGAAAGTATCCATTTTCACCATCCAGCAACTATGATCCACTCCGCTGGGGAAGAGAGCTGGAAGGGCATGACCTGCAGCCAACGGGGACTGGAGCTCAGATAGTCTTTGCCCCATGTGAATGAAGCAACCTTTTTGGCTTTACCCAAGACGCTTCTGGGCATCAGTTGGACTGAGTTCAAATCCCACAGTGCCAGTTACAGACTGTGAGAAGATGGGAAAGTGGCCTAACTTCCTGAGTCTCTGGTTCCTAAATCTATTCCATGAGAATGATATCACCATGTTCTTAATGTGGCTAATAAGAATTAGAAGTTCTTTGAAATAAGTTATAAGCTCTTATGTAACATTCTAGAGGGGAGAATAGTCAGATAGCAGAAAGCAGACCCAGCATAGATTGGTGATTATGCTATTACTGACAGCACAAGTCTTGAGAATTTTGCCCTTAACATAACTAACTGTGTGAGTCTGAACAAGATATTTACATAAGCCCCAGTCATAGAATACATTCACTGTATACCAAATCTGAGGCAAGCAGCTCTTGCTATGTAAGGGGGGGAAACTATTAATACCTCATTTTCAGGGTTGATGTAAACTTGAAGCTAGATGCTCATAAGCAACTTGAACGAGGATGAGATGGTTGGATGGCTTTGCCGACTCAATGGACATGAGTCTGAGCAAACTCCCAGGGATGGTGAAAGACAGGGAAGCCTGCCGTGCTGCAGTCCATAGGGTCTCAAAGAGTTGGACACGACTGAACCACGAAGCAACTTGATTCAGTGCCTGGTGAGGAGGAGCTTAACTCAAATGTTCAGTTCAGTTCAGTAACTCAGTCGTGTCTGACTCTTTGCGACCCCATGAATCGCAGCACACCAGGCCTCCCTGTCCATCACCAACTCCCGGAGTTCACTCAGACTCACGTCCATCAAGTCAGTGATGCCATCCAGCCATCTCATCCTCTGTCGTCCCCTTCTCCTCCTGCTCCCAATCCCTCCCAGCATCAGAGTCTTTTCCAATGAGTCAACTCTTCACATGAGGTGGCCAAAGTACTGGAGTTTCAGCTTCAGCATCATTCCCTCCAAAGAAATCCCAGGGCTGATCTCCTTCAGAATGGACTAGCTGGATCTCCTTGTAGTCCAAAGGACTCTCAACAGTCTTCTCCAACACCACAGTTCAAAAGCATCAATTCTTCGACTCTCAGCTCTCTTCACAGTCCAACTCTCACATCCATACATGACCACTGGAAAAACCATAGCCTTGACTAAACGGACCTTTGTTGGCAAAGTAATGTCTCTGCTTTTAAATATGCTATCTAGGCTGATCATAACTTTTCTTCCAAGGAGTAAGCGTCTTTTAATTTCGTGGCTGCAGTCACCATCTGCAGTGATTTTGGAGCCCCCAAAATAAAGTCTGACACTGTTTCCACTGTTTCTCCATCTATTTCCCATGAAGTGATGGGACCAGATGCCATGATGGGACCAGAATCCATCTGACTAGGAAAACGGGATGTGGATAACAGAGAGCTAACCTAATTGCAAAGGGCACTAGGATGCCCTCGCGGATGTTGTGTCTAAGTTGGGGCCAGCATGATTCCAGCAGGTTCACCCAGTGTAAACACAGGCTGGCTTACTTCTGGCAAGGTCAAGGTGTTTCCCTTTGCCTGGAAACCAGGAGGTGTGGTCAAGTCAGGGCAGGAAGAACAGCAGATCAACTGAAAAGTGGTGGAGAGGAGCCCTGCTCCTGGATCTCTCTGGTTCCTCCAAATGCTGGGGGCCAGCTCCCTGAGGCTAAAGGAGAAAAGTGAGTGGGAAGCTACCTGGAGAGCATTTCAGGGCTGGGCTTCAAACGGCCTTGAGTCTTTCCTGCCTGCTGGGAGCCTGGGCTTTGGGTCCAGCCCTAGGACAAGAGGTGACCTGGTAGCCAAACTCCTTAGTAAGAGTTCCCCAAAGCCAGGGGCACAATCGCAGGGGCCCCTTCTGTGAACCAGGGCCTGCGTTTACTAGGCACCAGGATCGGCGGTGGACGTGAGAACAAAGTGCATCCATCTCCCCTACTCCAGGTCTGGACCAGGACAAGGCCCCAGGAACCACGCCGGCCGCCTGAATTTCGGACCATGTACGCATGCTACTGCCGAGCGCCTGGGGAAGACGTCTGGCCTCTACTGCAGCACCTCACCTACACCTACCAGCCCGCCCCTCTGCTGCTGCCCCCTATCCAGGCCCATAACTTCTGCAGCCGGCCCCGCGACCTGTGCGCCGGCGGGTGGGCTGCTCCGTGGGAATACCACTGCTTCCACGCCACCGGCGCGCCCCTGGAGGTCGCGCAGCCCTTTTGGGCCTTCCCGCCGGTCTACGCCGCGGCCCTGCGCCCGCCATTCCCCGCGCCCGGCTACCTGGGGCCATCGCTGCAGGCGCCCGCGGCTCGGGGCAGGCGACGGTCGAGAGCGGGGCGCAGTGGCCGGAAGGCAGCACCGTGCAGGCCGAGCTGCGGTGGGGCCGCGTAGAGCGCGCGCTTGGCCCGCGCCTCGAGCTGCCGGACCCGGTGCGCCGGGAGCTGCGCCGCGTGTATGGCACATACCCGCGCGCCAACGTGCGCGTCACCTACCGCGGCGGCGAGTTCCTGCTGCAGGGCGCGCCGCGCCTGCGAGAGCCCGAGTACCGCGTCGAGAGGGGAGTCCTGCGGCCGCCGGCCAGCAGCGACAGCGGGGACGACAGTCCCGCGGGGGAAGCGGTGGAGCGGGGCCGCCGGAAGAAGAGGAAGGCTTGAGCTGAGGGCGCGCGAGGCCCGGCGGCAGGCGATGGTGAGCACGCGCGCCGTTCTCCTGCCGCCGCAGCTATGCGCTGGGGCTGGGTGCACCTGTCACCTGTCACCTGTATTCCCCCCCTCCCCCCTTTTTTAAAGCACCGCCGGCTTGCTGCTCTTCCTTGATTTCAGGTTTTTGCAGGATGACGGGGCGAGGGCGAAAAGGGATCATAGAGATCTCTGAGTGGGTGTCCTGTTACTCCTTCCTTCTCTTTGGACTTGGAAAGCCTGAGCGTGTGGTGGAGGAAGGGCCTGGACACCTTTGTTTCCTCCCTGCCCAACCTCCTCCCTATGAACCCTGCCCTGCAATGAGCCCCCACGTGCCCTTTTTCGTCTCTTCTCTCCAGGAAATCTCCCCTAACTCCCGAAGCTGAGGGCCCACTTATTCCCAGCCTGTAAAGAAAAGTAAATGACTAAAGTCAGGTGTAGGCTTTAAAATTGTTTTTATGTTTGGGGGTGGAGGTGAGGTTTCTTCATCTATGTAATGTGAGCCTTACTTCCCTTTTTGGGGTACAAGGTGTCAGGGACTAGAGTGGGAAACGTGTGCTTCCTCACTCACCGGGCCCCACTTTCCCTTAACCAGCTCCCTTCCAGTGCAAGACGACTCTCTCCTAGGTCCTGAGGCCCACCACCCATAGAGAATTCTGAGGGCATTAGCTATTTTGTTGAGGTGTGGATGGCAAGCATGGCTGAGGAAGGGATCCCTAAGACACAGATTTAGGGCTGGCTCTGACATGAGTTTGGGTAAACTCCAGGAGTTGCTGTGGACAGGGAGGCCTGTCTTGCTGCAGTCCATGGGGTTGCAAAGAGTTTGACCGGCTGAACTGAACTGACTGACATTTTCTAGACTCTGAGCCTCAGTTTATTCATCTGTTAAAGAAGAATAAAACATACAGCCTACCTGGAAATTTTACCAGGGTTGAAATCTAGAGGAATGTCACATCTTGTTTCCCAATTCTTTTTAAACTTTTATATTGTGGGATAGCTGATAAACAATGTTGTGATAGTTTCAGGTGAACATCGAAGGGGCTCAGTCATACATATATTTGTATCTTGTCTCCTCCTTCTTGCTAACAGTCTTTAATAGGTTGAATGTGCACTATTCTAGGAGTTTGCTGGAGGATTAAGCCACACATCGAATTTTAACTACGAGTCTAGCCATACCACCAGATCTGACACCCAGGCTGTATAAGTTTGGCTCCTCATGGAATTGCTTTCAGTGAACTTCCATTTATAGTTGGCCAGAAGATACCTGGGTATACAGCTATGTTACTGAAACTATAGATCACTTGATCAAACACTGCTATAATTATGAGCTTCATGTAGAAGTTCTGTTAAACCTCAGCACTTGGTAACGATGTTTCTCCTGATGAGTGGTTTGCTTTTTTATCTTTGAAGCACCAAAGATCTCATAATTGATTATATTTTTCTCTTTGCCCTGGTTTCTGGAGAGCCAAATCTGCTTAGCATCTTTTGTGTAAAACCTGGATCCTGAACTGTTACCCTAGTTTCATCTTATTTTCCTTTCCTTATTTTTTTTTTAAATTATGGAAACACAAGGAGCTGTTGTAGTGTGTTAGGTCTGCTGTGTGACCTTGAGTGAACTATTTAATGTCCCTGAACCAATTTCTTCATCGTGAATGGGGATGATGGTATCAGGACCATCTCATAAGATTATTGAGAAGATATGAAATCCTGCACACAAAATGTTTACCACAGTAACTGTCATATACTAAGTGCTCAAAGGTTAGTATTTGTTTTTAAAAAGTAGTTTGCAATACAGAAATTTATAAAATAGTTAAAATCTGTTCTAATATTTTGTGTGGGCATGCTAAGTCCCTTCGTTTGTCTCCGGCTGTGTGCGACCCTATGCACTGTCGCCCCCCAGGCTTCTCTGTCCATGAGATTCTCCAGGCAAAGATACTGGAATGGGTTGCCGCATCCTCCTGCAGGGGATCTTCCTGACCCAGAGACTGAACCTGTGTCCTTATGTCTCCTGCATTGGCAGGAGCGTTCTTTACCACTAGGGCCACCTGGAAAGCCCATCACCTGCAAATGATCACGGAGGTCCAATCTAGTATTTTTTACTCTTTTTTTTTCTGCACCTCATTAACTACATAAAAGGAATTGCAGTTTTGCTTGTTGCATTTTACATTAAGTATATCTTGGACATCGTTTTATGCCAATGCACATGGTGTTACCTCATTCTTTAACAGTCTATAGCATTTGGATTCTTTTCAGTTTTTAACTACTAAAAGTCCATTCAACAAATTTCTTGAATGCCTTTTATTTGCCAGGAACTATTGCAGGCCCTGAGGATATAGTCGTGAATGAGATAGCCATGGCAGTTTCTGTCCTTACGGAAAACATTTAAGCTGAAACCTAAAGAATATGAAAAAGCTACCTGTGCAAAGAGAAGGGTGAGGGGAAGCCAGGCAGAAAGTACAGTGAATGCCAAAGTCCCAAGGAATGAAAGTCATCTTCATTGACTTAACAGGCATTTGAAAGCCCACATATGCTGGGCAGTGTTCTAGGCACTGGGGCTCTAGGAGAAAAATAAACAACTCTCTGCTCTTGGTAGAGCTTACTTTAGAGATGTAATGTAGGGAAATGAAGACTGACAATAACCAAAGGGGAATATACAATGCAATGTCATAACAGCAATAAGTGATGGGGTGCTATTTCAGCAGGATACTTAGGGAAGGCTTCTCAGAAGAGGTGACTCTTCAGTGGAGACCTAATAAAGACCTTTACAAGCCATTTGAATAGCTGGGGGAGAAAAGCAAGTACAAACACCCTTGGTTGGGGTGTCCTTGTCTGGTGAGTTAGTGGGAATGTAACAGTTAATGGATGGCATCACCGACTCAGTGGACATGGGTTTGGGTGGACTCCGGGAGTTGGTGATGGACAGGGAGGCCTGGCATGCTGTGGTTCATGGGGTCACAAAGAGTCAGACATGACTGAGTGACTGAACTGAACTGAAGAGTTAATGAAGTTACAGATGAAGCTGGATCCTGTGGCATTTTGAAGCCATGTAGAAAATTTTGGATTTTTTTTCCTTAGAGGAAGATTATGAGCACAGGGAAATGTGATGAGTTTTTTTTTTTAATTATTCTGGATGATGTGTGGAAAAGACTATAGAGGGGCCATTGTAGAAATAGGGAGAACAGTTAGCAGACATTTGAGAAGTAAGCTGAGAGAGTGATGAGAAAATAAATGTCCTTGAATATGCATCTTTGTTCATAGATACAAGTGTTAAATTGTGGAATCTGAAACCTTAGAATTAGAGATTGAATCATTGAACAATGACACCCTAGTAGCAACAAGCACAGCCAGTACCCAGATCTATGATTCTAAATTCCATCCTCCAAAAAAGGAACCACTCCCCTTGGGAAAATGGCTGATCTCAAGGCTGTGGCACGAAAGGTACAAGATGAGCCTGGAACAACTTGTGCCAGAAATTAAAGGACTCCTCAAAAATATCAAAAGAACAAAGGAGCCAACTTGGGACTTCCACTGACCAAATCAAGGACATTTTAAGCATCAAAACAAATAATCACAGTAACAGATTATAACCTACTGAATAAAATAAGGATCCCTAAGTCCATGCTAATATTAACTAAATAAATACATGTGACTGGAAAGCTCTCCTTAGAGAAGAAGGAAAAATGAAATTAGAAAATTACCATCCCCAATCATCACAGTAAGATCGATTCAAGTGAGAATTATTCCTGGATACTAAATATAATGGGTGAAAGTTTGATGAAAAACCTGGTATTTATATAGTTTCGGGTATGTTCCAATAAGATATTAATTACAAATTTTAAAATAGTAACCTGAAGAAAATATTAACCTAATAGTATAATAGGGAAAAGTGGTGGGTAACATGTTAATAACCCCATTGCAGTAGTCCCTCTTAAACAAAATCTTTCTTACCATTTTTTTTTCCTTACCATCTTTGTTTCTTACCATCTTTAGGGTGTCTTTAAATTTTTTCTTTAATGGAGACAAATTGACATCATGTGCTTTGGATATGTTAAACTGAAAAAATACAACATCAAAAATTCAGTGGTAAGGCATAATCATGAGGAAACATAAACCTAAATTGAGAGAAAATTGTTCAAAATGTCAATGTCATAGCAGACGAAGGTTTCAAGTCAAAGGAGATGAAAGAGACATGAAAACTAAATGCTGTGCATGATCCTCTTTTGGATGCTAGACCAGAATGAACATTGTTAGGAAGGACAATGTTGGGACAAGTAGCAAGATCTGAATGAGGACTATAGATTAAAGAAAGCAATATGGCAAAAAAAAAAAAAGGTTAACAGTTGGTGAATCTGGTATAAGGCTAAGTCAGAGTTCTTTGCACTATTTTGGCAACTTTTCTGTAAGTCTGAAACAATTTCTAACTAAAACTAGTGATAATAAGGATATTGAGTCTCTGGATCAAAAAGGATACACATTTAAAATGTAATTTGTCACAGATTTTATATTTTAATCTTAGAGAATTTTCTACATGCTGGTAAGCCTCCTCAAATCCTTTTTCTTTTCTTTCTTTCTTTCTTTTTTTTTTTTTGAAACACAGCAGGTTAAGTAAATCATGAATCTCCTACCATATAAGATTTTTCTGAATCCCCTTCCTCTTTTACCCTCTCAGGCCCGCTCTTAAATTCTCTCAACTCTCATCTCTAAGAATCCACATTGCTCACACACATTCTTCCCCCAAGGCTCCACTTATGCCCTGGAAATGTCCAGAAAGCTGCACATAATTTACCCCTATCCCCCAGCCCCAGTGAGGGAGGAAGTCCCCAATTATAGGCTTTTTGAAGGAAGTGCTGCCACTCAGCTCAGTCCAGCCTGCCACTACTTCCAAACCCCAGTGCTCCAGCCCTGTCTGTGGCTGTAAGGAAGCCCTGCAAGGAGTCCTAGATGCTTCTTTCTTTGATCTTTTATTTGAACTTAACCCTTAGAAGCTTAGAACTCATAAAACATCAGGGCTGCCAGAGACTTTACCTGGCTCAACCTCCTCAAGTTACCTTCCGTTAGGAAACCAAGGCCAGAGAAGAGTGATTCACCCAAGGTCACTTGGATTCCCACCTACTGTCCCTATCCCAGTGAGGCTTGAGCCACCAAACTCTCATCCTGATGGCCTTCTCCTCCTGGCTTCGCCCCAGCCTTACCCAACCCTGGCATTTGGTTTAGAGCCCTTTGCCAATAAACCATGACTGACCAATTTTAAACCCTATCCCATCTCCCAACTGGGTAACTCACATTCTACTCAAAGGAGGGGAATAATCACAACAATCTTACACACTTAACTGAGCACTTACTGTGTGCAGGTACTGTGCTAAGCCCTGTACAGAAACTATCATTTAATTTTCACAAAACCTTGATGTGGATATAATTATTATCCCCATTTACAGATAAGGAAATTGAGGCCTATAGAAATTAACAACTTACCCAAGGGTATACATAGAGTACACCTGGAAAATCTGACTGTAGCCTTAACATATAGGCCTCTTCATACATGAGACATGCTCAGCAAAATACAAGGAACATTTATTGAACAGCCACTCTGTGAAGAATACTAGACTAGTCATCATGGGGCTCATGAATCAAGCCCCACTGGAAGCAGAGTGTGGAGGATTTGTAGGACATCATATGCATCATTGAGGCATTGGAGAAGCTTCTTGTAAGAGGCATCTGAGAAAGACTTTGAAGGATGTGTAGGAATCTGACAGCGATGGAAAGAGGTGTCCTGAGAAGAACTGAAGAGGGGTCAGCACGAGTAAAAGCGTAACAGAAGGAGCAGGGTTTCACTGGAGGGCAGGTTATAACCAGGAAGCAGTGGAAGATCAGGCTTCAAAGCTAAGTGGAGGCCATACTTCGAAAGACTTTAACGGCCAAGTGAGGAGTTCTGGGGAGCCATTGAAGTCTTTGACAAGAAGAGTGGCTTGAATTGAAGTTATTAAAAGATCGAGCCAGTGGCAGCACCTGGCTGATGCCCTGTGACCTCAGTGTTGATGGTGTAGCACAGCCGGGCACCAGAACTGAGTCCCTAGGGCATTTGCTAGAGCTCACAGCCTATGGAATTCAGTTCTCAGAGCCAGGTGGCCAAAGTTCTCTTAACCTTGATGCTGCCCTCCTGCGCTCTCTTCTGTGAATCTTTCCTCATCCCCAGGATGGATCAGGTGAGACACCTGAGATCTCAAGATTCCTCCTATTCCAGGAAGGGTCCGAGCTTGGAGCAGAAAATAGGGGTCCATTGCTAGAAGAGGCAAAGGTTTTCTCAATTCCAACAGGATACTGATATTAGATATGAGGGGTGGGGGCTCAGGGCCATGGTAGAGATTCCATCCAGAATGGGTCCCATCATCCCCTGTCCAAATGTGCTTCAATGGGCCTGGGTGTGGAATTGGATAGACAAGGGACTGGGGGAAGAGCTAGAGCATGTATAATGAGAGGGTATTTCTCTAGAGACAGGCCTCCTGAGCCAAATAAGACCCGCAAAATGTGGATCCCCAAGATAGAGGCCCAGAAGTCCAAGCTCCCTGAAACCACTGCCCCCGCCCCTACGCACACACACAAATACACCTGAAATGAAGATCTGAAGTACCTGGTATAGATAAGGGAATGGAAGAGAAAGACTTTCCTGAAACACACTGTGACTTTCTAGAGAGTTAAACTGAGGACTGGGGTGCTATTTCCACTCAGGGCAGAGCTGCAGCCTGTCTCTGGAGAGGGAGAGGCAAGCCGGCAGGCTCAAGAACCAC
>SJXQ01011921.1:109522-144936 GCA_006408695.1 Aepyceros melampus
TTGATTTTCTTTAGGATTGACTGGTTTGATCTCCTTGCAGTCCAAGGGACTTTCAAGAGTCTTCTCCAACACCACAGTTTAAAAGCATCAATTCTTTGGCACTCAGCCTTCTTTATGGTCCATCTCTCACATCCATACCTGACTACTGGAAAACCATAGTTTGGACTGTGGACCTTTGTTCACAAAGAGATGTGTATAAGAGACAGATATATATATTTGGCTGCATTGGGTCTTAGTTGAGATCTTTGTTGAGATCTTCTGTCTTCGTTGGGTCTAGTTCCCTGACCAGGGATGGAATCTGGGCCCCCTGCATTGGGAGTGTGAAGTCTTAGCCACTGGACCACAGGGAAGTCCCTACTTAGACACTTCTAGCTGCAAGCAAGGTCAGTACAGATTTGCACAAAGTACTGACCTCTGGGGCTGGACATTTCTAGTTGGTAGAATTTCTTTTCAGGAGGTGCCATGAGTAATATCCAATTTTGGAGGTGTCCTCCCTTAGGCTCACCATGGTAGAACCCAGGCTGTTGTTTCAAATCTTGCCTGCAGCTTGCCCCTGACCTCTGTTATGGAATTACAGGCCTGCAGTAGCTCTGCATAAAGAGAGACTGTTGTGGCCCTTGATTTGGGTAATTTCCTGTCACTTCCCCCTCTTCATCTTGCCTGCAATTGAATGTGCCAGATACTATGTGAAGATGTATGTGTACTCAGTTGCTCAGTCGTCTCCAACTCTTTGCAACCCCATGGACTGTAGCCTGCCAGGACTCTGTCCATGAAATTTTCCAGGCAAGAATACTAGAGTGGATCCCTATTTCCTTCTCCAGAGGATCTTCTCAACCCAGGGATTGAAACCGAGTCTCTTGCATCTCTTGCATTGGCAGATGGACTCTTTACCACTGAGCCACCAGGGAAGCCCAAACTGATAAAGACTCAGAGAGGAGACGTAACACAACCAAATTATATGGCTTGAAAGGGACAGTGAGAATCAGACCCAGTCTCTTAACTCTAGCACAAAGCTCTTCACCCTAAATTTGTATAAAGCAAAGCAGGTCTTCCCACCCCATTGTGAGACTTTAGACTTGGGTGGGAGTGGGTAAGAGTGGGAGAAATGGTCATATTCTAGGTAAATTTGAAAGTCAGGGGCAATAAAACTTGCTGAGGAACTGGATGTGGGATGTTGGGAAGGGGTGTTGATATAAGAACCTAGAGGAGATGAGGGGCAATTGTACATTAAGTCAGTGTAATGGATGGTATTTGGTTTTGACAGTGGTCACCATTACCCCACGATTGAATTTAGAGGAAAGGAGTTGACAAGCACTACACCCTGGGACATTCTGATGTTGAGAAGCTGTGGATGAGGAGGAACCAAACGAGGAAATTGGAAAGACATGGTCAGTGAGGCAGAGGAGAACTAAGAAAAACCTGTGTCTGAGCCAGGTGAGAGCATTTCATGGAGGGGGTGGTGAACCATTTAGTTGAATTAAAGCTCCTTCTCAGCTGAAGCCCAGGGTTGTTTTCTCACAAACACAGTTTCCCAGTGAGCCCTGAACACAGGTGAATACCCAAGGGCTTGAAAAGCCACATACTTGATTGTTCCTAGCATTTATTGGGAGGGGCGGGGTGATGGGGAAGTGTGCGCCCATTATTACCAACTCTGTAATTCGTCCTCCCTGATATCTTTTTTTTTTTTGCTGCTCCATGGGGCTTGTGGGATCTTAGTTCCCCTAGCAGAGATGGAACCCATGCCCCCTGCAGTGAAAGTGTGGAGTCCTAACCACTGGATCTCCAGGGAAGTTCTGATATCATTCTTATGTGCTCAGAAAATTCACATTTATTCTTGATTATATTTGTTTTTTCCTGTTTTTCTTTTATTAATTATAGTTTTTAAAAAAATATTTGGCTATGCTGGGCCTTAGTTGTGGCATGCAAATTCCTAATTGCAGCATATGGGATCTAGTTCCCTGACCAGGGATCACACTGGGGTCCCTTGCATTGAGAGCACAGAGTCTCAGCCACTGGACCACCAGGGAAGTCTCCATTTATTGATGTATAGTTGATTTACAATGTTGTGTTAGTTTCAAGCATACAGCAAAGTGATTCACACACACACACGCACACACAGAGAAATAAACAGCAACCCACTCCAGTATCCTTGCCTGGGAAATCCCATGGACAGAGAAGCCTGGTGGGCTGCAGTCCCTGGGGTCACAAAGAGTTGAATACGACTGAGTGATGGAATAACAACATACACACACATACATAAACACAGGACTTCCACACCAGGACTTCCCTGGTGGCTCAGATAGTAAAGCATCTGTCTATGATGCGGGAGACCTGGGTTCGATCCCTGAATTGGGAAGATCCCTTGGAGAAGGAGATGGCAATCCACTCCAGTACTATTGCCTGGAAAATCCCATGGACAGAGGAGCCTGGTAGGCTACAGTCCATGGGGTCACAAAGAGTCGGACACAACTGAGCGACTTCACATTTCACACATACATATATATTTTTTCAGATTATTTTTCATTATATTTATAACAAGACATTGAATATAATTGATCTATTTTATATGTAGTAGTGTGTATCTCAGAGAAGGCAATGGCACCCCATTCCGGTACTCCTGCCTGGAAAATCCCATGGATGGAGGAGCCTGGTAGGCTGCAGTCCATGGGGTCGAGAAGAGTTGGGCACGACTGAGCGACTTCACTTTCACTTTCACTTTCATGCATTGGAGAAGGAAATGGCAACTCACTCCAGTGTTCTTGCCTGGAGAATCCCAGGGACGAGGGAGCCTGGTGGGCTGCTGTCTATGGGGTCGCACAGAATCGAACACGACTGAAGCGACTTAGCAGCAGCAGCAGTGTATATCTGTTATGGGCTTCCCAGGTGGCTCAATGGTAAAGAATCTGCCTGCCAATGCAAGAGATGCAAGAGACACCAGTTTGATCCCTGTGTTGGGAAAATGCCCTAGAGGAAGAAATGGCAACCCACTCCAATATCCTTGCCCGAAAAATCCCATGGACAGAGGAGCCTGGTGGGCTATACAGTCCACAGGGTGGCAAAGAGTTGGACACAACTGAGCATGCATGCACATACATAGCGTGTTATCTATTAATCCAAACTCATTTATCCCTGCCCCTTTTTCCCAGTTTTCTAGTGAAGTCTTAGCTCTCCAGGTAATTATTACTTCAGGTACTCGACCTTTTATTTCCACATGAGAAACTACAGAAAAATGTACCTCATTTTCTAGAGTTCCCACACCACCATCACTACTTTTGAGCTGGGGAAGTGTCATAGGAAAGACCATGCGGTTTAGAGTGAAACAGACCTGGGTTTGAATCTCAGCTCCCTAACTTCCCAGGAATACGGCCTCTCTGAACCTGCTGCTTCATCTAGGAGAGGAGTTAATATTTCTACAAGGTTGGGTAAGTAGTGCACTTACTATTGACGTTCACTGGTGTTCCAACCATGTCACTTCTCCTTGTTAGGATCTCAGGCCTCTGGGCTTTTTGAAACCTGCTATCCTAGAGTTCTTATAGGAGACACTGTTAAGCAGCATTTCCTTCCAGATTATACTATTTTCCCAGAGGCTTTGTCACTTCCATGTCATTAGCCAGTCGTTCTTGGTCAGAATTAAGGCCTGCGTCCTAGATCTTCTTGTAGCTTCCTTCACCTGACAACACTGTTAACAGCACAAGTCAGGCTATACGTCAGCTGATTTTTCTATACCAGAATAGACTTTCGACAAGTGCTTTCCTTTGCTTGCCAGCGGGGTGGGCTTCAGTTTGTAATCACCCCAGTTTCTTTCCTAATATTTCAGACCAAGGGCTACAGACTTTTCATATTCTTTTGTTCACAGGATGGACTGGATTTCTGTGTTAGTCTATGTTGTCTCCCTTACATGTTTCCCTTCCTTCAGAAGCTTCTGAAGGCAGAGCTGTGGGGCTCAGAAGGGAGAACAGATGTTAGAGTCAAAGCCAGTGGTCCAAGTGTCTACCTGATTGTAGATCCAGGCTTTTCTGCACCCATACGGAAAAGAGCAGGTGAGGCGTTCAGTCTTACTCATGATTTTCCCAGGGGCAAGGTTTCAGGTTAGTGTGGAAAGCAGGCGTGGTCTGGATTATTTGCAGAAGGAAGGGGATCGGGAGAAACTAGTGCAGGAGCTGCTGGATTCCTGAGTATTGTTCCACATCCGGTTGTTTCCGTTTCCACAGCGGTGCACCCGAGGGAGGCACTGACAGGCATCCAGACCCGTCCCCGTGGTTGTGCTGAGCAGAGGGAGGACTGCGAGGCTGAGTGATCAGACACAGCTGGGCCCAGTTAAGAGGTGGGCACCCCAAGGTCTCCAAGAGGGAGGCCCACTGGTACTACTCTCCACCCTTTGGTGGAAGGGACTATGGTGGAGGAGGAAGTCAAGATGATGGGAGATGCTTCACTTGGGAAAGCTTAATAACATTCTGCATCCCACCCACAGTAGCTCAGCCTTGCAGAAGCCATGCTGCCTGCCCCATGCACACTCCTTCTTGTCTTGTCTTGATGCAAAGGGAAAGAAGAGAAGGGTTTCTCGAATCACACTTCAGTGACTGGGCTCTTTGGAGGCTACAGGATGGGAAAAACATTTCCATGCTCAGTTATGGGCCAGAATGAATGCCTTGTGTCCAGAAACACAAGCTCACAGCTATGGGCAAGGTAGCCTCCCACCCCCTAAGGCCCATGGGCTCCTTGTGCTACTGGACTATGAGGCACACCTGAGGGAACCTTCTGAGTAATGCCAGCTCAGCCCTGGCTCACCTTCCCTTTGCCCCAGCCTGGGCTGTCACAGTTATCTCCACTGGAGCAGTTAGGAAAGAGAACTGTCAACCCCCGGCACATCCCTGGTGACAAGGGAGCACTGCTATGATGGTGGTGGTAGTGGTGGGGGGGGTGCGGAGGTGGGCAGCAGCAGTGGTGAAGGAATCCTGACCATGGTTGGTAGGCTTGGCCTCTGTTCACGTGAGGGACTATGTATCCCAAAACATGGTACCCACAAGCTCAAGAAGGAAACCAGAAGAAAAGGCCGTGATGTTGGTACTAAGACATTTATTACATCATAAAAAGTCCATTGTTTTCCTGTTTTTCCATATGTACATGCTCCGGTGGGCAGTCCTTTTCTCCAGTCCCACCTGCCCACTCTATGGCGCAAATCAACTCTCCAAACTGACCAATTAATAAAAGAGGAAAAACTAGAGGTCGTAGTCCAGGGTTAGTAGGAGTGGGGCTGGGAGAGGGAAACAAAGTGCAGAGTGGTTGACTTGGCTCTCGATGCCTGACACGGGCAGGAGGGGCACAAGGGCGGGCACTGCAGGGCTGGTACAGTGATGCCTCCCTCCCCTGAGCTGCCAGGCTGCAGGTGATACCTGAGTGTGCTCTCAGGTTGGACTCCCAGGAATGGAGAGCAGAGGAGGAAGGTCCCACAGACTAACTGTGGGTCCTAGGAGGGGCCATAAAAGTTCTATTTCCCATTTCCATCCAAAAAGCAGTGACAGCCGCTTGGGCTGGGACTGAAGAGTCTGTGGCCCCTGGGACAGCTGAGAGGGGGGCCAGGGACAGCCTGCTAGGAAGCTCTGGTCCTGATAGCTGAGGGGCCTGCCTTAGTTGACCTCAGAGGTGGGCATGGGGTCTGTGGGACGAGGTGTGGCCAGGAGGGGCACAGGTGAGGTGGCCTCAATGAGAGCGGGGTTGAGGATGATGGGCAGAGTCATGGGGGGCACGCCCACCTGCAGCGGGGAGGCCAAGGGCTCAGGATCAGTGGGGACTGAGCCAGCGGTGGAGGCCCATCTGGGGTAGGGCTCAGCCTGCTGGGGCTGGACGCCACTGGTGATCCAGAAGAACTGCTGTTAGCAGGTCGGGGGCCCTCGGGCTTCTCACAGTCTAGAGGAAAGCAAGGTGGCTGCAGTCAAACTCCCTTATAGTCCGCAGCTGGTTTACCACACTTCTGCTCCTCCCCATTCCTGTGAGCAAAATGACTCCTCCCAGTCTACATAGTTGAGATTGTCTGCTTGAAACTTACTCCAGTGTCCAGTTACCTACCTATCTACCTACCTCATACCTACCCACTCCCCCCACTGTTGTACCTCCAGATTAATTTTGGTCTGCTTTTTACTAGCATCCCTGAAGGGCACCGCTGCCTCTTCATCCCAAGTTCCCAATCTAGCCTTCTTCTCTGAAGCCTGCAAATCCCAGGCAGCGAGCTCATCAGACCTGGCCCTGCAATCTCTCACAGGAAGAGCAGGTGAGCCGGATCCTGTGGCTCCTTCATTCCCCTGGCTCACTGCCTGTGCTCACAAGCAGTCATAAAGTACTCTGGGCCTCCTCTTAGGCCTTGACACCCAGCAAGCTTGCTCAGAGGGACTCACCACAGTTCCCCAGCTCAGAAGGCATTTCTGGGAGAGGTGGATGGCCAGGGCTCCTAGTGTCACCAGCAGCAGGAGTCAGGTGTGCTGAGGCCAGCGGTTTTGAGGCATGAGGCTCCATGGGCACAGGGTCTGGGGATGGCAGAGAATCCAGATGGCAGCTCTCAGTGCTTTCTCTCGAGTAGAGTCTTGGCTGCCTACTAGACTTCCCACCTACCCAGGGCACAGAGAACTAGTTATTAGCTCCAGACTCTCTCTGATGAAGTTGGCCAGAGCCCCCTACCCTGGATGACCGTCTGCTTGAAGAGCTCATCTCGCAGGTGGGGCAGGAAACAGTCAATGCGCTCCCAGGTGATCTCCCAGAGTGCTGAGGGGCTGCCTCCTCGGGCATCTGCACTGTGGAAAATCTTGCTGTGTCCATCACCAGAAGCATGTTCTTCAGAGACTCTGGAATGGCCTCTGACTGCAGATGGCAGTGGGACCATGAGAATGGGAAAAGGGATATGGAGGAATATGGTAAGGAGGAGATAGCCACCAAGGGGGAAACAGCAAGTCTTCCCAGAAGGCAGGAGAGGACACAGGCAGCAGCGTTGGGCTGAGGCAGAACGTACCAGTAAGTCACTGGAGCCTGCGTGCATGTACTTGTCCATGAAGTCCAGGATGGTCAGCCAGAGGGCCGCAAAGGTGGAGAGCGACAGCAGTGGAGACAGGTGCTGCAGAAAGACCTATGGCCCCCAGCCCCCTTCAGCTAAGAGGAAGGTAGGAGCCTTCTGCACCCCTCTCCATGGGTAGGAGGCAAGCCTTCTCTATCTTTCATGGGAATCCTGGATCAGAGACTCCTCTGAATTCCAAAATCCTCCTGGGTCCTGCTGAGTCTCTACAGCTAGGGGTCATAAGCGCCTACACTACATCTCCGGGTTCTCCCAGGCTTCTGAAGTGGCAGGTGTGGAGAGAGTGGGTGTAGGTATAGGGTGGTAGGGTGGTGACAGTACCTTAGAGAGCAGGGTGGAAGCCCTCATCCGGGTCTCCTCCATCCCACCCACATCCGCAGGGCTGATGTTCTCCAAGAGCTTGGTCAGTAGAGGAAACAGCACCTGGTGGGTAAAGAGTCAACATCTCTCCAGAGGGGTCAGGTGGAAGCCTTGCCCACCTGACCCTGGGTTGGGGAGTGTGGGTACAGAGCAGGAGGGAAGGTATAATCAGCTGAGGATTGACATTAGTGGCTCTTCAGGCTGCCAGGGGATCCCTGTCTTTAGGATTTGCCCTTTACCTTAAGACTAGAGGGAAGGCCTACCTTGTTAAAACAGGACTCCCATTCCAGAGCATCTAACTTCTGCAGATCATGTACCAGCAGTGCTCGCTGCAGATAGGTCAGTGCCTGCATCCTCACCTGCCGCCGGGCATCACAGCATAGGCAGGCAATGCCTGAGACAAGAACAGGCTCAGATCCTTCAGGTATCCTGATCTTGGTACTTCCTAAGCACCAGCTCCACCTCTGCCCCTGCTCCCCTGAGGTTTACCCTGCAGTAAAGGGCACCAGCAGTGAGCCCAGAGGGTGCGTGAATCAGCTTCAATCTTCCGGCCGCCTGTCTCCAGGTGGCGCTGCTCCTCCGCCCATGAGCTGTAGATGGAGGCTGCCCTCGTGTGCAGCGTGTGCATCAGATCTAGCAACTGGGGTCACAGGAGGGGCAGGACACAAACAGGGTTAGGTCTGCTGGGCCCCCTTCCCAGCAGCCCACTCCCACTGTCCCTGACTGAGTCCTCAAGGGAGCCCCTAGGACCGACCGCACCACACTCCTCTCACCACTCTCCTCTCACCACTCTCTCCAACTTTGTGAGCTGGGTATCCTAGTCCTGACCAGTTTTCCAAAGATAGGTATTACTCCCAGTAGCAGGGACTTGAGGTGTATGCACTAAGAATTCAATAACACAATTACATAGTGAGAAAGGCACTTTCTTTTCACTTCTCTTTTACCCTGATGACAGATAAAGCCTCATATTCATTAATCTCATTTTAAAAATGGGAAATCTCAGGCTAAGAGGCTTTGACAGGCAGTAGTGTATGGACAGATGTAGTAATTTTTGTTTTTATCGTTTTTCTAAGGGACTTTTATCTGTTTACCCTTTTGTCCCTTTTGAACTTTGTACTATGTGCATTAGATTTATTTAAAAAATAAACTATAAGAATTAAGCAAATGAAGACTTACAAGTAGTCTTGGATAGGGAAACGGGGGTGCTAGCCGAGGACTTGGGCTGGGAAAACAGGCCCTTTCTCTTAGCCCTGGCTGTCCCTGGCCCCACCAAGACTCCCGATGTCAGGTACAGGGAGAGGAGAGGAAGTAAAGGGTGCCATACTTACGTCCTGACTGACCTGTAAAGACACCGTATGGTAGCTGGCTGGCACACCTTCATCCTCATCGTCATCACTATGCCCGCCCCTAGGGGCATGTTGGTGGAGGTTCGAGGCCGCCGAAGCATTGAGCCTTCCTTGGATTTTTTCTTGAAGCGGTTCCCTTTGTTGTCATATTTGTGACTCTTGCTACGTTTCTCCTGGGACTTGCACCCTGAGCAGGGCCAGAACCAGGTCACATTTTACATCTATGGGCATGGGTGGCCTGCCTTTCCCCCACTTTGCCCCGTAATTCACATGGCTACTCCCCAACTGCCCCTTCATCAGGTGACCCACCGCCATTTAGACTGGCCTCCACAAAGATGCGGAGAGTCTTGACACACAGCTCGAAGTTGTCAGGTGTGATGTGGGCAGCGTCACGCACGATGAAGGACAGCGACTCCACACACTTGAGCAGGGACTTGGTATCATGTGGCCCAAGGTCCAGCCCCACTGTTAGGCTGTACTGATTGACCAGGGGTGAAGGACCCGGCCGGCTGGGCCCAGGCCCTGGCTTGGAGTTATCGATGTCATCTTTCCCCACCTGTTGAGTACAGAAGAGCTGAGAATCCAGGCTTGACTCTGATCATCCCCTAGATGCCCTCTCAAGGACCAGGAATCTTTTCCACAGGCCAAGGAGGGAAGACTCACCCGCTGCCCATATGCTCACTCACCACTAACCAACCGCTGTTGACCACATCAGCATCTGTGGCTGATCGATGAATCTTGCCAGGTCTGCCATGGTCAGTGTAGACCTCTGAGTCAGAAGTGTACCCCCGGTCCAGACTCACATCATTTTGATGGTAGGATGGGAGTTCACTATCTGACTGGGCTCCTGAGACAGCAGGGAAAGGGGCAGAGTCAGGGTGGCAATGGGGATGTTGGAATGAGGGATAATTTCAGTTATCAGAAGAAAAGTGCTGAAGCCTGGCCTCTCTCTTCTCTGGGTCTAGAGTAGTTTCAGCTCTGTCACCAGAGGGCTGAAGGGTGGCCTGGAGAGCTGCTCTCTTCACCAAATGTGGCAGCAGGCTAATTTGGGCTCTGGATGGCATCTAGTAGCGGCTGTTGGGGAGGGAGATGGCAGTGGGACAGTTTCTGAGGAAACAGTCCTCAGGACAGTAGGAAGCCTGGCTCATAGCCTTTTCCACTGCCTGCTTGCCTTTATGCTGTTAGTCTGTGAGTACTGCTGAGAGGCCAGTGGGCACAGGAAGCCCTGGAAGCAGATGGCAGAGCCAAGGGTATTTAATCTGATGAACACACAACCTGTGTTTTGTTTTCCTGTCTCAGCCACGGGGGCCATGATTGGTTATCTGCCACTGTGCATCTCCCTGGGAAAGGGCTTACCAGCATCAGGTGCGTCGGCCCTGGCTGTGGCCTGCAGGGCAGCTGGAGGCTTTACACCTGAGCCAATGCACTCCAGCAGTGTGAAGAGGGTGGCCCAGTCATCGCCTGAGTGGATATTGGCTGCGTTGGTCTTAAGGAGTTCATGGAGCCCATAGGCTACCTGGTGACTGACTCGGGACAACACGCTGGGCTTCATCAGTAGCAAAATGCGCAGGGAGAGCAGTACCTGGGGCAAGAGTAGGGAGCAGGAAGTAGAAAGTGGGCACACAGTATTCTGTCTAGCCTCTTTCCCCAGCAGTCTCCTTAGGCCAGTGAGGATGGTTCAACTAAGACCCAACTTAGGGTACTCTGTGGACAGATGGCCAGGGGCTAGGGATGGGGGCAAGAAAGAGGCAAGTTATAAAAGGGCAACACAAGGGATTCTGTGGTGGTGGAACTATTCAGCATCTTCCCTAGTGGTGGAAACACAAATCTACACAAGTGATTAAATTGTGTAGAACTTAATGCACATATGAGTACAACCAAAACTGGGGAAATCTGGTAAGATTAGTAAACTATATCAATGTTACTATCCTGGTTAGGATACTATACTATCGTTTTGCATAATGCTACCACTGGGGTAAAATGGGGAATGTATACAGACAGCCCCCAACTTATGATGATCTGACATAGACTTTTTTGGACTTTACAGTGGTACAAAAGCAATACACATTCAGTAGAAACCATACTTAAGAGTTTTAATTTTTTCCAGGGCTACTGATGTCATGCAGTATAATACTCTCTTGCGATGCTGGGCAGTCAGGGTGCTCCCAGTCAGACATGCCATTATGAAGGTGAACAACTGATGCACTTACAACCATTTTGTTTGCCATTTTCAGTACAGTATCTAATAAATTACCTAATATCCAACACTTTATTATAAAAGACTGCATATGAATCTATAGTTATCAATATAACTCTATTGATATATAGTTATAACTCTATTGATATATAGTTATATAACTTTTAACTCAATATTAAAAGTTTAAGTTTTAAAAAACTGAAAAAAAGAAAAGACTAGTAACATTATGCAAAACTATAGTATAAATATCCTAACTAGGATACTGACCTTGATAGAATTCTCTAATCTTACTCAGATTTCCCCAGTTTTATTTATATGTATATTAAGTTCTACACAATTTAATTAAATTTAACTTGTGGAGGTTTGTGTTTCCACCACCAGCCAAGATGCTGAGTAGTTTCAACACTACAGGATCCCTCGTGTTGTTCTTTTATAACCACACTTGCCTCTTTCTTGGGCTTCCCTGATAGCTCAATTGGTAAAGAATCCGCCTGCAAATCCAGGAGACCCCAGTTCAATTCCTGGGTTGGGAAGATCCCCCGGAGAAGGGCTAGGTTACCCACTCCAGTATTACTGGACTTCCCTTGTGGCTCAGCTGGTAAAGAATCCATTTGCAATGCGGGAGACCTGGGTTTGATCCCTGGGTTGGGAAGATCCCCTGGAGAAGAGAAAGGCTACCCACTTCAGTATTCTGGCCTGGAGAATTCCATGAACTCTTTCTTGCCCTGATCCCTAGCCCCTGGCCATTTGTCCACAACTTCTAAAACTCTGTCAATCAAAAATGTCATATAAATGGAATCATACAGTATATAACCTTTTGGGATTGGCTTTTTTCATTTAGCATAATTCCTTGGAGAACCATCCAAGGAATTGTGTATCAATAGTTTGTTGCTTTTATTTGCTGAATAGTATTCCATGGTATTCACATACTACACTTTATGCTGAAACTATCTGGGCTGATTCTAGTTTTGGCTACTACAAATAAAGCTTCTGTGAACATACATGCACAGGTTTTTATAAAAGTTAGCTTTCATTTCTCTAGGATAAGCACCCAAGAGCACAATTGCTGGACTGTGTTAAAACTGCATGTTTAGTTTGATAAGAAATGACTCTATTGTTTTACATTCCCACCAGCAATTTATGAGTGACCCACATCCTTGACTGCATTTGGTATTATCACTATTTTTCACTTTAGCCATTCTGACAGGTGTGCAATGGTATTTCACTGTGGTTTTGTGTTTCCCTGTTGGCTAATGATTTGAACATCACTTAATCTTTTTCATGTGCTTATCTGCCATCTGTGTATCTTTTTCATATATTTCACTCATTTTCTTTTTTTTTTTACTGTTATGTTTTGTGTTCTTTTACATTTTAGATATTAGTCTCTTTTCAGGTATTTGATTTGAAAACAAACACTCCTTGTCTTTATATCCTTTCCACATTGGGCTCTGATAGAGTAGAATTTTTCATATTATGAGTCTAATTTATCAGTTTTTCCTTTTATGGATTGTATTTTTGGTGTCAAGTCTAAGAACTCTTGGCCTAGCTCCCAAAGATATCCTCGTGTATTTCTTTCTAAATGTTTCAGAGTTTTACATTTTACATTCAAATCTAAATTCATTTTGAGTTAACTTTTCTATAAGGTATGAGGCTTAGGTCTAGGTTCACTCCCTACCATGGATTTCAATTGCTCCAGCAATTAAAAAGGCTATCCTTTCTATACTGAATTGTTTTTGCACCTTTGTCAAAAAATGTTAGGTTTCTTTGTGTGGGTCTGTTTTTGGCTTGTTACATTGATCCATGTGTCTGTCCCTCCAAAAATACCACAGTGTTGACTACTGTAGCTGTATAGTAAGCCTTAATATCAGATGGAGTGACCCTTTCCACCATTTTTCTCAAAATGTCTTTTGGCTATTCTAGGGCCTGTGCTTTTCTATGTAAATCTTAGAATAAGCTTGTTTATGTCTCAAAAAAACCTTGCTGGGATTTTCATAGGAGTTGCATTAAACAGATCAATTAACGGAGAAATGATGTCCTCACTACACTGAATCTTTCAATCTATGCATATACTATGTCTCATTTATATGGGTCTTCTTTAATATCTTTCATCAGCATTTTGTAATTTTCAGCACACAGAGTATATATACATGTTTTGTTAGGTCTATAGCTAAGTATTTGATTTCATTTGGAACACTTGAAATGGTTTCATTTTCTATATGATCATTGTTAGTATTAAAAATATGATTAATTTTTGTGTATTGATCTTATATCCCCTGATCTTGCAGAACTCATTTATTATTTCTATGCTGGTTGTCTTTTTATAAACTGGGCAAAGGTCCTAAGCATGAGAACTAGGAAATCAGGTACAGGGTTGGGACTGCCACAAGGCAGTAGCCTTGTCCAACCCTACTGAGCACAGACACTGAGTATCAGGCTTCATGCCTGAGGCCATTCCAGACTCACTTCCAGTGCCACCTGTTAAGACTCCCTCAGCTCTGGGTAGATCACTGGGCTCATGCTATAGGGTATTAAATGAGCTCTCTGTTTCAGGCCATGTCGATAACTGATACTGTGGTTCTACCCCTTATATACCTTCCTGCTCTCCCAGCTGCACTCTGCTTACCTGGCCACTGATCTCTTCTCTCCGGAGTAACCGAATGGCTAGGCGCAGCAGCCCCACCACCGCCCGCTCCACAAGGAAGCAGAAGTCCTGGGCCTGGACACATAGGTGGTATAGATGGTCTCGAACAGTCTGCCACACACAGCCAACACGGTCCCTGAGAAACATAAGGGATGAGGACAGTCTCAGATGGAGAGGCCGGTAGGCAATAAGCCACCTTTTCTGATTGAAGCTAGGCCCTTCAAGGCAGGTCTAATGAGCAAGTGTCTCCTCCACTGCCTGCAGCCTCCTGTGCTTCTTGTCCCTAGAGTCCACCCTACAAGATGACTCCAAGCTTCCATCCCTTTGGCACAAGTCCAGTATGAGGCCGCCTAAATACTGCCTGCTACCTGTTCTCTAGCACAATCCTCAGCAGCATTTCCAGGCAGAAAGCAGCATCCTCTTCATCATAGGTCTCTTCATCTGGTGTCACTGAAACCAGAGCCTGGAGGAGAATAATTGCAGGAAAGAAGGCATGGAGAAGAAGCCAGCCACTGGCTCAGCCCTGACAGTGACTGAGCCATATGTCCCTGTCTCCCCTCCCAGACCCAGCCAGCCCTTTCATCCCTCTTTCCTCTCCACTCTGTACCTTCATGAGCTCCTGCAGTGACTCCAGCTGGAGGAATTTGCTTTCTGTGATCATCTTTTCTGGGTCACATTGCTAGAGGAGCATAAGGGTTAATGATAAGGACTAGAGGGAAGAGAATGTTCCCAAGAAGCTAGGAAGAGAGGGCAGAAGGAGTCAGCTCTGGTAACAAACTCTAGTGATCCTAGTCTTCAGTTCATACAGCTGTGTCTTATCTCATACAGAAGGGTCTAGGCTTGTTCACCAGGGGTGAGCAGGGTCAGTTACCTTGATACAGTCCAAAGCCATTCTCTTGGCCTCTTGGTTTTCAGTGGATGGGCCCCGCACACTAGACTGCTCAGTACCACTTAGTGTCAGCCAGCTCACAAAACTCAGCACTGTTGACTCTCCTCTGGAGAAAGAGGGTACAAGTTCTAGTGAGCTCTAGAGTTCTAATCTTCCCTCCCCAAAGTCTCTAGCCTCTGATTTGCCCTCACCGGTTCGATGGTGTCTCTTCCCGCTGTAGACAGATCTTGCCATTGGGATCCACAAAGTCTTCTACCTGGAAAATCAGGTCAAGAATAATTTCTTCCCACATGCCTTTTGCATTTCCTATTCCTCTGAGTAAAGTTTTCTGGCTTTCTTCCTGTTGCCCTCTGCCCTCCACAACTGACAGGGTCCCCTCCAACTGGTGACTGGTAATGACTTCTACCAGCCTTCCCTCACAGCTATCCCCTGGTTGAAGATCTGTGGTCTTACATTTGAGGCGTTCCTGGTAAGTTTCAGCTGCATCAGGCCCAGTGCTATTCTCAACCATTTCTAAAAACAGACAGTACATAATCTTGGACCTCTTGCCTTGTTATTATCGATTAGTCTCCTACCAAGAATTACCTCTACCATAGCCTTGGGTAGCAGTTGGGCTCGGAAGAGTTGCAGCATGGCCTCCATGATATTCTTCCAGCCCTCTCGCAGGATGTCACCGTGACGGTGGGCCAAATGGAACACCGTCTTGGCTGCAATGTGGGCTTTAGGGTTGCTTCCAAACACAGTGGGCAGGTTCTCAATAGACTGGAAAAGAAGATGAGAAGAAGCTTAGAGCCTGGCAAATGAATTGAAAGGAGATTCTTTGGCCTGTACCTATGGTTCCTAAGGGTCCTTCTGCTATTTCTGCTTCAATCCCCCGTAATATTGTTGAGAAGGGCTAACCTGGCTAAGGCCTTCTCCACTATTGTGTCTCCTCTCTCATCCCCATTATATGAGGTAATGCTATTCTCATCGCAGGGACGTCAGACAGAAATAGCCTAAGCTCTTCTGTAGTCTGGCTGAGTGAGAGAATATGCTGAAGGGAATCAGCTCCACAGATAAGGGTAGATCTATGGCCAAGGGAGAGGTCTTCCTTTGGAATGCCAAGGACATAGTTCCTGTCGCTGCTCACCTCACTGCTGAGAGCTGTGAATTTGCATAGAGAGATGATGAGATTGTCAAACACATCACTGAGGCCATAGTGGGCGGAGATCATGGCGCACTTCCTGTAATGTCACATACCAGATACAGTCACTGAAAGGCCAGGTAGCCTTTCCAAGTCCTCAAGGAGGCTTGCTTGGGATTCTTCCCTAATCAGTCTCAGGAAGAAACCTTTTACTCTTGAGTCTGTTTAATACTGAGCTTTCCCAAGCTTCAGTCTCCCTCCAGAAACTCAGGAGGAACCCCATTCTAAGGACAATAAGAGTAGGAGTCAGAGAGGCATGGAAGCAATCATGTTAACTCAGAAAGGTGGAAGAAGATTAAGACCAGAGTCAAATCCTGGCTCCTGAAGCCTGAGATGGCTTTTTGGATGATTGTCTCCTCGAGGCTTTTGTCAAAGACATAAGAGAGAGCAGCAATAGTGGGGCCCCAGGTCATGGTGAAGAGGTCAAGATCATAGCTGCCAGCAGGCACACGCAGGAATATGCCCTCTGGGGTAGCACCTCGATGAAGCAGCACATTCCACACATAATTCTCCCGGACCAAGCCTGTCTGCTCCTCAGGCATCACAATTTCCTCATTCCTGTCAGGAGGTAACAAAAGGAGTAGGTGCACTGCTCCAAACTGACTGATCACAATCTAGGACAAGGGGCTTTGCCATAACTGGCACTTCCACCAATGAGAGGTCATCAAAACTGCAGCTTAGTGGTCTGCTTCCCTGCCCACCAGTGGCACCAGGGAGAAAGAAGGAAGCATCCCATAATCTCCAAGCCCTGTCTCTAAATGGGCCTTTAGTTCTATAGTAAGATCTCATATTCTTTCTGGGTATAAGAGAATGAACAATTCTACTTTTTCTGGTTTATAGTAAAAATCTAAGAGGGTGAGGTTTGGGACACTAGTACTCATTTTGGGTTCTCTACTATCCTCATCCTAATGCATCTTGTGAGCTAGACAGGAAAATCTAGCTGCTATGGATTCAGAAAACAGGGCAATGATGCCCCCTCCTCTCAGCAGAGGCAGTTTGAATCCTGGCTCAGGGTTCTTCAGTTACAGTACTGTTCAGCTTCTTTAAGAAATAAATGAGTTGGGGGAGACAGGGCTGCCCAGCTAAAGTACAAAGCTAAATCCAGGGCATGTGAGCCACAGCAGACTGATGTGACGCCAACATTTGGAAAAGGAAGCAGTGTGCTTCTCCTTAGCAGAGCTGTTACACCATTCTCTACACATACTCACTTGATGGCATGGTACATGTCCTCCAAGATGTCTTGCTCAAAGTCCTTGCCTCCATTCACACCTTTTAGATTTTTGCGAAACTCCTAGAGGGCAATAAGATTTACCCTACCATGTTGTCAATGCTGAAGCCCCACCAAGGAACTCCTGGGTCTGTGGTAAATAGGACTTAGGAAACAGTAAGTAAAAGAATCCACTTCCCTACCCCAGTTCCTCTCCTGTACTGGCCAGCCCTCCCTGACTCCCTTGGACAGAACCGCGTCCACTGTGCCCACTGGAATCCCACATCCTTCCTGCTACCTCCAAAGCTGTGCTGGGAACCGCTCTACCACGGCTGGGATTCAATCTTACCTCTAGGGTCATGGGCGCATTCTGTTTGCGAACATTGTGGTTGTGCTGGTCAGTATTAAGCATGATGACAGCATAGGCCAGGGCAAAGCAGGCATCGCTATTGGCAAATGGGGAGCCATTACAATTCTGAAAAAGCAAAGACCCCACCTATGTCAATGCTCTTCTCTGGCCAATGAAACCCTCACTGCCAAACTACTGGTCAATGCTGAGACAGAGGGAGGGTACCAGCCAGAAAATGACCCATCTCTTGCCAACTCCTTGATGGAAGTTGGCATCCCCTCTATGGGAAAGTTCACTGATGTTGTTCTCAGCCTTCTTAGGAGATAGAAACTGGGTCTTTCAGTTGAACCCACAGAAACCCTTAGTCAAATTAATTTGGGATGCTGGACTCAGCCCCTGCCACTCAAACTCACCCTCCAATGTTCTGTGAACGCCTCTAGCAACCTCTGGATGACCGGTGCTTCCCCGGGCAAGCGGAAGGCTTCCAGGTAGAGCCGGAGAGCTTCATCCAGTCGAAGACCCTGAAAGCTGAAGGTGCTACAGGGAAAAAAAGAAGGATGAAAGACTGAAGATATATAAGTTGCAAATGTTGGGTGATCTATAGGTATAGTCCCCCTAAGCTTCTCCTATTGGAACAGAAGAAGCTGAAGGCTTTGGCAAAGGGGAGGTATATCCTGGACATCTCTAACACTGAATCAGAATTTGACAACCACTAACTTTAGTACTTTTCACATCAGTGTGCTCCTGCCTAGAAATTTCATTCCGGAATCCAGAACCTGCCCTGTGCTCAGGAACCCTGCTCTACCCCTTGCAATGTTCTCTGTATAGAATGGATTGGCCCCTTCAGCTTTCTTGCTAGAGACTCTTTTTAAACTCAACAGATACAAATCTTGGGAAGAGGAAGAGCGTGTGACCTGGGTTACCAGCAGGAACTGACTGGTACTTTTTTGAACTGTCTGTCCTCCAGCTACATCCCATGTTTCTTACAGTTTCCTCACCTCACAAAGCTCTCCAGCAGGTCAATGCTTTTGCGGTCACTCACAAACTCTCCAATCATTTTCTTGTCCAGTCGAGGGTTCTCTCGCAGCCACTGGGCTACCTCTGTGTTATCCATTGGGATGGTAAGGAGACCTTTCTCCTGCAAAAACTGGATCCCCTTCTTTGGTTTCTGGTTGAACTGCTCTGTGCCAGTGATCAGCAGCTGCAGGAGAAATACAGGAGGTGTCAAAAGTTGCTCTGCCCCTAAACCAGACAAGACCAGGCCTCCACCAGGGTCCACAGCTGGTCACCTAATGGGTTCCTATGACACAGCTCACTCCAGAACTAAGGCTGAATCATATTGGCCCTTAGATTTCCCCAATCTCCATTGTTTATGTAGAACTGGCTGAGGAACTCCTTCTTACTCCTTTTCTGAGTGCTAAAAATGCATAGCACTCTCCTCCAACCTGAGAATCAGGGGGGGAAAGTAGAAGAGACTAGAGAAGGTTTTTTTTTTCAGTTTTACAGCCATCCCTAGTATCTATTTACAGACTAGCTGATTCTAATCTTTCTTTACAGATTCCCCTTCTTTCTTTGGCTTCCTAGCTCTTAAGGCCCTGGAGATTGAAAGACAAGGTGAACTAACTGTGACGATAACTTTTTGACTGTCTATTCACAGTTCTGCAATCAAGGGCACACATAAACCAAAGTTATATAGGCTGGCCTTAAGATGAAGAAGGGTTAAATAGGTTTTCTTTGTGTTAAGCAAACCACAAAGCACAGTTATTTGAACTTTACCAAAAGCACCAGAATAAATGTCTATACCCGTTTATTGCCAATGATCACCCCAGACTCATATGACCAATAACCTTCAGTGACCCACAGGATACCAGTTCCCAGGACTCCTGTCACCACAAGCAACACCTGACTCTCAGTGAGGGCAGCATTTGCCCAGGGGCACACAATAGATGGTCCTGATTACATGGCTTAGGAGTAAGGAAAGGGCTTCAAAGGAGACTGGGGGACTGCTGAAGTCCCAACAAGCACAAAAATTAGCTGTAGGAAACTGTTCAGTGAGCTGAAACTCCCCCTTGTTCTCTGAGACAGAACTCCACAGAGAACACCCAGTCAGAGCGGGTAGAGGTTGAGCTCTGGGGATATCTATATGTACCTTCTTTTTGTTTTTAATTTCAATCAACTCCCGTGGATCTGGCAGGAGACAGGAAAATCGAGGTGGCTTCCGGGTAAACTTTTTGTCAGCTAGGAATGGGAGGGAAAGAGGGAAACACCAGTAAGACCTCTTTTACCAGGATAATGACTTTTAGAAGGATGTTGATATACCCTCTAGTGAAAAGAAGGATGCCTCAGAAAGTTTCTGTTGCTCATCAGTCTTTCACATCCCTAGACGTTCTCTTTTCTAGGGCTCCCAATGTTCTCCTTCCTCTCTCTGGGTCTGAAGCCAAGGTGAGCGGCCAAGTTCATTTGGGTACTGCCCTCAGGGGTTTCTGTGACTGTCCCCTGTTCTCCAACAGGTCTTCCAGCTGAGGGAGCTGAGGAAGATGGACACCCAGTACACACCCCCAGCATCACCAGCTTCCTCCAGATCACTGCATCCTGGTTTCCCATGTTCTGCTGGCAGCCGCCCTCCACCTGGCAAATTCAGGCCTGCGATGTCTGGGGCCATGCTTGTAGCCTTCCCATCACTGGCTGCTCTTTCAGCTGTTAAGAGAGAAGAAGCTAAGTGAAAGCTGGTGCTGTAGGAAGCCAAGCAAGCAGAGCTTCAGGAGAATCGAGTTTCAGGCAAAGGAGATCTGCATGTTCCCACATAGGTCACCAACCCTGACAGGATAAACTCAAGCCCAAATAAGTATTCATATCACACATTAGTCAAGCATTAGATTCTATAGTTGAATAAACAGATTAATGAGTCACTTTCCTTGATCTCCTGTACCTCAATCTCAAGGAAAAGTTAGAGAAGATTAATTAGAGTTGAGGTAGTTACTAGGAGTAGGAAAAGGAAAGTAGGAAAAGTAGGAAAAGCTTCCTTAAAGCCTGGAACTTTAAGGAACATAAGTCCTATATATCCTTTAATCTAAATTCTTTTCTCCCCATAAAGAAATAACAATTCAGTAAAAAAGACAAAGTATGGAAGAGGAAAAAGGGAGAAGTCCATGAGTCCTGTTAATGTGCCAGTCTGGTCTATGATTCACATCACCAAATCTTAGAAACACAGAATTAGAAGTACTTCAGAGGAAGTAATGAAAGTGTAGGAGAAAGGATTCAGTGAGTAGAGAAGGGATAAACATAGAATCCTGGAATCCTCAAAGAAAGAAATTCCTCTCACTATTGTTGGCTTCTCGAGTGCCATCTACTGCCTCATAGCCAGGTCTGGCTGCCTCTTTCCTTTCTTGCTGGATAAGGTTGTTGAGGACTTTGGCCTGGCAGTGGGCCTCAGTGCTGTCAATCACTGTCAATAGGGCATCAAGAGACAGCAGGTGTGTTGTATAGAGCTGACCAGACACAGGGAAGGCATTCTGGAAAGTAAACAGATCCAGTAGACTTGAGGTTAGAATACTTCTCAAATACATTGCTTTGAGAAAATGCCCTTCCTTTTGTTTCCCAACTTTCAAGTGTTTCATTCCCTATATGTACTATCCTCACTACCACCAGAGAGATTTCCTTAATTTTCTTTCTAGAGACCAGTAACAATGTTCAGCACCTTGGACAGCAGCTTGGTGAGATCTTCAAAGAGGTTGGAACAGTAGTAGTCACAATCATAGTTGATATAGAGCTCAGTGACAAAGCTGGGGATGTGCCAGAGCTGCACAATAGCCTCCAGTGCCATCTCCTTCATCTCATAAGGCATCTTAGGGTTCTCCACAGTGATGATCTCCATAGCTTTTTGATGTACATCTGACAATAATCCAGTAATTGCCATTTGGATGGGGAAAGGGTTCAAGATAAGAAGAGGCAAATTAGATAGGAAGCAAATGCTGGCCAGGAAAGCATGCATTAAGAGACCATGGTATTCCATACCTAAAGACATTCTCCTCTTTGCCCTTCATGATGGGGCAGGCTGGTTCTCTACCTGGTGCCTAATCCAAAACAAGTTGCCTATTGTCCTTTTTATGCTCTGTGAGCCTGATCTGGTCCTATTCAGGGTTCCTTTTTGCAATTTTCTGGTGAATTCAGCTTGACCTGCCTGCTTGTGTTGCAAAAGAACTACAGGCAAAAGAGTTGTACCCACTCACAGTGAGGTTACTTGCCAATTCTCACACTTAGGTTCTCCCATTTTAAAGCCAGGCAGACTTCTCTGGGCTCCTTTTAATTTGTCCATGAGAGAGGTTAGCCAGTGAACCAAACTATGGAGGCTAAAAGCACTCTCCTCAGATGCTACTAAATCCCACCCCTGCAGCATGACAAAGCTGATCCAAATGAAGGTGCCATACATCTTCCTATTTTTTCCCTTCTTTTTCCAAGTTCAAGAAACTTACCTCTAATTGGAACTTGAGATGCTCCCTCATGCTCTCAAAGAGTAGGAAGCATACCCGGAGGGAAGCAGCATAAAGGTTCAGTCGCTCTACGCTGAGTAGCTGGAGATCACAGTAGGACAGGCCATTAGGTTTCTGAACCTGACTTTGGCTCAACCAAGAAAAAAGCAGGAGAGCAAACTGTGGGAAGTTGCCACCAAGGGAACTCTATATCTGTGCTCTGAGGGAACTCTGTATCCAGCCATTCCTATGTTTCCCCTTGGTTGCCAGCATCCCTGGGGAATTAATGGAGGCCTCTTGACTATGACTAGTGGTCAGTAGGGGAGGTAGGTTCTTTCCTGGGTCCTATACTCTTCACATGAATCAGCCAAACCTCCCTGTGTCCTTGGCCCTTAAGAGATCCTGAAAAAAGCCAGGGGCTTGGCGCCCTCTAGAAATCCAGTCTTACCTGGAATAAGTGGCGGCACATCTCATCCTTGATGAGGCCCAAGAGGGTTTGGCATTGGGCTATGGGGGCAGACTCAAGAGCCACTGTGAGCAGATGCAGTCCCATGTGGATCATAACCTCTGAGTTGTGGCGGTCGTGTGGGTTGGTGAGGGAGATGAGAAAGCGGAAGAGCTCACGGATGCAGGGAAGACCATAGGGGACCAAAGCTGTGCCTGGGAAAGGCCAGGAGGGAAGTGGGACTGCTAAGAAACAACTGGCTCAATCACAGGACTAACCTGCCCTGTATTATACAGAATATTTCAGATAAGTGATTCTCTTTCAGAAGAAAAAAAAATTTTTTTTTCTAGGGCAGTAGGGAGACTAGTCTCACTTACTGAAGGGAATCAGAATTGATGATCCCACCTTTCTGTTAGAAGTCTCAAGCTTCTATTCTTCCCTTTCACTTCCTATTGTTAACCAAACCCCCTCTCTGTGTAAGCTAGGGAAGGGCTCCATCCAACAGTCCTCTGGCTTGATTCCATTTCCTCACTAGAAAATAGCCCAGGACATTGCTAGAAGACACCCTGGATCTAGGGTGGTTTAGGGTCCGACAGCTTAGTGTGTCGGATAGGGGAAGAGCCTGTCTGAGAGTACTTACCTTCTTTCTGAGAGGACTGTGTAAAGCGCACGCCACGGGGATTGACGTAATCCATGTCATGGACAGAGGCGGAGTCAGAGTGGTCAGCAGGAGATGTGCACTCCTCTAACACTTCAGGGATGGATTCCACAGATGTCGATTGGGCCTTTTCCACATGGGCCCCTTCCTGCTATGATCAGTCATGGGGAGGATATAGGAAAAAGGATGAGGCAAGAGCAACTTGGAACTTATTTCCCTTAAGTCTCTGTCCTCCAGTACCTCTAATGGACTGTGGGTACAGGGCCAGCTCAGTGGGCTATGAATCACTGCAAGATGGCTTAGGGAAGGAGTATGACGAAGAACTCAGAAAACATCACCTGAGGCACACTGACATACCCTAGAACCCCATACCAACAGAGGACCTCAGAGGCTTGGGATTTAGATCATTAACATCCAGAAAAAGCCATGACCAGCACCCTCACCTTTGCCAAGTACTGCCTGTATGCGCAACTTGAAAATCCCGGGAGCTACCCACCACAGTGAGTCATGCTGTTTTTTTTTTTTCCTAGGCAGCACAGCTAATTCTAGGAAACAGGGAAGAACCCCCACTGCCCCAACCTTCTTGTGAACCAAGGCCTGGATAAAGGAGCCAAAAGATCAAGCCAGTTCCCACAGCAGAAGACTGCATGGGGATCTTTAGAAATCAAAGCCATACCTGCGGCTCAGGTTGCTCAGGAACCCCCAGCTCGCTGCTGCCAGAATCTGCAACTGTGCTGTACCCTGGAGAGCCAGGCTGCTCCAGGTCAGTGAGGTCCTCTTTGGAGGTGGTCTGGGAGGAGAACTCCAGACCACTGTCAGTAGAGGGGCTGACCACTGCTGAAGCAGTTTCTGAACTTGCAGAGGAGATGGGAGTGGGTACGTCAATGAAGGGCATGCCACCTGCCAAATAAAGTAAGTAAAGCTTAAAGAAAAGAGACTCTGGGAAACACCTACCCTTCATAGTACCGTTTGTTTGCTTGTTTTTGCTTAGACTGTATATGCTGGTCTCTAAAGTAGTCAGGGAGGCCTGGCGTGCTGCAATTCATGGGGTCACAAAGAGTTGGACACGACTGAGCGACTGAACTGAACTGAACTGAAAGTAGTCAGAGTCCCACTGGAAGGCGAACAACCTTAAGTCACTGCAGAATTGCTAAATGGTCACAGTTTGACCCGACCTGGAATTTTTCCTTTTTGCTCTCTGCAGAAGGACCAAAGTGCCTCAGTTAGTTGGTCTTCACTGACACAATTCCTGAGAGAGGTAGGAGCTTTTCTTCTATCTGTTCTAATCAGAAGCAGCAGCTCAAGGTACTCACCACTGAGGTTAGAGGATAAGGTGGTTCCACTGGAGGCGGGCTGCTCTGAACCTGGATGACTTTGGTCATATGGCGTGGGGCCCGAGGAGATCTCTTCTGTTTCTTCCACTTAGATGAATCACTCATGCCTCCTGCTCTCATTTTCAGCTGGAAATATCATACCTCATTAGCACTGATATTCAAATTGAGATTCTATCCCTAGAAATCTCCCTTCTGTAGTTCTACTGGTCTCTAAAAATAGCCTATACACCACATCTGTACCAAAGTAACAATCGAGACCATCAGAGCACAGTCCTAGTCCTCTAGCTGGCCTTCTACATTTGCCACTTTAAAGGTCAGCCTGGGAGCCTCCAAGTACAAGGTGACATTCTGTTTTTAGGCTGGTCATTGCTAAGGTCAATCCTCACACATCACTCTGCTTCCTTGAATCCCAGGTGGCCATCCTGAGCCCTGTAGATGGTGCCCGACTCTTGTGCAGAAAGGGTAAGGGCAGGAGGTCCTTTGCCAAAAGCTGCAGATCTACAAGCCCTGGATCCCTGGGCTTTCCTCAACTACCTGCATAGACGCCTTCGACTCCTAGTTCTTACCCAGCTATGACAGCCTACCTCTTCCCAGCCAAATGCTTAGCTTTCCTATTACTGCATGAACTGGGCCTAGATCCTAACCACATCCCTCACTCTTGATTGTCTACCTCAAACGGTTCAAAGGTTAATTCCTTGGAATTATGGAAGGAGTGGTATCCCAGCTGACTTATGGAGTTAAGGATGAAAAATCATGTCATGTTGCTGCTCTGGTACTCCCAATTTCAGTATATAAATGAGCCCTCCTGTCCTTCTCACTGTTGGTCTTTCTAGAAGTAACTTTATGCTTTCAGATGCTAAGACTACTGATTTCTTAGACTCTTGCTCTATTCCATTTCCCTTTCTTGTGCTATATTTCTATCCCTCCTATAGCTTCTTTTTAGTCACAAAGGAAAACCTTTATCATCTGTTGACTACTTTAGGGTATAAATTTTCATGCATTTTTTTCCACTCTAAGTTCACAGCTACTTTGTTTAGGCTCATTTCATTTTCTTAACTTGATGCCTTCTCAGTTATGGTTTGAATCCAATCCCCCTTCAGATATATCACACTATTCCTAGACTGATGGACCATTCCTGGGATGGGCAATAGAAATTCTCTTCTAGGAACCATTAGCATGACTCTGGAGAGTAGAAACAATTTTTTCTCCCTGCCTCTAAAGGCTGAATATACCCATGTTATCCTTGGCCTATTCAATTCCTTCTGCTATCTGAGAGATAGGCCCCCCTTCTTCCCCCAAGCCCTCCAGAATTTGGCTAACCTTTGATGTTTTGCTTAGAAACCACACAATTTTTTCCTCCCTACCCATATCTCCACCCATAAAGGAGAGAGGCCCAACAGCTGAGCCCCACCTCCAGCTCTTAGTAACATAGCAACAGCCTAGCATCGGATTTACACTTTTTGTCCCTGCGTCTCCTAAATGCCAGCAGTCAAATGCCTAGAATAGAGCTTCAAGTGCTCTGAGTACTGGGGTTCCTGTGGTAAGCAAGAACCAGGATGCTCCCTCCGGGAACCACTGAAGCTCATCTGGTTCAAGTCCATGGCAAAATAAAGTTCTGGAGGTTAAGAGTCAGTCAAACATACAGATAGGCCAGAAGTCCAAGAGATCAATGAGGGAAAACAGGAACTTCCTGGCTTAAACTGTAAACTGTCACTGAGCTCCATTGAATTGTGAGATAGCTTTTCTTTCCAAGTGGCTCCCCAATTTCAGGAACTCCAGGTAGTCCCACTTTCACTGAGAAGCCAGTCACTGAGATTTCTTCCCACACTAGGATCATATCCCTGTCTCCTTCTCCATCCTCTGCAAAGGCCACTTTAACCTGATCATTTCAGTGAGTGTTCTCTGCCTCTTAGCTGGAGTAAGAATTGAGAGGCTGCCAGTTCTTACAAGTGTCTCAGTCCTTTAAAGTATAGCTGTGCTCCCTGTTCTAAGATCCTAAGGTAGGGGCTGGGGTGAACAGTTCATGAAACTCTTCATCACCTTTTCCGTATAATTCTATTTCCAACAGACAATATAAGTTTATAAAAAGGGGGGGGGGGCAGGTTCCAGCTTAATAAACATGGCAAAATGCAGGGTAGCCACTGAAGAGAGCTGCAACTTGAGACTAGGCAAGCACACAAATGAAATTTTGAGACGAGGCAGAGAGAGCACAGGCCTGAGGACTGGCAAGTGCACACATAGTCCATCTTCAGTGACCTGGATGTCCACAGCTACACCTCTAGCATGCACTCTTGGGATAGCTTAGACAGCCCATATGCCTTCTCTCCTTCTCCTTCCTAAAGCAGGGATATGGGGATTAGAGTAACCTTTAGCTTGCACCTCTTCTAAGTTCCCCTACTTCTCAAGGACAGAGGGCCCCCTGGCAGATCACAAAGTATTTCCAGTGTCCTGGGCTAACCTGGGACCTGGCTCCTTTTTATTCATCTAGAGTCCTAAATCTTAGAATGATTCCTTTAATGGTAACCAAGAAAAAAAAGACCTCAACCAGACAGACTACCTTTTCCCTCAAAACCAAGTTCAATTATCCAGCTAGAATCAAGGACTGTGCTTAAGCTTTTTAATGCCAGCTCTGAGACAGAGAGGGGTAGAAAAGTGAAGGGTCTTGTTTGACGGTCCCTCATAGTTCCCCTAGAAATGGTAGATATTAAGCCTTCTCACAAGATGTCAGCAGGACCCAGGCTCTCTATCTAGGTTCACTACACAATGTGTTACCAGTTCAAGGCTTCCTTCTGCCTCCAGGCAGCCAGGTGCCCCATGAAAATTCCCAACACTGCAAAGTTACAAACACATGCAGCTCTTCCAAAGACATGAGATATTACTAGGGAGGGGTAAATTGTGCTCTACACAGAGGACATGGGACCCAGATGTTGCATATAAAAAGTAAACATTTAAATAAATAAATTAAAAGGGGTAAGGAGAGGGAGAGGGAAAGAGACCTTGAGGTTCTTAAAGAGTAGTACCCTCTCTAACTGGTTCAGGGCTTTGGTCTGCTCCCCACTACTTAGCTCCAGTTTGTTGAGGAGACATGGAGAAATCTGTGAAGACAGGCAAACGAACGATTTAAACAGAGTGAAATAAACTCAGACACAAGCCAACAGGGCACAGGGCAGGACGGGGATGGATGGCAGGGGAAATGGGAAGGTCAGGTTCATGCACTAAATAGCCAAGGGTCAGCTTCAAGGGCAGAAGCTCATAGGGCTGCAAGCAGAATCCTCATCAGAGGCCTGTGAAGTCCAGGGCTTAAGTTTAAGACAGAAAGAGGCCATTCTTCTGAACACCCTTCTTCTCCTAGCAGTCTGAGAACCTTCTGATCTGGAGTCAGACTTGATTTATCTTTTCAGAGGCTAGCCCAAGCACGAGCTCAGTCTAATCCAGCATCAGGGGTTTGAGGTATGGCCTCTCCAGGCCTCCTACCTGCTGACTGGGCCCTGAGGGGATGGCAGGACGGTCGCTGTTGTCAGCATACATTTTTTGCCCAGCCTGATGGGCCTCACCCGGATTCCATGAAGGACTGGCTCACTAGCTTACATGGTGGGTCAACAAAGACAGGCTAGAAAGGAAAGGCTGGGGAAGGAGAGGTACTTGGGAAAGAGGTACCTGGAAAATTTCTTGGTAAATGAGTGATAACTATTTCTAGAGTCTGGCAAAAGCATACTTTTGCTAAGCAAAGGTATCCAGGAAAATCCCAATAGCACAGAAGCTGGGAGACTGAAGTCTGGGTGAGGGATAGCAGCTCATACCTTTTTCATGTTGGTCCCCATATAGTTCTTGGGTTCTTCTTTAAACTGAGGTAACCTGTAAGATAAGAAAATCCCATGGACTATAATTAGGGATAACAACAAATATTCTCCTTCATGCCAGCCACAGCCCAAAGATGCTCTAGGTCAGAGTCTCTTAGGAAAAGCTAGAAAAAGAAAACAGGCTAATTTCACCCTTTTTCAGAGCTTCATCAAAGGGGCACAGAAACTGAGGAACATGGAACACAGACACATTCTAAAAAAGAAGCTAGTTGTCATGAGGGAAAGGTGACTAAGCATCTCTGGAGTGCAGAGGCTCTTTTCACTTTAAACTGATACTCTCCTGCTTGTATTCACCTGGCAGATATTGCTGAAAGGCATGATATGGGGAGAGGGCAGTCTATTAAAACCCCAGGAGACTGGGAATAGGGTCAAAGTGAAAGGCAGATGAAGTTTTGAAACCAGTAAATTTGAACCTGAAAAGTAGGAAACAATTAGCAGCAGGGTCCAGAGGCAAATCTAGTCTGTGGGTAATAAGGATTATTATTTACAGATTTGAGAGCAAAAATAAATCCCAGGTGGAAGTGTGTGCATGCGTTTTAATAGACTATTTAAAAAAGCAATCTTAGTTTCACAGTACACTGATTTCCCATATAACCCTTGCTTCCCTACATGCATAACCTTCTCCATCATCAATATCCCTTAGGGGAAGCTGTAAAGCGCTTGCCTCAGGGCTAAGTTGAGGGCCTTGATGAGGGTAACCAACGGTTTTGGATTGCAAGGATACGGGACTTTCAGTGTTCAAATGGGGACAGTCAGGCAAACCAGGATTGCTGGTTACCCTAGCCTTGGTTCTTCCTCACAGAAACTGGACTGAGCTCTGGGAGCTCAGCAACCTGCTCCAGGCTCCCTTGAGATTGGTTTCCTCTGGATTTCCTTTCCCAGCTGCTACCTGCACAGAAACTGACACAAGTTTGGGAGGTAGAAGTTTTGTCAGCCTAGATCAAATAACCCTCTGCTTCCCTCTGAGGCCAAGCCAGCTCCCTCCTCCTTTTCCCTTGCATGGTAACCCTGGGCCCAGAGAACTACTCCCATCCACAATCTCAGTAGCCTCTGATGTGGCTGTGGGGTTGGCCAGGTCCCTGAAGTGGCTGTGTGGAAGCAGGCAGGCTCAAGAGGCCTGGGCAGCCAGGCTGAAGCAAACAGCAGCAGGTTTACCTTGTGAAGAGCAGCTGCACCATGTCTACGAGAGTGTGCTCTGCGGATTTTCTCAATAACTCTGCACAGGCAAAAACAAATAACACAGGTGTCATTACTTGCCGTGCTATTATCAGGAGGCTTCTCAGACAGACTCCCCTCCAAACCTTGTTTACTAAGGATTATACCAAACTTATTAAAACCAGCTCCAGCTCAGCCTGGCAGCCTTAACTTCACTGACCCACTAGATGGCACTACTGAGTCAGGAAAAAAAGGCACAAGGATATGTTGTCAGGGGTTGTAGGCTGGTGTCAATCCCAGAAACCTCGAGGGAAGATCTGGTTCTGGGCCGAGTCAGTCTGCGATCTAGCCCAATTCCTCTCCTGGCACAAAGAGTTAAAGTCTCTTCTAGCCACACAACAAATTGTCAAGTACAGAGACTTCAAGATTCCTATGGCTCCATAAGGTAGGTGATGGAGAAGGTAGGTGATGGAGAGTTTTCTATCTCTCTCGGGTTCAGAGACAGCATCTATATTCATACTCACAGATACTGCCCCTAGGAATGATGACGGGCCCAGTATTCAAGCACCTACCACTGAGCCTCATTTCAAAGCAGATCCGGAAGCAAGACTGCATAATCTCACACACAGATTCATTGGTTAGGTGGGCACCTACTGGGGTCAGCAACAGAGTCCGCAGTACCTACCAGGAAGAAAAAGGAGACACTATGATAAACAAGGCAGGCTGGGTGAAGAAGGGTGTACATGAGGGGAGATAAAGTGCCTACTGTTTCTCTAGTCTCCTATGGAAGCACTCAGGGGTGAGAAAGAGGTTAGCAAGAATGCTGACCTTGCTTCGGCTTGGTACTGGTGGTCGAATCTCAGCAGCTTATTTTAGGAGCTGTGTCTTTACGTTATATGACCTCGACATAGTTCAGCACTCATTTCTGCCCTAGTCCACAAACCCAACGGATGGATGGCACAGATACAGTCTGCCAGAGGTACAAGTGTATTAAGGGTTCTGGTTATTTGATATCAATATCAAATTTAAAGCTTTTAATTATTCTCCTTAGAAAAAGCTTTTACTTTGGGTACGGAGCAGCTTGTTTGGAAACAAAGTAGCTCTTTAAGCCTCAGTGGAGTCAAAACACAGCTTCACATTGCTGGCAGGCTTGGTAAGTAGAGCCGGAGGCACCAGCTCCTGGCCATTAGCCTAATTGCTGTTCCCCTCCATTTACCTGAAGGATTTTCATCAGGACAACCTCATCGCTGGCAGGATCTGTGCCCACAAAACGGGCATGGGTGACAGCATCTGCCATGTTCTCCATGCCCTCTGCTGTGCCCTCATGGGTAGGATCTGTTCCAGCAAAGAAAAAAGAGAAAGGATATGAAGAGGAAAGACAGAAAGTCAAGAAGTCCTGTGTAGGGTCTATTTTGAGAGACTTTAGTTTTCTCCTCTTCAATTCTCTAACCCATGGCTCCTTAAATTACCTTAGAGTTTTTGCCCGTAACTGGCTGATATATGTTGTGCCCATCTCAGCACAAACGCTACAATGTAAAAATGGTTCTCAATCACATATCAGAATCATCTGGAGAGCTGTAAAAAATAAAAATTGCTGGCCCACACCCCAAATTTTTTTTTCCCCCACATTTTTGATTTAGTAGGTCTAGCATAGGGCCTGAGAATCTGCATTTCCAACAAGATTCCAGGTAAAATTAATGCTGCTGGTCAGGGGACCACACTTGGGAATCAATGATGTAAAGCTACTCACTTGATAGAGGAAGGACCTGGAAGTTTGAGGTTTTGGCCCAGAGCAAGTACCTGGGAGGGCCAGAGCTTTGAATGCCAAGGTTGTAGCCTTTCTCTTTTCATGTGTTCTCTTTCAACACATCTCTCTGTCTGATTGGTTTTGGAATGCAATATTTGGTGCAACTGAGGTAGAGGAGTAGAGGGAAAAAAAGGACAGTCACTGCTGCCAATATGCAGATCTGGGTGCCCATTACAGCAAATCAGAAAGCACTTCCTGCTTTGGTTTCATGCTTATTAAAAACAGTATGGCATGGACAAAAATCCTTAACTAAAGATTAAGGAGTGACAGGGGACAAACTGAAGAGGGCTGGAGGCTAGCTAACTGGGAAGCAGGAGAGAGGAAGATCTTAAACTGTGAATAAGAAGGGAGATGCCAGCTCTGACACCAGCACTGGGGTAGAAGCTAACACAAATGTTGCCAAGGAGGAAACTGCTCCTATTCATGATTTAAATACCCATAAGGAGTAGACAAAGAAGTGACCTCCATCAAGGCTTACAAGGGTCCTCCAGAATAGCCTGGATTGTTCTTGGGGGGCACAAATAGGAAAAAAAAAAGATGGGGATATGACAAAAACTTTGTGAGTGACAGAGAAAAATGCTCCAGAGGTGACATGGTGTAAGGTAAGAGAACCTCCTAGTTTTAGAGTGTAGGAATTAGAAGAAATTCTCCATTCTCTTTCCTTGTACCTGAAAATAATGGAATTCCTGAATTTGAAGCTCAGGGGATGGCTGAGAAACCAGAACATTTCTCTTACAACAATGAGCCAGAACACTTTCATCAACTGTGATTGGTTTTCATTTTTCTCTTCCGTCCTGGTTAAGTCTCTGATACCTGGTCAAAGACTCTCATTGTCCTATTTACTTCATGCTTCTACTCAGCATTATGAATGGCTATTTTAGAGGTCATGCAGAAGGAAGCCAATTTCATGATGATCTATAGTAGAGGAAGTGACCCAGCTCCTTCTATTACCCAACTCTCCATGTTTCTCTCAATCAATACAGAAAATCCTATACTCTCAAGGCAGTTGCCTGAATCCTCTCTCACAGGCCTGCTGGACAGAGTCCACAGAAGGACCTTTCCTTGCTCAGAAAATCCAGGACCTTCTTGGTACTGTGTGGGTGTTTCAGAGCTCCTAGTGAATGGCAGCCTTGCTCTTACCTCACAAACTTCTAGGGGTTTATTTCTTCCCTTCTTTCAGTAACCTCCCTAGTTAAAGTGGTTTAAGCTCTATTGATCTTTTTGTAGCTCTTATCCTCTGAGCTTGAATGAAGTAGCAAACTTAATTTTCTAAAAGGGCAAGTACAAGTGACAGGTCCTTAGAACCACAGGCAGGGCCTCACAAGCCAGGCAATCAGAGGCACAAATCCTGATCTGGCAGCTGTGTGGGGCCAAATAAAAGGCTGGTCTTGGAGTAGGATCTAAAATAATCCTAGAAGGCTTCATCACAGGATTGAGAGATGGAGGGCAATTCCTTCAAGAAGGGCAGCCTAAACAAAAGATTGGTTCACTTAACAGACATTATCTTTCCCAGGACCTCTTCTTTAGAATCTCCTCCTTTCCTGGACACCTTGGAGAAGACTGCAGGGAAATTTGCCAATCTTATCTCCTTTGCCTTCTGGCTTTATACACTCCTTCCTGTTCCTTTTCTCATGCCCACTGCAATCACCACCTCCAGCATTCTCTTTTCCCACCACAGGAAACTCCAGAGACCAGCTGGCCTGAGGTCTCCAATGACCAGCTTGTCTGCCAAGCCAAGAAAGGCCAGAGAGTAACACTGACAAAAGAGCAGAGAGAAAAGGCACAGAGGGCAGCTACTGGAGGCCATGAAGAGAGATGACCTGCAGGTGGTGCTCAGGGCAAGGCTCTAAGCAGCTGGGCCTGATTTTTGCTTAGGACAAGTATGAAGCTAGGACCACGGTGCCTGGAGAAGCTGATGCCCCTATTCAGAACCTAGCTGCCACCAGCATATTTGCTCCCAATCCTGAATGTTTCAACTAAACAAATCCAATTTTCTAGAAAAGATAAAGAATTTTCGGCGGAAGCGCCACGCGTCTGACAGGCTGGTGCGCCCGCCGCTCTGAGATGGCTGATCCTTGGCAGGAATGCATGGATTATGCAGTAACCCTAGCAGGACAAGCTGGAGAGGTGGTTCGTGAAGCACTCAAGAATGAAATGAATATTATGGTTAAAAGTTCTCCGGCTGATTTGGTAACTGCTACTGACGAAAAAGTTGAAAAAATGCTTATCTCATCCATAAAGGAAAAGTATCCATCTCACAGTTTCATTGGTGAGGAATCTGTGGCAGCTGGGGAAAAAAGTATCTTAACCAACAACCCTACGTGGATCATTGACCCTATTGATGGAACAACTAACTTTGTACATGGATTTCCTTTTGTAGCTGTTTCAATTGGCTTTGTGGTAAATAAAAGATGGAGTTTGGAATTGTGTACAGTTGCCTGGAGGATAAGATGTACACTGGCCGGAAAGGAAAAGGTGCCTTTTGTAATGGTCAAAAACTACAGGTTTCACGCCAAGAAGATGTTACCAAATCTCTCTTGGTGACAGAGTTGGGCTCTTCCAGGACACCAGAGACTGTGAGAATTATTCTTTCTAATATGGAAAGGCTTCTTTGCCTTCCCATCCATGGGATCCGGGGTGTTGGAACAGCAGCTCTGAACATGTGCCTGGTGGCCGCTGGGGCCGCGGACGCATATTATGAAATGGGGATCCACTGCTGGGATGTTGCCGGCGCCGGCATCATTGTGACTGAAGCTGGCGGGGTGCTCCTCGATGTCACAGGTGGACCATTTGATATGTCACGAAGAGTAATTGCTTCAAGCAGTAAAACATTAGCAGAAAGGATAGCCAAAGAAATTCAGATAATACCTCTTCAAAGAGATGATGAAGATTAACTCTGGCAGCTTCACACATTCAGTCAATTGCGTCTCTCCAGGTTTTCTGATGCGCTCATGGCATTACCAAATTCAGGGCTTCGGTTTCACTTGAACAATATGATTGGTGTAAATTGCTTTCAGCGTCCATATTTAAAAACTACACCTTATTCTGTGTTTTACTAAGAGTAGGTGTGCAAGAGTGGATGAAATAGTCCTTTGTTTTAAAAATGTCTCTGTGATAAGAATGTCCTCTGGGAAAGTATGCAGGCAGTTGGTGAGATAGGTTATCATGTCAACTGAAATAGCCAGTTAGCAATTTAGAGTTTCTAAGTATTTATGAGCCTGTGCAATTATGACTATTTCTGTGCATACGCATTCCTAATGAGACAGTTAATTTTTTGGAAAAAGTTTTTTTTAAGTTTCAAAAGCCATAGTAAATTAAATTTGTAAGAAGTATATAATGAAAAAAGAAAAGAAAAGATAAAGAATTTCTTGCCTTGAGCTGAAGGTCATTCTCCTTTCTTGCCAGCTCCCTGAGCGCCCACTCTCCCTGTCCCCACTTACAAACAAGGGCAGCTGCCTGTGTGCTATGTTCCTCACGACTGCACATGGGCAGACACCACGAGAAAAAGAATTCAGGATTTTGAGTGACAAAATCAACTAAAAAGAAATTTAAAAAATACACCATAAATAAATTCAGAGACAAACAATAGACTAGATAAAACATTTGGGCTAGACTGAGAAATCTGTAACACTATGATAGATAATGGGTTAATATTCTCACTATACAAGGAACTTCTACAAACTGATAAGAAAACCAAAGACAACTAAATAAAGGAGAAGACAATAAAGGAGAAGACATTCAAATTTCAAGTACAGGAATCTGTCATACAAAAGGAAATTTTATAACAAAGCTATGTGAACAAGGAAGCTTATTTCAGCATTATTGATAATGGCTCAAAATAAGAAACAATGTGAGCTTCCCTGGTGGGCTAGTGGTTAAGAATTGCCTGTCAATGCAGGGGAAATTAATTTGGTCTGGGAAGATTCCACATGCCCCTGAGCAACTAAGCCCGTGTGCCACAACTACTGAGCTAGCGTGCCCATGTGTCTAGAGCCTCTGCTCCCCAACAAGAGAAGCCATCACAATGAGAAGCCGGTGCACCACAATGGAGAGTAGCCTGGGCTCACCATAACTAGAGAAAGCCCACGTGCAGCAAGGAAGACCCAGCACAGCCAAAAATAAATAAATCTTTTCCAAAAAAACAGAAACAACTAAATATTAAATATTCTCCAATAAGAGAATGATTGAGTGAATTATGTTATATCTATACTATAGAAATTATACAGCTACCAAAAGAAAAAAAATCTTACCAGGGACTGAGGGGCAGGGGAAATGGTGTATTATTGCTTAATGATTAGAATTTCTTGTCTGGTATGATGAAAAAGTTTGAGAAACAGATGGTGGGGATGGCTGTACAACACTGTGAATGTAGTTAATGCAAAAGAGTCCGAAATGCAGTACTTGGATGCAATCTCAAAAATGACAGAATGATCTCTGTTCGTCTCCAAGGCAAA